>CM055743.1:12332144-12598263 GCA_029465975.1 Dallia pectoralis
CAAATAGTGTGCAATGAAGAGGTCACACCCTGTATATGAGAATGTAATAAAACTCAGTCATTAGAGGATTACCACCAGTTCCTCCCACCATGCTACAACTTCCAATTGCCTGATCTTTGAGGGTTTTAGTTCAGGCATGTGTATAAGCACATTGTGGCTCTTTACAAGGCTTGACTGAATGACTGTAGACTACTTTTAAAATGTTGAAATTAATATAACCGCTGTCAAGCAGTTAGTGTGCTTGTTGTGTCCTCTGAAATTGAAATCTGCTCATTTTTGCGGCATTCTGTGCCACCAGCGTTTGCTTAGTCGTTCCGAACTCTTTGGATGAACTGCGGCGCTAGGGGTTTGGGACGTTAGCGCGCCCTCTTGTCGCAACAGTGCGTCGATGAACCTAGGCCGTGACTGGCCTTTGGCAGCGAGTGCTAGAAGACAGGAATGGAGGGATGAAGGAATGAGCAGAGGAGAGGAATGGGAAAGAACATCTGGAGCAGATTGGGGAGAGCTTGAAGTAATGACGGAGCTGTCGCTCGGAGCTCATAATGGTGTCCACAAACAGCACAGGCCCCCGGGGGCCACGCTATCTCTCACACGCCCAGCTGTCGAGCTGCATCTGCCATACAAATATTCATAGTAAAAAGCTCCTGCATTTAGACTTACCTCTCGCAAACACACACACACACACACACACACAGTCTCTCACACACACACACACACACTCTGCTTGAGAGGTTAGGAGAGCGAGGCTGAGTGGTCTGACTCAAAGTGAATGCGTAGGAGAGCGAGAGAGACAAGCGTATACTTTCTGCGGAGAAGTGTGCACTAATATTAGAGTTAATGATGAAGCACTACAGAGTGTGGAAGCAAATAAGAAGCGGGAGCGCTAAGAGCAAGTTGCCCGACGAGTCCAACTGAAATCCTTTACTGCTCTACAAATCCTTACATGTTACAGTCTCAGATTCCTCATTGTTAATAACTAAACCAAAGATATTGTAGTAAAGGCAAAGATACCAGCGATGGGATCAGAACTGACCAAATTAGAGAATCACAGCAAATAAATAAGTCTAGGAGTTTTTCTACAGTTTTTCCTCCCCTCCTAATTCTGTCATGTCCAATTGTTTTTGTCATGCCTTGTCTTAGCAAATTCCAGTGGGCTCTGGAGAATCAATGAGACTGGAGCACATCCTCTCAAGCGTGTAAAACGTATTTTAGCACCACTGGCTCAACTTGAAAGTTTCCAGCAAATCCTACAAGCCTGGACATGCATCGGTTTCTGGGGTGGTGAAACCGTGTGACTCAGCTGGTTGCTCTGGTGGCTTTAGAAACACCAGTCTAGTGGGTTATAAAAAAGTTCATATACATGTATCAATTGGCCAGAACAAGAAGTCTGGGTAGTCAGGTTAAGGGAGTAAGTGTGAGGTGTTGGGTTAACAGAACGGGTTAGGGTTTAGAAGTCTGGGTAGTCAGGTTAAGGGAGTAAGTGTGAGGTGTTGGGTTAACAGAACGGGTTAGGGTTTAGAAGTCTGGGTAGTCAGGTTAAGGGAGTAAGTGTGAGGTGTTGGGTTAACAGAACGGGTTAGGGTTTAGAAGTCTGGGTAGTCAGGTTAAGGGAGTTAGTGTGAGGTGTTGGGTTAACAGAACGGGTTAGGGTTTAGAAGTCTGGGTAATCAGGTTAAGGGAGTAAGTGTGAGGTGTTGTGTTAACAGAACGGGTTAGGGTTTAGAAGTCTGGGTAGTCAGGTTAAGGGAGTAAGTGTGAGGTGTTGGGTTAACAGAACAGGTTAGGGTTTAGAAGTCTGGGTAGTCAGGTTAAGGGAGTAAGTGTGAGGTGTTGGGTTAACAGAACGGGTTAGGGTTTAGAAGTCTGGGTAGTCAGGTTAAGGGAGTAAGTGTGAGGTGTTGTGTTAACAGAACGGGTTAGGGTTTAGAAGTCTGGGTAGTCAGGTTAAGGGAGTTAGTGTGAGGTGTTGGGTTAACAGAACGGGTTAGGGTTTAGAAGTCTGGGTAATCAGGTTAAGGGAGTTAGTGTGAGGTGTTGGGTTAACAGAACGGGTTAGGGTTTAGAAGTCTGAGTAGTCAGGTTAAGGGAGTAAGTGTGAGGTGTTGGGTTAACAGCACGGGTTAGGGTTTAGAAGTCTGGGTAGTCAGGTTAAGGGAGTTAGTGTGAGGTGTTGGGTTAACAGAATGGGTTAAGGTAGTAAGTGTGAGGTTGTTGGGTTAACAGAACGAGTTAGGGTTTAGAAGTCTGGGTAGTCAGGTTAAGGGAGTAAGCACACTCTCAGTGATGAAGTGTGTTGGGTTAAAAGCCTGAATGTGCATCAGTCAAGTGGACAATGTGAAGTGTGAGGTGTTTGGGTGTGAAGTGTACTACGGCGTGGGGTTAAGTGTGCATTCTGTGGTTGGGTAGTAGCGGGATAGTGTATGAGTGTGCACTCACAAATGTGGAAGTTTTGCGGGTCCTCAGGAGATGATTTTACGTTTAGGTGCAACAGAAATCCCTAAAAGTAAAATCATCTCCTGAGAAGCCGCAAAACTTCCACATTTGTGAGTGCACACTCATACACTATCCCACTACCACCCAACCACAGAATGCACACCGTGTGTGTGTGCGCGTTTACTGGGACTGGTAACAATTTCACAACGCGGTGTGGGATACAAGAAAAAGGCACTTACACTGCAACTTCACACGCTCACTCTGTAAGTGGTTTCAGATAGTGAGAGTGACAGCGTGGGAGTTGGAATCATGCATGGCACATCACCCATCTGCTGATCAAAAGTTGCTGTGTGACTCGAAGGTTACAATACTTCTGAGTGTCAAAGCCCACTTAATAGCAAATCCTCCAGGCATTGTGTGTGTGTGTGTGTGTGTGCTGGCCCACTCACTTGCAGTGCCTCCAGGAAGCGGAAGGAACCCAGGCGTCTGCCCCGAGGCACCAGGCAGAAGGTGGAGTTGTGCAGCATCTCTCTGTAGTCGTATCTGTGGAGAAACACAAGAGTGGTTGGTACAAGCCGCAAACCAACACCGGTAGTCACCAACAGCGGAGACAAAACACCCACACACAGTGACCACACACACACACACAGTGACCACACACACAGTGACCACACACACAGTGACCACACACACACACACACACACACACACACACACACACTCTTTGTCATAATAACCATCTTCGTTGTTATATTCAAGAATTATTTTTTTGAGTGTGGGTGGCTTTCCAACCGTCTCAGTGGTGAACACGTACTACCCCAGCTTGCTACCTCCAACTCTCTCTCCCCCGCCGACACGTTCCCGGGGCATCTTGCAGACCCCCCCCCAACCCAGCTTGCTACCTCCACAGCTTGCTACCTCCAACTCCCTCCCCCCCGCCCCACTCATCCACCCTGCCAGGGGTAATGGGCTGTGAGTGACACCTGCTACCAGAGGTGGGCTACTGCTGCTGGCACATGTGTGTGTGTCCGGCGTGACTGAGTGCTTCTGCCTAATCAGCCAGACGCGGGAGAGGAGAGGTGTGTGCACACATTTTGCGTGTGCGACTGTGCACTCAGGGCCAGACAACAGGGTGGGGGGGGGGTGAAGTTACACTCTCCGGGTGTAAAGGAGGAGGGTGTCCAGGTACACAGATTGGGAGAATAACAGAATGCTGCCTTCCCATGTTCGCAGACAGACAGCCGTTTAGTGGGACTTTAACCTCCCCTCCCTCTGCGGAGCCATGAGGAAGATCCCCCCCCCACCCCCGCGCTGTCGCTCTTTCTACGATGCCCTTTCGGTCCATTACACTATTTAACGACTCACGTGGATTTTACAAAGCACTTTCTGAAGTCATCTGGGTGGGTGGGGGGGTTGTGTTCGCTGGGCCAAAAGAATGTGTGCGACGTTTCGGAAAACCAAAGGAAATGGGGGAAAAGGGCCTCATGGAACTGATTGAATGGGAACTGAGGTTTTATTGGTGGGAGGAACTAACATTCTTGTCGCAGGTTTATTCCTTTCCCTTCTTCCTCTTATCTTCCGAATGCCAAAATAGAATGTGCCAGAAACGGCGAGAGGGGTAATAGACGGGTCCTTCAGGTTGGCTGGCTCAATGAAGGCACAAATCTGGGTCTCTCTACCTCAGCTCTTTCAGAATTCCACGAGGGTGAAAACCAACCGTCTGCAGAGTTCCACTGCTGTTTCACTGACACAAACTGAAGCTGTCTTAACAAACACACATCCGCCCACCGACCAACTGACTGACTGACCAACCGACAGACACACAAGGCAACCCCGAGTAACACGCCAACGCGCCCACGCTAGTCAGCGCTAAAAGTCACCTAGAACTGACACTCTGCACAGAGCTCCCGTCGCACACTTTTGGTTTGGGAGGCAAGTAGTGGGGCGACAGCTGCAGACACACATCGGCATTCTGTCACCAGCCGATGGAGACGGTGTACAAAGATATTCCTGCTCCGGCTGTCTCCCTGGACGCCGCTGCTTCCCTGCCCGCCGTGGAATACCAATGACACAAGACAAGCCGTCAGATAGCCAGGCAGCCAGATAGCCAGGCAGCCAGATAGCCAGGCAGCCAGATAGCCAGCCAGCCAGATAGCCAGGCAGCCAGATAGCCAGGCAGCCAGATAGCCAGGCAGACAGATAGCCAGGCAGACAGATAGCCAGGCAGACAGATAGCCAGGCAGACAGATAGCCAGGCAGACACATAGCCAACAGGCTCTAGACTCCAGTGCTTCATAAAGAACGTTTGGAAAGTTGGAACGCTTCAAGTTAAATGGGGAGCTTGGATCAATTCAGGTTATCAGTGGTTCACTTATTAGCGAATAACCATACAGGATATACGAGGCTGATGTTCTGTTGGATTGATGCACCTAATATTCATCTGTAAAAAAATAGAAAAAGCCAAAAAACTGAGTCAAAGCATCAAGACACAAACGTTTGAAGTTTGTTTTTTCAGGATACAAATGATAAGTGCTCAGGATTGGAACAAAGGAAACCTCACAGATCTTGAATTAGAATTCTTAATCACAGTCTGATCAAATCGTTTTTAATAATGTTAAAATAAATCAGGGGACCTCTGAATGAAGATACAAATCCTGCGTGCAAATTAGCCCAGGGATTCTGAAGAAGAGCGACGCAACCGGCAAGTACTGCTAGGTTTAGCAGGGTCAGTACATTATTACGGTTGCCTTTGCTCGTTGCGCTCTAGGGATTCATTTGTGCCGGTTTGTGCGTGTGTGAGCTTAATCAACATCAGTTTTGACATACAATCTTAACGCTACCAGTCACCTGTTAACACACACAGATCCGCACTGCCTGAATACAATTAACAGATACTCTGCTATGGACAGAGCAACTTGTAACCATGCCTTTGTAGAGTTTAAGTACAGGCGTCCTGTGAACCCAGTACCATTAAGCATGGGCTCCATGCTCCAGTTAATAGGCCAGCATATGACCCGAACACACGTTTGTCGTCAGGTGTGAGTGAGGGCCAGACAGAGGTGACCCTGCTGTGTCCACGACTCTGCTGCTTTTCCGCTTGCTTTTATTTTTCCATTCCTCGAGCGGAGGTCTGGCTGACCTGGAGCTGCTGCGGGAGGGAACACACTGCTAAGTGGATTTATGAGGAATGTGTGTGTCCCATTTATAGTTAACAGGAAAGCGAGGACGTTTTGTGAGTCCTCACCAGACAGGCAGGCATTTTCATGCATTTTATGCTTTATTGAACAGGGAACTGGTAGAATAGAATGTTTTTCATAAATAGTAGGTTGGATTCAAATATGCACTGCAGCAATACAGCAGAGGCAGCGGTTATAAATATAATCAAAGTGTGAGCGCAAAAGACTATAAGAAATTGAGCAGAAATGTAGAAATAGACAGCACAGATGATTAGGCTATAAAGGGTGCTTTGGACTAAAAACATCTGTAAATTAAATCAACATTGTATAAAAACTAGGAAATATGATTCAGTTGAGAGTGTGTTTCACAGGTCTGATGCAATTAGCTGACTCCACTCGCTAGCTAGAACTTTTAACACAGTTGTCATGGCAACCACATTAAACACCTCCACATGACTTAAGGAACCCACTCCAGAATTATCTTTCGGTATCGTTTCTACTGATCCACAGTTCCAAAAGGATTTTGCATGCCAGCAGTCTAGTTCAAGGCAAGGCACTTCGACGAAGCAGCATAAATTGAAAAACTTCCATGTTGTACAAACTAAGCAAAACCTTTTGAGACAAACAAAACAAATAAAGAAATTGCTTTGACTAGTGCTTAATTTACAGGAGACCTGCCCTTCATTCCAACACAAAAATCCCCACAATAGAAGAAAAAGAGAGGCACTTTTAACAAAGCATGCACTCCAGCCTTCACTCGCCCCGGGCAAGGCGCCAGCAGACTAAAAGCCTGATGCAGTATGGGTATCCAACAGTCACCAGAGGAAACCCTCCCTCCAGCCTCGCTCGTTCTGAAGTGACAAGTACACAAAACCACCAGCGACTTCAATGTTCTCCAAGCACCGACGAAGGGATCCGATTTAGGACTTGCTCTTTTCACACCAGCTGAAGAGATCTCCTAACGTGTGTCACTGTTGTGTGTGTGTTATGCCTGAAGGCCGGTCTGTGATGTGCTGTAGTCCATCTCAAAGCAGACAGAGACAGAGAGCGGTGATTTAGAGCTGTGATTTAGAGCTGTTGGGATCAGCAGTCACACTGAGATGGGATGAAAATGATACTTGCCCGTGTATGATCTGAGTCTCTGTGACACAGTATGTCTGCGTGCTATGGCCAAACTTAAAAGCTGTGCTGGGGTGTGTGTGTGCGCAAGTTTATTTGCATTGCATTTAATCCAATAAAGTCCATAAGAACGAAGTTCCCTACAATGTGTGTGTGTTTGTGATTGATAGCTACAGTACAGTACAAAATGCTGAGGGCATGAAGTTTGGGTCCAGTCTATCACAGGCAGTTGCCATTATCTGGGGTAGTTTGGCATGGGAACTATTATGTGTGTGCACTTGTATGTGATTGTCAAAATCTAGGCGAGAGGCACCGAGGAAAATATGAAGGAGCGACGGCTGTGAGGTAAATATTAGTGAGGGCCGTGAGGTAAATATGAGAGAGTGAGGTAAATATGATAGAGTGAGGGCAGTGAGGTAAATATGATAGAGTGAGGGCCGTGAGGTAAATATGATAGAGTGAGGGCCGTGAGGTAAATATGAAAGAGTGTTACGGCAGTGAGGTAAATATGAAAGAGTGTGAGGGCAGTGAGGTAAATATGAAAGAGTGTGAGGGCAGTGAGGTAAATATGAAAGAGTGTGAGGGCAGTGAGGTAAATATGAAAGAGTGACGGCAGTGAGGTAAATATGAGAGAGTGAGGGCAGTGAGGTAAATATGAAAGAGTGAGGGCAGTGAGGTAAATATGAAAGAGTGAGGGCAGTGAGGTAAATATGAAAGAGTGAAGGCAGTGAGGTAAATATGAGAAAGTGAGGGCAGTGAGGTAAATATGAAAGAGTGAGGTAAATATGGCAGAGTGAGGGCAGTGAGGTAAATATGAGAGAGTGAAAGCAGTGAGGTAAATATGAGAGAGTGAGGTAAATATGGCAGAGTGAGGGCAGTGAGGTAAATATGAAAGAGTGATGACAGTGAGGTAAATATGAAAGAGTGAAAGCAGTGAGGTAAATATGAGAGAGTGAGGTAATTATGGCAGAGTGAGGGCAGTGAGGTAAATATGAAAGAGTGAGGACAGTAACGTGTGTGTGTGTGTGTGTTTGCCCCTTTCACTCCCGCTGGACCCAGAACTGGATGCACTGCTCCTGTGGTGTGTGTGTTTCAGTGCTTGTGTCCGGTGTGCCCTTTTCTAAGCCTTGCTCATCGCGCCCTACACGCTCTCATCCACAGCTAATTCATTACCCTAATTAGACCTCATTAGCCAGCTTATGCTAGTTCCAATTAGCATCCTAGCATAAAGCATCACAAACAAACACAGTCTGTGTGCAGGGTCCCGTGACAACCGCGAGGTCAAGCTTCACACGGGGGAATACAATTACTCTGTTTAACAGTCTAGAGTCCAGTACACACCATCTCCACTTGGATTCCAGCGGAGGTCTCACTTTCTATATGGGCTCAAACTCCCTCATGGACATGTGGAAGAAGCCAGACACTTAACACAGTATTGTTAATCAAGCAACAGGAAAACAGGGCCAGCGAACCAACAGTCAGCACAAATGAACAGGAGCACAGATAGCTCACCGGACATATAAATCTGAAACATCAGGTGTTCATTTCCGCAACCTGCAGGGAAAGAAAGCCCAGTAGCCGGGAAATGGAATCTGGTAGAGCCAAATAGAACTGGACTGACATTCTGTCGATTTTTTCATCCATAAACGTCTGACGAAAATACAGTTTTCGGTTCTAGATAGAAAAACCGTTCACGAACAGAATGGACACATTTTATGGATAAATAAAAAAATTTTGCAGGGACCAAATGAGTTCCCTTCACAGAGTGGAGGCATTTCCTTTAAGGAATGTCCAAAGCAATTTTGTGTGTCATTTATAACACTTGTGTTTTATACTACGAACATGAATATTCATTTTTGCCTTGGGTATGAAATGTGTTTCAGAAATAAACTTGCCTTAGCCTGTCTTGTCACCACAGAATCTTACCAGTATGTGCCTGGCTCTGCCCAGCTTCATTCTCTGTTTCACTAATGGCCTATTTAAAATAACAGTTTACGGGCTATATTGGGTAAGTCTTAACCTTCTTGTCAGTGTGGGATCTCACTTCAGTCAAAAAGTGTCAATTATGTTTTAATTATTTGACATTCCAATTGTCTTGATTATTATGAACTTTTTCAAAATAAGAGTTCATGAAGACCACATGCCTGACTCTCTAATGGGCGCTATGTGTTGTGAATGACAGTGTGGAGTGCATACTTCCAGTCAGCCAAATTAATCCCCACACCATTCACACATCATACCCCACCCCCAGGCATTTTCTCCTAGCCTACCATTCGCCTGTCACATGTGTAAGCCTGAATATTTTTACAAATACGCAGATAACAAGCGTCCCTCCTGCCGAGACACTAATTCGCTGTGGCGGCTTTATCCAAAGCAATCTTTTCAATTTGTCCTCTCCGATTACTTTTCCCCCGTTGCAGTTTTCCACAGCAAACAGATGGAGGCAATTTTTCTGTTACATTTGCTGCCTGGCCATCGCTCACAGTGCCTGATTCCCAGCTCTCCATTCAGGGGATAAAAGGGGCACCCTTAACTCAGCCTCAGACACTCCACCAAACTCTCCTAGACAAGACCATGTCCACACATCAGTCACACAGACAGCTCATATGTAGGCTGACGCACACGCACGCGCACGCACGCCGCACACACTTCTTCGCCAGTGTGATTTTGGCTTCCCGTTCCATGCCTAGGGTGTGATCAGAGCTCCAGAGGGACAGCATGCATACACACTGTAGACCAGCTGAGCGACGGCATCGCACTTCCAGATGGACCTCACTGTAACACTATGTGCGCGTGCGTGTGTGTGTGTGCGCGTGTGTGAGAGTGTGCGTGCACGTACTGTCCATGTAAGCACACCCACAATATACTGTTCACGTGAGTATGTGTGTGTGTGTGTCCTGAATTTAGAGATGTCAGCACCTGCTCTGTGGCGGACAGCTTTGTGAACTCGTACACATTGGTCAAAAGATCTGCTGTTATATATAGCACAGCATAGGTGCGGCCATATTTAACCATGAAGCTATGGCCTTATATCTATAGCACACGACAACTATAACAACGTGGAAAAAAATCTGGCGCCAAACTAGACAGACACACAGACACATACATTTTCAATTCAAAATCATTACGGTTGGCAAATCAATCACTCAATCGCTTAATTATATGGGAGTTATCACAAAGTGCTCTTATATGGCTCTTCTTCCTGAATCAAAACCCTCCCACCAAACAGTCCCAATGACTAATATGCAGAACACGGGTAGTTGGCAACGTCCCAGTGTGATTGGTTGAAGTCCCATCTGCCCCCTAGCTCAGAGCTTCAGGCCCTCCATAGCTCCACAAAGAGGTGTTGGGGAACCCTAATTAACTGAAATAACAGTCTGCAAACATATTCTTATGTATTCCCTCTAAAGGCCTAAAACCATAATAAAAACAGAGCAATATGCACCCCAGTGGCAGCACAGTGTGAGATAAAATTACAATAAAACACTCATAAATAAAAATATAAATCGGGGAATGAATAAAGATAGCCTGGTTTGAGTTGAGTTAAGCAGTGAGAGGATGATTCAGATCAGAGGTTTCAGCCAGTGGGATGGTTGGTTGACTTGGCGGGTTTCGATTCAGTAGGGTTCCCTAACAACACAGCCGTAGAACAGTAGTATTTAGAGGCTCGCTTTCACCAACAGACACACCACACACACACACTCTCTCTCTCTCCAAACACAAACAAAACTGTATTTCCCGCTGACTTCCACCCCTCAGTGTCTCTAACTAATCTTTTTTTGCACACACACACGCGCACACGCGCGCACACACGCACGCACACACACCAGCCATCTTCTGACATCTCCTCAGAGAGACATGCACTTTGTGTGTGCTTGTGCGCAAGAAGGGCAGTTCCAGGAAATTGTAAATGTCTTTGTGTGTGTGTGTGTGTGTGTGTGTGTGTGCGCTACAGCAGCTGTCAATCACACAGCCCAGAATACACTAGCCAGTGGTTCATCAGGCTGAGGTATCACAAAGAGAATGAGCCAGATTGATGACGTGTGTGCGTGCGTGTGTGCGTGCGTGCGTGTGCATTTGAGCAGCCTACAAAGAATATGTTAAAGGAGCAGAGGGAGAGCAAAGACATCTTCCACAACGATTATACAATTACGTTTCAATTAAGAATTATTTGCACCCAGTGTTTTTACGGTCTAAATAATTCTGATGCGACAGCGTGAGCACGTTCCCCTTCACTTTCCCATTAGCGCGTTATTGTCTCAGGGATGTGGTGGAATGGTGAGTTATTCAAACAGAAGTTAGGGCACTAATGGGAAGGGGCCATTGTTTTATTTCATTGTTATTTGCTGGTGTCAGTTACCGCCTATGGTCGTAGCCAATGTGTCTTCGTCATGTGACACACCTAAGGCTGGCTAGCCGACCATCTCATGTGACCCTTTTTTTTAGGGATTAGGGTCGAGTTAGATGGGTCAAGGGGCACACAGTCCCCACCCCAACAAACAAAAGACAAAGGTTGGTGGCGGCTGGAGTCTTTGAAGGGGTCAGAGCCGGGTTTAACTCTGCGGCTGTGGTTGTGTTTGTGTAATCCCTCCCTTTAAGCCTGAGGTAAAATAAACTCAGTGGAGCTGTCTGAGAGGACAAGAAGAGGATAGAACGCACGGGGACCAGCTGTTCTCTAGCGCGCTGCGGCGAGGTCAGGGGGAGATGCGCTCGTGATGCAGCTGTGTCCTCGGGGCCACTGGGAGCCAGAATGGAGACGGGCACAGTTCACCTACACACAGAACAGCCAGGATAGGAAAGGGTCACACGCACAATGACAAGGAAAAGGCAGTGCATAAATAAAACCCTGAGTCTCACAAGCAGGCCCAGAACTGCCCTAAAAAAACAGAAGAGAAAATCTACAGTGAATCGGTTTAAAACTTTCAATTTGAGGTGACAGTAGTAATAGTCTAGCCGACACTACTGCCAAAGACAATATAGATTGTTTTAAGTGGAGAAGCTTTTGAGAAACTTTCACACAGAAAACCCAGATAAATGGCTTGGAAAGTCAGCAAAAAACCCTGTTTACAGGACTGGTTTAGACTAAATACGCAGAAGTCCAACCTTGTGTTAGATAAACCTACTAGGAGATAAAGATACGGAGCTGCAACTCGACTCAGAACTTAGTCAGAACTTAGTCACGCTTCAGTTTGTACCAGAGTCAATGATGTTTGGAGCCTTCAAGAAACAGGGTGTGGGTGGATAAGGAATGGGTTTAAAATTAAATGAGAAGGTAAGTCAGAAGGCTAACCTTGACTCCCAGCAATGAATCTGTTAAGGCTGCAGATAAAAGGAATAGGAGGAGAATCCTAAAGTCAATAACAAGTAGTCTCCTAGCAACCTGGTTCTGATGGAGCACAGCGGCGTACGTTGTCTCACTCGCAAATAGACGAGGCGCGATAGGTGGCAACATCCCAAAACCATATTATGCAGATCTGAGAGGGTGGCCAAGGTAGTCAAGCAGCCTAATGAGAAAGTATAATAGGTTGGGATCTATTGAGCATATATTAATACTGTGGTGGTTGGGACCTGATGCCATCCTCACCCTATGAGTTTGATTCTTGAATTAGATGCAACCACTGAATACATTGTCTGACTAAATGACTTTAAATAAAAATTGTGGTGGAGAAAAGTTTGGGGTTTTATGAAACACATGCATGAGTATGTTTTCAGACAATCAAAGACTTCATTTCCTAACCTGACTGTGGTGTCAGCACATTATATTTCTATGACAAAAAATCATGGCGCTTAGTATTTTTCACAGACATGGCGAAAATATATTTGGCGCATTTAAGAATTTAACAAAATCCATTATAAAAAGAAAAGCATGTAGGATTGTTACAATTATGAACACTGCAAAGCATATTGTAATCGAGACCTCGGTATCACGATAATATTACATTGTAACACCCCTGAAATACACCGCCCCCAAAAAAGTGCACACGCTAAATGAAAGAATTGTAGCTGATACTCATCACAGAGTTGCACGGAAAACTTTCAGGAAGCGCCTCCCTTTATCTTATTTAACCAGGTAGACCGATTGTAGATGGTCATTTGTTCTCAATCTGCCTACCTGGTTTAATAAAAATGTAAAATAAAGGGAGGCAGACCTTCCAAATCCAGTATACAAAAGACTCCTTTAGGACAGTGTGACATTACACTTTTCATTCATCCCATCCAGAAAGCAGGAGGGAATTGAATTGCAGCAGCTTTTAATTCAAATGTAGAACGTGCAGAATTGTTAGGAAAAAGCAAGTAATTACGGTATGGGGGAGGGATAAACGCTTTAATGTCAATGATACTATCACTGCCTGAGAAAAGCTCATACATACATGCAAATTCCATGTGTGTTTGCCAAACCATGACACATTTACGTACAGATCTTTCAAACACCCCCATTTGTCTATCTTGGACACATATCTTGAATGCGTAATTCCGTCTATGCTCTTTCTCACCACAGCGAGGGGGGAGAATCTAGTGCTCTGATCTGTCTCAGTGAGGAACTGTCGACTCCTATCCAACCATGTAATTCACCCCGATGAGGTGTTTGAGGAGCCGCCATTGTTAGCTTTCCCTTGGCGACATTGGCGACAACCCATCTCTGAAAGTCAATCTTATAGAGGCTTAAACAGTCTCCGACAAAGAGCGCAGTCATTTTCGTCATCGACGAAGTTAACAAAACAAGGTACGGAGCCACTCTCAAAAGTGACGGAAAGACAACTCAAGTTGCCTCTTGGTAATGGACCAAGCGAAGCGAACTGTGTCGGCGCTACAGTGAAACAAAACCGCTAAAACTCTCAAAGAAGGGTGAATACCAAGCTAAAATGTCTTCTTAAAAGATCCTAAATCTGAAAAGTTTGAAGCTAGTGACTAATGATGGACAATGAAGGTGTCAGGTTAACACTGACACTGCAAGAACTCACACTCTCCATTTTAAATAGCGTTTCAATTGAAAAAGGCAGTGCATGTCCCAAGAGGTCCTCAATGTGCAATGTGAACACACTCTCTTTCAGAGGGAGCAGTTCAAAGAAGCCCAATAAAACATTTACAGAGTAGAGAAGGTTTCTTCATCTCTACAGCAAACCTGTCTTGCTCCCTCTTCCATTCCCTCTATTGGCTATGAATGACCTTGAGTTAAATGCATTTAATTAGAGCTCACAGAAACAGCATCCACCCCCATCCCCCCGCTTTCCACGCTCAAAGCCGAGGACTTTGGACAGCAGTCTATTAAATGAGAGGCAGAGCTTCCACCTGTCAAAAGCACACAACGTTACTGTCCTTTAGGCTTCCCAATCAAAGATAACAGGGCCTCTTTCACCGGACCGCAGATTGGATTTGGGATGTGTTCCTTCTGCACGTTATGTTAGCGCAATACAATATGCACGCTGTGCTGATGATTACTGCTGAGCACAGACACACGGAGGCATCGCAGGACATTGCATTGAATTGGTAACGCTACATTTTTACAGCAAAAACTTTCAGCTCAAAAGCTGTAACAGCCCCAAATTAGCTTTATATGTTCACTTCGAACACAAAAGCTAGTCAGAATAAAACATGGGTTATTGAGGACGTGTATACGCTCACACTTGCCAGGAAAAGTATATACACTATACTAGTTAACACCAGTGAGGTAGAAATTAATTACTTTGTTAGCCAAGGTAGCCACAGAGGCGACACAGACAATGTCTAATTGTATGATATGTGCATCACAGGTAAGTCGAGTAAGAAGAACTATTCAGAATGGTTGTGGTCATCAGCATGTATTAACCTGTCTGCATCTAATGAATAATTAATTCACATTGGCCTGGGCCTGGTATTGGAATTGGCCCGGCATTGGCCCGATATGATATTATCATTGGCCGATATGATATTATCATTGGCCGATATGATATTATCATTGGCCCGATATGGTCTTAGCATTGGCCCGATATGGTCTTAGCATTGGCCCGGTCTTAGCATTGGCCCGTTCTTAGCATTGGCCCGGTCTTAGCATTGGCCCGGTCTTAGCATTGGCCCGGTCTTAGCATTGGCCCGGTCTTAGCATTGGCCCGGTCTTAGCATTGGCCCGGTCTTAGCATTGGCCCGGTCTTAGCATTGGCCCGGTCTTAGCATTGGCCCGGTCTTAGCTATGCCATCATGACATTTTGCCATTTCCTTCAGGACTTATGTGCACGGCAGCCAACAACCAAAATACTGTTCCCAGTGCAGTTTTGCTGCTGGCTTGCTGCGCCAACACTCCTCATTGAGCAGTAAGCTGTATCGAAGTGACATCCAGATGGTTGCTAACGTTACCAAAATATATCCAGTTATTTCGCGTGTAGTGTAGGCGGTAATCCTACTCAAATATAATCAAGTGGGATGGAACAAATTGTCCACATAAGCCATCCACCAGTGACGTGATGCAGCTGCCCTCTGAACAAGTCTGCTGTGTCCAGTGGAAAGCAACAGTCACTGGGAAGCATCTCGATACATGACCACACTTACCACTGGCAATTCATGTTGGCTTGTCGCAGGACGGCTTATGTCAAAGAGACATTCAGATGGTGAGCGATAGTGTGATACAAGCCAATGCAATGTTTCTCTCCCTTGTCCATGGAAATCAACATCTGTATTCAACTGTGTAACTAACACAACACAACAGTTGTCAACTTGCCAGTACTTAACTAGCTATTTAGCAAAGGTCCACCAGGCTGACTAAACCGAATTATCTGTTGGTTTCAACTCTCCCTGTAGGACATGATTTGTTCATAAAGCCCCAATCCTCGCCAGCAAACCCCTTACTCTTCTAGAATTTGTTGATGTCATTTCAGAAATGTCATTTTATAATCTGCAGAAGCTGCAGAGACGGTTAAGAAATGGGACTAGGAGCTTAATATGTATTTTCTTAAGCATTACATCACAAGATAATTCATTAATCAGTTTTACAGCTCAAAGCCATTGTTTTGCCAACCTTCAAATTTTGTCTCTCTAACATTAAATCAAACCGGTAGCCGTGATGAGCAATAGTACACTGAGCCACATAATTAGCCATCTAAATGTGCAATGCAGTAAAGTACCTGCAAAATCACTACTGGGAGCGCGCGCACACACACACACGTTTTTCTTCCGCTCATTTCAGAAAAGCGCCCGAGCGCTGCTAAATCGTTACCGGTGCTCCAGGATAATGTGATTTTTTAATTGTTGAAACACGCTTTCAAGATCAAACAATTACAATCTGTTGTAAACGGAGGAAGCACATCTGAACAGGCACACAAATGAGACCCATGAGCTCCCAGCATGACTTGCTCCTGAGTTTTCCCGATTCAATCCCTACTGCAATGGTCTGTCCACCTGGGAGTCAAACACACACACACACACAAAGCCTATACAGTGTCATTCACTGCTAGTGCATCCGAAATCACCAACAATGGGCCTTCTGACTCTTGTGAAACTGTGGTTTATTCAACAAAAATAATCTAGTCTTAAGTCTTCTATAATATCTATCAATCTAGTAAATGTAGCGTATTGTAAACAAACTGTTTGATGATAATTGGGTCATGGGAGGACAAGCTGTTCTTTTTATTTGGGTTCCCATGACCCAGGGAACTAACTAGAATAACGTTGTCTTATTCTTCTTGCATGCACGTTTGCGTATGTTTTACATCTCTTTCGGGTAGATTGCAGACAAAAACAAGGTATCTTTAAGCAACCTAATGCTGTGTTCATTTGTAAGCATTTGGGCATTTCAAATTAATTTGATGTATGTGCATTTGCAATCCCATTCCCATAGACTATGTAGCACCAAAACCAAAATCTGGACATCATAAGAATGCTATCATAAGGCCATTTACAGCCAGCCTCTGCACATGGCCCAAGGCATTTAATCTGAAATATCAGCAATGCCTACACCAACAGCATATACACTAAAGCATGACAAGAGGCATTTATATTATATCACAGACAATGCAGGCTACCTCTACCAGACACATATCATGAACATTGCAGGTTATTTTGTCTTGGAATACAATGTTCACAGATAAAAAAATAGAGCATTGCAGAGAGTAAAATCAATGCCGGCACTAAGCATTAAATCAAAAAGGGGAGATTTAAAAGCAAATGAAAAAAAAATGTCACTGTAAATCGCAATCTAATTTCCAAAGCAACATCTGTGGAAAGACATGATCATAGAGATTTATATTTAGCCGCTTCGGGTATTTCATTTTTTTCCGCAGAAGAGCTGAGCATACGATGAGTTATGTGAAAAAGCGTCGACTAAAGACTGCAAAACACGTTAGCATAAGAGCAGATTCTCAGTTTAGCCATATTTGGGGTCTGTTTCTGAGACCGCAAAAAGGGATCTCATTCTCATTTTTTACTTATATTTGTGGTGGAAAGCGTACTCCTCCGAGGGGAGTTTTACGGTGAGAGTTGGAAGGACATAAAAAGTTGATGGATTCTTGACTGTGAGCCAAGATCCCCGATCAGATAGCAATCAGACCCTAGTATTGTAAGCGCCAAAAATATGGAAGAAAAAAATGTACAAATGCCACAGGAACTATACTCATGAGAAAGGCTTACAGTGAAATATCGGCATTTTTAAAGCTAGAGAAAGCTCTTGGGGTAGATGCCAGGCCTTTCTTGCAGCAATAGGAATTTTCTGCATCTCTTGAGTAGGTACTAAACAGACTAAGAACTTGATTAATGCCCATTTCTGTTGGGACTCTGCTTACTCCACGACATTTGCAAATGACAGGGACAAATGCTTAACCAGTCAGATGAGCACTGATTCACCTTAAATAACTTATAGGGGTGTGGATCTCTTTCAGCTTCTATCAAGAGCGGATTTAAAGGATATCCGTCAATCGCTGTTAGCAGCGCTGCACTGTCAAATAAGCGTCTGGAGTCCATTAAATGAACGCGTTTCTGTTCTCCCCACACAGGTGCGGTCTTGAACCCCAACAACCATACAGTGTTATGGATCCGTTGTGACGGCTGAGAAGTTTAGTGATTAAAAGTCGGAAGAGAACTGGTCCAGAGCTAAAATGAATAATTAATAGAAAATGTAAATCGGTCCACTTTAAAGCCATTTTTGGTGTTCCTCTTGCAAATTATCTAGCGAAATAAGTGTTGGAGTGCTGGTTGTGGAGAGATGATTATGTTTCCTGCTGTCTACAGGCCAATGTCAATGTGTCTGCAACATTTAGGCCACAGAATGTAGTTGCGTTCCTGTATGTGATCCAGGTAATTCTCTTATTCAGTGGGACCATCCTGGTGAGCAATGTCTGATAAACGACTCCCACTGTTTTGACAAAAACAAAGACTTGTCATCCTCCCTTCCTTACATTTAGCAGAGTCCCTACTTCGACAAAAATGTTTGCATTAAAGGACATTTACAGTGAGTATTGAGACACTGGGCAGGTCTCATGAGAGAAAGATTAGGGTTTTCATTATAAGCTTCGGTATCAGCCATTCCATCTGATCCTAATTGGCTCATCACTCTAGCTTAACCCCAGCTGCCCAGTGATTGGGTGCTCATAGTTTGGCAACAATGTATACCTGCCATCGAGACATCATGCATTCAGTAAACATCCCCATTTCTCAATAAGTGCAAATTCTAATGCAAACAGTAACAGCCAAAACACAAATTCCAAAAACGTTCTCCAAGCAACAAACAAGGGCGAAAAAACTATCCTGGGAGTTTCCCAAGCAAAGATGTGTCAGTTTCAGATTTTCGTGACGGGTCAATATCAGTCAAACAACCATATACAAGCCGTGCTTTAAAAGCACCACGGACTCATCTTTCCACTGCAGCAGGCCTGACATGATGGAAATTCAAACGTCAGCATTGTTAAGCGCTCTTCTCACAAGACTCCTGGGCGCCCCATATTACGCTGTAAGATGCCCATCAATCCAGCAGCTCTACGTTGGACCGACAGGCAAAAGAGAGCTCACTCTAAAGCAGAACCCGTCCATCACCACACAACATGGGCCGAGGTCTGAATAAAGTCAGTCTGAGGGAATCCCCTGTACCAGGGCCTCCTATAGAGTCCAGAAAGGCATTTGTGGAAAAGGGACAGCAGTCAAAAAGGAAATAAACAGGATAAAAACTAAAGACACACACACACACACACACACTCACCGTAGGGGGTATACTGGTCTGGAGAGCTTTGAGACGAACATCAAATAAATTCCAATAGACATTCATGCAACGTTTTGAATTAGCTTGTGAGACGGGTGAGACGGCTGGCACACAGAACTGTGATTTGATTACTTAAAACGCCTCAGCCAAGACATTCATTGATTATTGACAGGAGAGAAACAACCTCCGACTGTGCAGGAGGGCTCATAGCTGGTCGGGGTAATGCAGACGATGGTCTGTTTACTGAGCATTTAGCTGTGCCCGATGGTTAAAGCAACTACCTGACAGAATCAGGCTCCTCTTCGGTTTCTGAAGAGCAGCGGCGTAGCCCTACCAATAATTTGGTTATTTAAACCTACACCCTTTGGAACCCCTTTGAGGTTACCTATTGGCTGGCAGACACCCATCAGATGAGCGTTCCATCAAAGAGAAGCAGTGAGGGTCTTTAAGAGTCTGATATGTACTTTAGGACATACCATCATCTCAGCTAACAGCGTCAACTCACATTTGTGCGAAGGCTCTGCTGGAAGAGTAAAGAGCAAACACGATCCTGTTGGAAACCTTTTTTGTTTTCTTACGATGGGTGGTAGATTCATTTGGTTGTACAGAACAGATTCCAGGTTGAAATCTATTTTAAGGCCTTCAATTCAATCCTGTAACATATCCCTGCATCAAATGTACTCTACTTCAGTAAAGAATGTTATTGCCTGTAAAACAGTGTTTGCTCATTTGATTATCAAAATAGATTTTGTTTTCTTAATATCGACTATTGTCTGGGAAAATCTTTGAGATCAAGAAAGTAATGCTGAAAGCCCAAACAGTCTGGTCTAGGACTCAGTAGTGAGACAGAAGAGCCTGAACGCTCCACAGAGGAGATGGGAATTCTCCCCATAGCAGTTCACAGAAACTGCTGCCACTGGAGTAGTTCAGCCACAGAGAATGTTGCAAACAAATGGAGTGTAGAATAAGACATAAATGGTAATAACAGAATGATGCCAGTGCCTTAAATGCTGGTGTACAGCAAATTGGAGTTTGCTTCAGTTTGGAAAGAAATAGATGTGTTAGCCTACGCTAAACTCCTCGCTCATGCTTCCTTCTAGGCACATGGGAAGAAACACCTCACAGCACTTCATTTGCAAAACAGCCTTAGCCTGTCGCTAATAATACAGAATAACTTAGGCAGATATTTCACAGCTTAAATTGGAAAACCCAACTGGTAAAATAATGCTCAGATTGGGGCAAACATATCACAGGTAAAACAGGGAGTATGTAGTCTGGGAAAGGCCCTACACCTTTGCCACTTTGGCTGACTGATGAGTTCAAAGAGCTCATGGTAATAGCCTTGTCTCCACATCACTATAACCATAAATCTTTCCCAAGAAAAATGGGAAAGCAATCAGGTGTGTGTGTGTGTGTGTGTGTGCGTCAGGATAGTGAATGTGTGGATTTCAAAAATAATGGTGTAGGAGTCTGTGTGCGTGTGTGCTCCTGAAAGGACAAAAGTGTGTGTGTGTGTGTGTGTTTCTGAGAGAAAGTGGGGCTAGTTTATCACTGCATCCAAGATGGAGCCATGATTCACACCCACCACTTAATATGATTAAAGAGTTGAACACAATAAAAAGCATTACCCTTTTCTTAGAGTAATCAGACCCGTACAGAGAGCAGCCTGGGAAAGCCATTTCCTTTTTGGCTGGAGTTGGTGTGAGCAAGAAGCAAACAGCCATGGTTTTGGCTGCAACAGTTAGTTATCTTTCACTCCGCAGTTATGTAGCTCAAGGAACAATCCTAGTCAGATTCATCAGCCTGCCTAGATCCCACCATTTTGGGTCATTTACAGATAGCAGACTGTGTGTGTGTGTGTGTGTGTGTGTGTGTTTAACAAGAAGCATAAGCCCTCACAAACATAAGTCAAACTATAGGAAATGAAAGCTTAGGCTTAGAACTAGGTTAAGATTTCAAGCTAGGTTAAGAGTTAAGTTTAGTGTGTCTCATTCACTATCAGGCACAGTTGACGAAGATTTTCAGGACTAGCATGTGCACAGTGTGCCACCAGCAAATCAGACCTGCCAACCAGACCTGCCAACCAGACCTGCCAACCAGACCTGCCAACCAGACCTGCCAACCAGACCTGCCAACCAGACCTGCCAACCAGACAGCTTCCACACAAAAAGATGGAGTCTGAATAGAAAGGGGAGAAAAAAGGAAAGGGTTGAAAATACGACACAGACAGAGACAAAAAAGAGAGACAAAGAGAAAGAGAGTAAAAGAGAAAGAGAGTAAAAGAGAAAAAAAGAGTGAGGGAGCGAGAATGAGAACTGAAAGAAAAAAAATGTGCAGTGACAGAGATGCAGGGGAAAGAGAAGCAGAGGATATGCGAGATAGGAGTGACATATCAGTGAAGGCAGCTAATAGCAGTAAAGACACACTTTGTTCATCATCCATTTGCAACAGTCTTCCGTGGCAAAGTGACCTAAGAACTCCCATGACCGGGAACAAAACAATCAAAGTGTGTCTGTAAACAATCCAAATATCCAGCTCTTAGTTAACTGTGAAGACAAACTCCATTCTGCATGTGGGTTTGCTAATCACTCACGCTCCCGTCAGCCTTGTTGCAATGGGACATTTTACCCGCTGCATCACAACTGGCAGGAAAGAATTCTCCCCTCATTATTTCTAATTGTGAAAAAGACTGCACGTGTAAAGCCACAGAGAATCAAACTGTTGGCGTTAGCAGCCATTAGACGGAACACAACACAGGCAGTGTGGCAGCTTTCAACCATTAACGGTTGTTGTGTAGAGCAGGGTCGTCAGGTTGCACTGCCTCTTTCAGGGGCACCGCGCATCAAACAATTCCCATGCGATAGAAGTAGACGATCAAAGGTAGCTTGTCCATAAACGGTACAACTTCACGCAGATAAAACAACTGGACATAAACAGAGAGAATAAGATAAGGGGAGGGAGCGTGGGAGACAGGGATATTGTTTCTGGTACTGAGTTTGTTAGCATTAGGGGCATTGACAGTCCTGGGAGGGGTCTTTCTGCGATAGTTAGGTTTGTTTTATAATGTAGCTGTCAGTCAAAAAACACAAAGCAAGTAAAGAAAACATTGGAAATGCCAAAGATACTCTCACTTAATGAAATGTCCCATGTCACTTTATTTTTTTGCACAGGTACAGAATCTTTCAACCCTCCACTACCGTGGCACTGCAAAAAAGCCGAGAAACAGGGACTCATAACGCAGCTATGAAACTAAATGTGAAAAATACCTGAAAAACAATCAATAGTGTGCTGTACATCACAAATGGCATTACAGTGTAAAAATTCATGTTCACGAGACACAACACAATCGCACTCTTCTGGGTGCAAATATGCCAGCAACTATGTTAGACATTTTTTTGGAACCTATATGGTTAATTAAATTCAACTCATTCTCCCCCACATTCTTAACACAGCAGATCATTCGCTTACCATATAATCAACCCAGATATTGACATCTACCTTTGTTTGGTTGAGCTGTGGTTCCTAACCAGCGATACTGAGACCTCTGAGGTTACTCGGCCTCTCTACAGTGGTACCTATGGGGATACCATAGGTTTACTAGTGAAATAAACATGAGCGGGTACTTCAAGGTTACTCTGAGCAGAGCAGAAATCTGCTGGTGCCACAGCAAATAAAAAAGGTCGGGAACCACCGTGGTAGAAGACCAACGTTATTAGCATTGCTAATCAAAAAGAAAAAAGGTAGTGTACTGAAAAGATGAGCTTGTGTGGGTTTGGGCAAAAAGGCTGATCCGTTATTGTGTGTATGCAAACTACTTTTAAGTTTGAGGTCACTTCACTCTTCTTCGGTTTTGTTTTTTTGCCATTTCTATTTCTATCTTGCTCTATATTGTAATTATATATATATCATATTCATACCTGGTTGAAGGGCAGGCAGTTTGTAAGGGTGTGGCGGTAAAGCAAATACTACAGCACTTTTCCTCTATGTTTTTACACCGATTATTTTAGATTCTTGTATTTAATTGTATAATTGAACTGGACATGCAGCTAATGTACAATTTTGTTTTAAAATCTCCCTGATCCTTGCGCTACATTTAGTGTACACTGGTTTGACCAGCTGCTGTTCTCTTGTGATAGTGTGTGTGTGTGTGCCGAATGAGTCAATCAATATCACTTCAGCAATGTTACCAGATGTTAAGACTTTGTGCAGGCAAAAAAGGGCAAGGGCAGCTCTACAAGGACTTGGGCATGTTTTTTGTTGAGTCAGTATACTGTCAAATAAATCTGGCAATCCTGGTTGTTAGTTCTTCTCCACAACCTAATGTCGCTATTACATAGTACCTAGAAGTTATACCGGGACTAATAGGGCAATGCTGGAAGCTGGCAAGCCAATAGACACAATATTTGATTAAAAGATATCATTTAAAAAAGTTGAAATTATGCTAAAATAAATGGTTTACAGAAACATACATGTCTGCTTGCACATGGCTGACCTACACACATAATATGTGTGTGAGTGCTAGGTTTGAACAGCCAACGTCAGCCAATCTAGTAGCTGTTGGTAGCTATGAAGAACTTGCTTTTTTAGTTATTGTTAATTCAAACCATCCCATTATCTTCGTGCTGTTCGATATATATATATTTTTTTAAATGGTCTCACCATTTTCTGTATAGAAACAACACTGAACACAACCCCACTGACTCCCCTTCTAGATATTTCACACACAGAAACAGTTTCCTAGCCACACACACACACACACACACATTTCCTCAGTAACTTAGACACGCACATTGTCCTGCTGGTTTCGCACGACACATTTGGCCTGGGAAATTCCCCAGAAATGTCAGGGACATCACTTCGCACAGCACAACACAAACACTTTCAAAATCAATCAATTTTAACCAGTGCAGAAAGGTAAAAAACAACAATGTTTTAATACCATTGTAAATTATTAATGCCAGGAGCTCAAAACAACGCTAAAACTTCAGTGGTGCTAGTCAACTGACATCTACAGAAGCCACTTATGCACAAGGCTGCATGTCAGCTTGGGCTGCTCTGCCCCAGAAAGAGATTCACTATGCCCTTCCTTTTCAATCTTTCATCTTAGGAGATCATCCCTCTCTCCTTGGCAGAGAGGAAGATGAAAGTGGCCTTTTATTCTGGCAGCTGAAAGGGCGTCTTAAGAGGCGTGACGGTGGGTCTGTGACAGCGGCCCTGCCAAGGCTGCTTGTTTACAAGTACGCTGGGGTGCCATTGACAGTCTGGGCATGCTCGCCACCCCTCAGATGGACAGTTCTCACGCCCTTCATCCTCCCAAACCCATCGTACCAAGCACACACCCGTAACACCACCATCTTGTCTTGGCATAACACATCCATCCCCACAAGCACAATGTCCTAGCATAGCACATCCACACAAGCACCTTGTCCTAGCATAGCACATCCCCACAAGCACCTTGTCCTAGCATAGCACATCCCCACAAGCACCTTGTCCTAGCATAGCACATCCCCACAAGCACCTTGTCCTAGCATAGCACATCCCCACAAGCACCTTGTCCTAGCATAGCACATCCCCACAAGCACCTTGTCCTAGCATAGCACATCCCCACAAGCACCTTGTCCTAGCATAGCACATCCCCACAAGCACCTTGTCCTAGCATAGCACATCCACACAAGCACCTTGTTCTAGCATAGCACATCCCCACAAGCATCTTTCCCTGAAATAGGCCACACAAACGATTAAGAAATTAAGAAATGTTCTTACCTGAGATCAGTGGACCAGACAGGGAGAGCATGGAGTGGAGAAAAAGAGAGAGAGAAAACATTAGTATGGAGTTCAACTAGATAACTGTTCCAAGAGCTGGCCTAAGTGCCAAATTCTTGAACAGCTCTCACAAGTGTGCACTAAGCATGAGGTATAACATTGTCAATCCCGGCACCGTGCTAATTGCTGCCATGGCATCCAGCACATCACAACCTGCCTGCCTTTCTTCAACATTCCTCCTTCCAGATACCACCTGAGGGATTAGGCCAGTCGAATTAGCATGAGGGCCACGCCGTGACAGCCGAGACATAACAGAGACAACACTTCGTTACCCTCAAAGTACCATTCCACAACTCCCACCATACCAGTGGGTAAAATATAGGCGTACCAGACTAAAGAAACAGGCATCACCGGTGTCGAGACATTGAGAGAAGACGTGCACGAGTGTGCAGGGCACGCCATCATATAAAAACAAGATCTTTTTCATACTGTTCCATTGCCAGCTCCAGCAGTTTTTTATCCCAGTGGGATGTGTGAGATGTAACACCCACCCTATTAATAACAATGGGATTGGCAGAACGAAAATGTTGGGGACAAATTTGACCGGTGCGCCGATGCTGCCATGTGCCCGGCATGGACTTGAAGACACTTGAGCGGGTGACTGTCTGACGGGCATAATTCATAAGTCAGAACGTCTCGGTCAACATATGCTAGTTTTGCAAACCGTGCGCGTAAGCTCAAAGGCTTAGCTCTAAAGACGTTATCGCAATGTGAGGTAGAAAATGTTCTGCTTACCCAGGAACTGTCAGCAACACAATTGTTCAATGTTTTGGAGTGCTATGACATCGCCAAAGAGCATTAAACAAAAAAACACAGCCCTAAGCCTGACAGCCCTAAGCCTAAAGTTAAGAGCACTTAAAAAACCACACTGTCTGAAACCAGGTAATGTATCCCAATAGCCACAACAGGAAGACCCGGTAGTGAAAACAGAAAGAAAGCTCATGAGAAGAATTGCAAGCGAAGGGCCTTTAATGAGGGCTCCATAACTGATCAGACAGCACAAAATAAGCAGAGAACAAAAACGGTTCCGGTTTCTTTTCTTTCAGGATGTGCGTGTGCGTAGTTACAGTTTTTACTATGCCAGTGCGGACGGCAAGGATAAAATCACACCGGCAATGTGACCACGGTGGGACATTTTGTCGTTCTTGTGTAGCTCAGTAAAACATGGCACATGAAACACCGGGGTTATGGGTTAAATTACGACATCATTTACAGGTTTGGTTTGTTTAGTATGTTTTGGGTCTCCACAAGAACAGAACATGTGTGTTAATGAGTGGGAAATCTCATGTCGAGCCAAAACAACTTTTAAAGTCTAAAGACTCCAGGACTTTGGTCCCCGCACCCGGCACCACACGGGCACACACACACACAGAAAATCGAAAAACAGCAGAGTAACGAATATTTACAGAGTGAGGGAACTGCTCAGAGCAGAAGTTGGTTTGCTGGTTAAGGCTACCTATAAAAGACCAATAAACCCATAAAAATGTGTTTCCCTTTTCATTTCTCAATGAAAGCTTTTCTGGGCCATGTAAACTAAGATACTGTGCAGGTATAAAAACCAAGAGCATTTGTCAATTTAGCACAACTGATTTAATTAAGGCAAACATTTTCGGCAATTTTGAATCTAGGAGGCATCAGTGTGTGTGTTAATGACGTGAAAAAGTGCAGGTGCTAGTATTTTAATGAGCAGACATTGTGTCCAAACGTAGGCCTGCAGGAGTAGGCAGGCAAAACAATCTCATTCCAACAGACATCTCACACAAATCTCTGCGCCACCCGCTCAGGCATTTTGACAAATGTAACAGAATTTGAGAAGTGAAATCCAAACCCTGGAATCCAGGCCGTCTCCTTTAGAGTATGCGAGCAGCGTGGGAGAGGAGCAATGAGCAGGCCCGGTTTGACAAGAACCTGGAGTGATATCAGAGAGGGCCAGGAGGCTGTTGCTTAATATCGCTCTAGTGCCGCTTTGAGTAGCACTCACTTTACGTGGTCAGGGCAGGATAGGATACTTGTGTCCTGCTCAGTTGTTTAAGCGGTCATTGAGCTTGCTAAATACTTGAGAGAAATCTCAGGAAACACAGCTCCAAAATAATAGGCGATTTAAGAAGATTGGAAGGTATACCAAATTGTATATAAGATGGTATATAAAAGGCATATTTCGGTGCTATGACTTTTCAGTGTGATATAAAACGCTGGTGAGTGGCAAGAGAAAGAGAAACACAAAACACAGTCTCAATAAAGTGCGTAGGCTACAGGTCACTGGGAGTGACATTGAGCCCAGAAGCAAAGCTCACAAATAATGAGTAGAAAGACATGGGAAACCTATGCCCAACTCCCGTGCCAAGTCACCTTACGACTACCAAGTCTCAGCTGATATCATGGGCCGTCAGCAGCATGGTTAAACCACTGGGTCGACGCAGCATGGTTAAACCACTGGGGCGACGCAGCATGGTTAAACCACTGGGGCGACGCAGCATGGTTAAACCACTGGGGCGACGCAGCATGGTTAAACCACTGGGGCGACGCACCATGGTTAAACCACTGGGGCTAAAACCATTAAAAACATTTACTCCCGACATTGGGGTTTTGTTAGAGACATCAATTGCATTTTCAGTTTAAATAGATAATCGAGTTACAACAATGTCCTGTAGCCGACCAGACGAGACATGGGAGTCCATGAGCACCAGCAGGAGAAATAGAAAGCAGCAATCCTGTGTGCAGTTTGTAAGTGGATGGCTGAAGTATTTTCACCTGAAAATCTCCTCAAACCAGCCCTTTGTTTTTTTATTGTTTTGTGGGCAAATCAAACTTTATGCACCCCATATCTTACAAAACTGGGAAAAAAGGGTAAAATGGTAAGATAAATAATGCTTTGCTAAATAGTCAAAACATATGGGAAGAAATTACTAAATAAAACAAATATGACGTGGTTGGGAGTAGAGCGATACACAACAACCGCTCTTGAGCCAAGCGTGATTTCGGATAGCTCAACTCCGGTCACACACTCTGGTCTCCATGCCGACAGTGTCCCAAGCCATAGCCTTTGAGACCAGCCGTGACATCTATCTTCTAAGAAACAACCAAATGTGAACAATGTGTGTCAGGTTGTTTCCTTCCACAGCACTTGAAGAACGGTTCAAGAGACAAATCAGACATTTCTCGCATAATATGCATAACTTGAGGTGTGCATAAAAAAAACTTAATAGAGGGAGTTTTAGCCACACACAAGACAACAGTCAGTCGGTTCAATCCGACCTCAGTCACTAGATTAACAGCTAGCATGTTGTGCCACAAGGTTGTGATTTATCTCTTACACCCACTAACCAAAGCACCCTTTCCCCAGTCTAAATCCCAGTGTTGACGGTTCTCTGGCCTTAGTTCGACACGACTAGCAACTCCTCATCGCCTGCAACAGCCAAATCAAGCTCTGTCAATTAGGTGAAGCAGTGTGGTGAAGTGGCGTGTCGAAGCCCAACAACTCTCTCCGCAGATACAGTACAGCAGTAGTAGTGTGGGAGGAAGCGAAATCAGGCAGTCAGTTCCGTGCTAATTTCAGCACGCTAACCACAGGTAACCGGAAACTGATTGAAAGTCATCAGAAGGTATGTTAGGAAGAGCAGGTGGATTTCCTGGGCCTGAAGAAGTGTGATCATGGTTCTCTTCACTTATGTCTGTCCTAGTCCTAGCCTGGTTCCCGTATTCCAGATTTTAACTATTTTGCTTGCATGGTGCAGAAGGACAAACCGAATCATGAGGAAAAAATACATAATATGCACATATAATATCACAATATGAAGCTTCTGTATATTTTCGCCCCACCATCATGGCAATATTTACATGTGGGTCGCAGCATGGACGCAGCATGGTTAAACCACTGGGGCGACGCAGCATGGTTAAACCACTGGGGCGACGCAGCATGGTTAAACCACTGGGGCGACGCAGCATGGTTAAACCACTGGGGCGACGCAGCATGGTTAAACCACTGGGGCGACGCAGCATGGTTAAACCACTGGGGCGACGCAGCATGGTTAAACCACTGGGGCGACGCAGCATGGTTAAACCACTGGGGCGACGCAGCATGGTTAAACCACTGGGGCGACGCAGCATGGTTAAACCACTGGGGCGACGCAGCATGGTTAAACCACTGGGGCGACGCAGCATGGTTAAACCACTGGGGCGACGCAGCATGGTTAAACCACTGGGGCGACGCAGCATGGTTAAACCACTGGGGCGACGCAGCATGGTTAAACCACTGGGGCGACGCAGCATGGTTAAACCACTGGGGCGACGCAGCATGGTTAAACCACTGGGGCGACGCAGCATGGTTAAACCACTGGGGCGACGCAGCATGGTTAAACCACTGGGGCGACGCAGCATGGTTAAACCACTGGGGCGACGCAGCATGGTTAAACCACTGGGGCGACGCAGCATGGTTAAACCACTGGGGCGACGCAGCATGGTTAAACCACTGGGGCGACGCAGCATGGTTAAACCACTGGGGCGGCGCAGCATGCTTAAACCACTGGGGCGACGCAGCATGGTTAAACCACTGGGGCGACCCAGCATGGTTAAACCACTGGGGCGACGCAGCATGGTTAAACCACTGGGGCGGCGCAGCTTGCTTAAACCACTGGGGCAACGCAGCATGGTTAAACCGCTGGGGCAACGCAGCATGGTTAAACCGCTGGGGCCAAAACCATTAAAAACATTTGATGTTTAAACTATTTTGCTTGTATGGTGCAGAAGGACAAACCGAATCATGAGGAAACAATACGTAATATGCACACATAATATCACAACATAAAGCTTCTGTATATTTTCGCCCCACCATCATGGCAATATTAACGTGTGGGTCTGGTGGCTGACATGCAGCTTATGGGAAGGGATCTAAATCCGACGAAAGCTGCCTGTAATCGCCAGGTCGAAGTATCCAGGAGACAGAAGCACGGGAGTTGTCAACTGCAAATCACAAGATACCATTTAGTCTCGAATGGAAAAACGCCCAAAATGAATCTCTCTCGGCAACAAAGACCTTTGGGACAAGTGATTAACATTAAAAATAACCGTGCTTAATGTCTGTGAAGGTTTGCACTACCTTCCAAATGCTGTTTAATTGTTGTGCTCAACACCCATTTATTTCCTAATCTTGCTTTGGCTCCTAGGTAGGAAAAACTGATCATTATCGCACCTGGCACGTATTTGGAGCAAAAGCCCGGTCGTAGCAAGGTCTCAGTGGGTAAAACACCCGACCAGACAGCCACACGGGCACTTCCTGCCTCCAGCCCAATCAGGCACTTCCCGTTGGCCTTTGTGTCACGGCATCCTATCGACTAGATTGGGCCGTTCCTCAGAGAGCCCTATAAAAACATCAAACGCCGCCAAGCCAGACGAACGCAGAACGGCACAAGAAGGGAAGAACAAAACCTTCAGCTCCGGAGACATACAAGTCCCAGACTCAAAGCTTCTTCAAGTAAACCCTGTGAACACGCCTGGTGTCAAGCCACCTTTGATACCTGTAAGACAAGCATACCGCCATGGGTGCCGGCTGTCAGCTTTCCATGATGGGAGAGAAGGTGACCAATGTTTCCACAGAGCTGCCGTCAAGGCAGGCGTTCCAAATGGCCCTCTGTTCCCCACGTAGCACACAGCTTTTGATTACGCAAAGGCCCTAGGGTGTAATTTGGGCCACGTGTTTTGAGTTGTTTAAGATAACCTGGACATGGGCATCTGCTGGATAAATAAATAATGTCGATGGGGCTTATCGGGGGCAGACTTTACAGCTTAGTGTATTAATGCATGATGTTACTAATGCCTGTGATGTTTATGTTTATGGTGGGTGGCTGCTAATATCTCAGTGGTGCGGGAGAATGCATGTGTGGTCACGCCAAGCCCCCCCCGTAACTTCTGTGAAGCTGGCAGGCCCTTACAGCAACACAACATCTATGGAAAACCTGTCAACCTAATAAGAGCAGCGCGTTAGCCCTTTCCTGCAAGTCAGTGTGTCAGCCAGGTCCATGTCCAATCTAAGAGAAACCGGTGTGTGTTGTCTGTTCGGCGTGGCCCCAGAGGTTGCATGGCTTATAAGCTTCCTGCAGAAAAGGACTGAGGGGAAATGGTTTGGTCCAATCACTGAAGAACACAAGCGCACAGCTACATCGACTTCACATGCCAGAAGAGATTAAAGCCTTGTGTGTGTGTTTTTGTGTGCGTGTGTATTGTGCTGTATATAAGGTGATGTAATTGGGTGCGTGTAATTTCCCCTGAACCACTAGCCCTGCAAAGCGTTGCTGCCTTCATCCATCTTCATTTCCCAAGATGCCAGTGTACTGTGTGGGTGTGTGTGTGTGGGTATGCGTGTATATAAATATATGTGTGTGTGCGTGTATATGAATATGTGTGTGCATATATATATATATATATGTGTGTGTGTGTGTGTGTGTGTGTGTGTGTGTGTATTACTTCCATGAGTAAAAGCTGATCAATTAGTCTCTGCCTGGTCTCACCCGGTGCACACACACACACACACACACACACACACACAAATCCAACAACTCCCTCCCTCCCCCAATCCCACCCCGCCCTCCCCCAATCCCACCCCTCCCCCTCTACCCCCACTTCATCCACTCCTGCTTTATCCCAAGTCTTCCCTTCTACGCCGGAGTGGCTGTACGGTGCGCTCCATTTTCTGTCCCAGACACGATATACACACAGAGACACACTAAAGCACAAACACCAAAAACCCAGCAACAAACAGACCATGGCCCGGAGCAAATATCCAAACCAAAATGAAGCACAACTTCTCGGAATGGGAAATCTTTATTCGATCTGTGCAGCGCCATCGTGCCACACATGGTCCCTATGGTGATGCCCGCTGTGGACTATTAGCTGGCCAGACATGGCATTCTCAGCCTGAGCTAAGAGCCTAGCTATTTGTCGAGGATCGGGACACATCGTCTGGTGGCGACGTTTGCCAGCTACGAGGCAGCCGAGCGTCAGCTTTATAAATCATTCAGTCACTCCCCTTTCAGGCAGCACACCAGTTAGTTCAGCCGCATACCTCAGCTTACCATAACTTTGGGTGCCTGAATGCCTTTATGTAACTATGACAAATCCTTCCTATATGAGATTGTGTGCCTCGCGTATTCCTAAACGGGATGCAAACCCGATATCGGCACAAAGAGGATTTGTGTGGCATCGGGAGCCCAAAGGGAAGACAAGGATGAGGCAGACTAAGTGAAGGAAAAATGACAAAGATTCAAGTCACAGTTCAGTTATAGAAATAAAAAGCAGAAGGTGGCTGCAGGTCTGACTGTTTGTGGACCTTTAGTACAGTGAACTACAAATACTACAGCTTTTAGATGGGTTTATTCTTAGGCTATGAGAAAAAAGGGGACAGAATAAATCCTGTGCGTTTAGACGCAAGTCTGTAAAGACTCTCTGAATAGAAAAAGCATATTGGAATGTTACCAAAGCGCCACACTTGCTCAGAAGCGTTAGGGAAGATCCGGATCTCTGTTCCGGCGGAATTCCCAATTCCCATTCCTCAATGCTGCACAAACATGTTCACATGGTGGCTTTCTTTGGTCCTGGTCAGGCTTGTCTGCACCCTGTGGTCACCTGGTAAAAAATCCAGCTGCATGGGGCCCATTCATCTTTTAGAGGGAGGGGCAACCATTTTGCCTCCAATTTAGACGACAGTGAAACGCCGGAATGTCTCAGGCACTCCGCCGGCAGCCTTTTCCTGGACTGCCCTTTGACCTCTGGATTAGGGGAGGGGGACGGGTTCAACACGGCTAAACTGGGCGGCGACCACCTGCTCTCTCTGATCTTGTGACCTCGTCTCTCCACGGCAGACTGACATCAGTGCACAAACTGGGGGTGCCGGGGGGGGGTAAGCTTCAATATACATACATACACACCAGAATGGGCCTGTCAAGCCAAGGACAAAACCACACTTAAACAAACACACGGCTACGTATAAATATTCATGCCCTGTGTCCAAGGATAAACACGCGCTAAGGGGCTGGTCATACACGGCAACACAAGGTGAGCTAGCACCAGCGCACGCGTTAATCGGGTGGGAAATAAAGCTAGTACTCCACACATTATTCCACAATATTACCAGTAAAGTGCATGTGCATACACAGATGAGACAAAACATTATGACTACCCGTCTAATATGCTGTTGGTTCTCATCTGCCTGCAAAATTGACAGCCACAAGAATACCCAGACCCAAGTCATTCCAGCAAAACCCGGGGTTTTCCAGCAAAACCCGGGTTGTCCATTACACTCACAGTGCGTCCTGCACATCTCCACAGTCATCCACAGAATGTAAACGAAAACAAGTCTCATCAGATTACACGGTCCAGTTGTGATGCATTTGTGACCGCGTTGCAGGCGTTTCCGATGATGGACAAGGGTCATCATGAGCACACGGTCTGCAACTACCCAGACCCATTTGCAGTCCCGTTGTGATGCATTGTGCTGTATCACATTCACTTACTGTGACCATTGTACATTTGAACCAGACAGGATAGCCTTTGATACCCTCACGCGTCAATAAGGGCATCCAAAACCCTGTTGCCGGTATGTCCTGTGTGCCATAGTGTACAACTTTTTAGAGATGCTCCGATCCAGATGTCTTGCCATGACAATTTGGCAAAGTCGCTTAGGCCTTTACTTCTGCCCATTACTCCTGGATCCAACACATTGACCATGAGACCTGATTGATCGCTTACCATCTACCCAGACCATGATGTGCCCTTGTTAGGAGATGATCAACGTTATTTGCTTCGACCTGTGAGGTGTAATGTTTTGTCAGGTGTATATATCCATATTTCGGGACATTTTCATTTGGCTGCCTCCGTGAGGCAATACACATCAGAGCTACCTCAGAGGCAAGTTAAGGAATACAGGAAGCTGCTTAAAAAAAGGCAAAGTAACAAATTGTGAATGACCAACCAGTTCAAACACAGAGCTGAGGGGCATCACTAGAACACATTTTTAGTAAGTCTAGTATGCCATCCTATACTGACAGACATGGACACAGTGAAACAGATAGAGCAGCATTTTCTCACGCACTGCGAAAAACACATTTTTGAAGAACAACCAAGATTGAACAAACTGAACATTTGTTGGGAGAGAAACCCTGGTGTGACCTATTAATTGCAAAAAAATGTGCTTCCTCCAACTCTCTGAGAACTAGTTGAATAATGAATCTGGATACTGAATTCCGATACCTGTATCTTACCACTATTAACTAACTTGCCTTTAATTCTTATATATAGTTATGTTTGCTTTGACAATGTACACCGATCGGCCATAACATTATGACCACATGCCTAATAATGTGTAGTAGGGGTGGGCGATATGGGAAAAATATCATATCACGATTTTTTCAGGAAAAATCACGATTCACGATTTTATCACGATTCTTTTTCATGTTGCTTTTTAAGACTATTTTGCTAATTACTGAGCTGCAATACAAGCAAATTATATCTCCATTTAAAGAATATAGCGTTACAAGGTAACAAAACATAAAAGGGAAAAAAAAATTAAAGTAGCATATTTTAATCACGTGTATATTTAAAGGAAGTGCAATGGTGCAAAGAAGCACCTTCATTCTCATCCGCAGCTTCACCATCCATTCACTGTGTAACCTGCCATCCATCTACAGCATCAGATGATCTACTGTGTTATCATCCTGAATTAAATGAATTGTGAATTATGCAGTAAAACATTTTACTAAAATAGTATGTAGCCTATTTATTGTCTTATGTAGCCATACAATACAAAATTAAAACCATGATTTTAAAATGCACAGGCTATGATATTTAAATTTCTAAAGATCGAATAAATTAAAATCAATCAAACTGTATGTCCTATTTTGATGTAATAAATGCTAAAACATTTTAGATCACAAGCGACGCGCAATCAAATGATTTGCGCATGATTGGCCGTATATATTGCAACACAGACTGTTGAAATAAAAACATTAGGCTACAGTGTATAATTTGATCATTTACATTTGTAAAATGTATTATAGTAATTACAGCCCAGTAACTAAGGCACTATAGACAATGAAACACGTATTTTACAACACAGTTTGTATATTGGTCACGGTCGGGTATATTCTGCTGTTACCCGGTAGATACATTAATCAATTTCGTTTTATATTTTCGTTCTGTTTATTTAGTAAAACATATATTTATTTATAAACGTAGGCCTACCTCTTTTTTCTAGTTCATTCAAATTCAACCAAGCCAATCAATCTATTATCTATGTATATCTCGCAGCTTTTGTCTGCCTGAGCAGGACACGCATACTAACCGGTTGCACTGCGCAGAGTGTTCATTAGTGATGTTATGAGTGCACATGAGACCGCAGCAAATTAATCGGTTACATATATCCAGTTTCATATAGATCGGACCAAAACGCGTCAAGTTTCATGTAGACCAGACCAAAACGCGTCAAGTTTCATGTAGACCAGACCAAAACGCATCCAGTTTTATATAGACCAGACCAAAACGGATCCAGTTTCATATAGACCAGACCAAAACGGTGTCCAATATAGATCGGACCAAAACGAGATCAGACCAAAACGCATCCAGTTTCTGAAAACGGGACAAGGTAAAATGCACGTATTTAGGAAAAGTCATGGAAGAACGAGGCTGTAGCTTTTCAACATTATATATTTATTTTAATTACTAACTGCAACGCCCGCGGGCATGGGCTGTTGGCGCTTCTAGTGTTAACACGCTGACATCTAGCACACCGCGCATTGCATGTTGATACGTAGCTGAAAAAACGCCATAGATCTGCATCTAATTGAACGTGTACTGGAGCGCGATTCTACGATATTTCCGAAAAAGTGAATCGTGGAGACATTTTAATCGTCCACGATTAAATATCGTCATATCGCACACCCCTAATGTGTAGGTCCCCTATTTGCCACCAAAACAGCTCTGACCCGTTGACGCATGGACTCCAGTAGACCTCTGAGTGTGCCGTTGTATCTGGCACCAGTCCTGTAAGTTACTAGTTGGGGCCTCCATGGATTGGACTTGGTGTTTGTCCATCACCTCCCACAGATGCTCAATTGTATTGAGATCTGGGGAATTTGGAGGTCCCTCGAACCATTTCTGAAACATGTTTGCTTTGTGGCAGGGCACATTATCCTGCTGAAAGAGACCAATGCCATCAGGGAATACCGTTTCCATGAAACGTACACATGGTCTGCAACAATGCTAAGGTACGTGTCAAAGTCACCCACATGAATGGCAGGACACAAGGTTTCTCAGCAGAACATTGGCCCAAAGCATCACCCTGCCTCCACCGGCTTGCCTTTTTCCCATAGTGAATCCTGGTGCCATGTGTTCTCCGGGTAAGCGATGCACGCGCACCATCCAGGTACGGAATAAAAAACACTCTTCCATTGCAGTTCTGATGCTCATGTGCCCATTGTAGGTGCTTTTGGCAGTGGACAGGGGTCAGTATGGTGACCCTGACGGGTCTAGAGACACATATAGCTGAACACACACACAGAGCTGGAGAGAGAGAGAGAGAGACACACACACACACACACACACACAGCTAGAGAAAGGGACACACACACAGAGCTGGAGACAGACACACACACACACACACACAGCTGGAGACACACACAGAGCTAGAGAGAGGGACACACACAGAGAGCTGGAAAGAGGGACACACACACACAGTTCTGGAGAGAGCGACACACACACACAGAGCGGGAGAGGGAGCGACACACACAGAGAGCTGGAGAGAGCGGCACGCACACACAGAGCTAAAGAGAGGGACACACACAGAGAGCTGGAGAGAGAGACACACAGAGCTAGAGAGATGGACACACACACAGAACTGGAGACACACACACATCGAGCTAGAGAGGTGGACACAGACACACAGAGCTGGAGAGAGAGACCCACACACCACCGAGAGAGAGCTAGAGAGAGAGAGACACACACAGAGCTGGAGAGAGAGAGAGACACACACACACACACACACACACACACACACACACACACACACACACACAGACAGACACACTCACAGACACAGAGAGCTAGAGAGAGGGACAGGCACAGAAATTGAGGGAGAGACTAAGAGAAATGGATGAGGGGGAGGGAGCAAAAGAGATAGGCAATAGGGCATCAGGGAGCAAGCAGGGTGAGGAAATAGAGTAAAGGCAGGACGAGGGGGAGATAAAATAGAGGGGGAAGAGGTTGAAAGAGTCCAGAGAGAAAAGGCAATGTGAGACGCCGATGCTCTGGTAATTCCAAACCGAGGCATGTCCATTGGGGAGAGTGGATAGGATGCCTAAAAGTAAGACCGCAGACGTTCGACTGGGAGAAATCACGTGTCGACGGACAGGTTTCCTGTGACTGGAGAGCCTGGAGTTTGCAAATAGCCACAACATTTCAGCTGGACCCAGTTGCAGTACATCAACACAGACCATAAATCAACATGTGAAAACGGGTATCCCCTCATGGCTCGGGATTTATCATCCACGGAAGCTAAATGGGAAGTCTTAAAGAGAAAATTACAGATCTGACGCGCAAGTCTTTACCGCAAGTTCAGAGAAATGGTAGACATGAAATTACAACACCGTCTCCCCATTCACTTGAATGGGTAAGTTTGTCCAAACTCCTGACAGGTACTGAAAGTGCAAATGAACGGCTTTATGTTATTATGCATGTTCAGGGACTGTTGTTCATTTCAGTGGCTAATATATAACTTACTGACCTCAGACCTTAATGCTATGGAGTGTACCGTGGCTCTGACCAGAGAAGGAAGTCCTTTAACCTCTGCATAAACCCATTTCACTGTAGACCGAGACCCCTGTAATAGGACAGAGTGACGGAATTCACTATTTGCACTATTCTATAACTTGACATTCGATACTGTGATTTTTTTTTGTGATTGAATGTTCCAGACATGTTGCATCATATCAGCCACAGAAAGCCCAGGACCGGAGGCTAATAGAGGGAGATTGAACTGGGCTGACATTCTGTCGGTTTTCTCAGGGATGAAACGCCTTCTCAATAGTTTTCCCATTCCATTTTATGCCAGCAATGTTGACAATTTGTTGCTACAGTTTAACAACCAGGTTGTCTAGATGGTGTGAACAGTGAACAGAAATATTACAACATTTAGCCTGTCCTAAGAGTAACACTCTACAAAGAGACAGTATTGTCCAATAGGATCTCAGTAGCTCACAGTTGGCTCCGCCCACTGTTCTTCCATTGGGAACAACAGATATCAGGCCATCTTGGTTTAGTAATAGTAATCATTGCTCATAGTAACCAGGGTTGCCACGAAATGTCACTGTGACACTGAATGTCAGGGAGTTGGCTAAAACTAGTTTCCACAAACAAGCAGATTGCTTAAACATGGCACCATCATCACAATTTAAGTGGGTACGGCGAACGCAAAACATGGTCACATTCTTCCTTATTGCTAATCGATGACCACAACACACAAGCAAGTATAAACTTTTTTAGTCAACCTTTAAGAGAATGTTGACAGTTATCTGGGGGGGGGGGCTTTTCTATGGCAAAACAGTGATAATCAAGTTAGACACCTGGACAAGAGGAACATTTTAAACACATCGCCGCCTACCTGAGCTGTCTGTCAGTGTCAGGTAACAGCAGGGATGGCAGACGCTGACACTGTGGAATGTCTACAGCAACACATGGGGACAGCCGACGCTATAGGGCACGAAAAGGGGACGGATTTAAATAACATCTGACGAATCTCCACAGACATAGGGTTTTACGCCGAGCCATCAAAGCAGGAACAGAGCGAGATCAAAGGGTTATTTCAGAATCATTCCCTCGCGCCTGGAAGCCTGCGACACTACCAGAATGAGAATATAGAGACACACACACACAGACACACACACAAAAGTGGCTTTCTGCCAGGTTGTGTGTGCCACCTGTCTAGCAGTGCCGAGGTAGTTACCTCTGGGAATTCCCTGACTTTAAAAAACAAATACAAATAAAAAATTATCCTAAATCAGAACTTAACACTGGTTCTTAACCAAAAGCTTTGACCCTAAATTTAACATTCACCACAAATAACCCCAACAAAACTTGCCTGTTGCAGACCAGCAAAATAAATGTCCCTGCTTTCCAGGTTTACCAGGGATCACCTGAGAGAGTTTCAAAAGGATGTACAGGTACACGCACTCTTATAGAAGGCCGGAATGAGGACAGAGACAAACGACGGGCTTCCAGACTCAATGGGCGAATATTCTTGCACTCGTAGTAGGCTCAGAGGCACGCGTTTGATCTCCTTTCCCCTTAAAGAAGTGCCAGTCAGAATATTGTGAAGCACGAAAAAGATCTAGCGGCAAGGATGGGCATCGGGGAATACCCTGGCGTGCCGTACAAGCCAACTGATCAGAGCATCAAACCGATGGGGGAGGGGCAATGAATCCGGAACACCCCGAAGAGAGAGGATGGATTGAAAGCAAGATAGAAAACGAACAATGGTCGGTTTTGTTTCCCCTTCAACCTACCTCTTTCCCTGAATCGCCTAAACCGGTTGCTAGGAAAAATACTTATCAACACACGACGGTCTCCAGAGATTGCTACAGATGGAGCTTGGTACAGACGGAGCTTCCTGCTCTGCTCACTCACACCCACGTCACTCTACTTCCTTCTTCCTCTTCCTCGTTATCCCTGCCATGGCTTAATGAGGCACTAAGGGAATGCTGCAGCGTCCCTCTTCCCGTGGTGTAGAAGGACCGGAATGCTGTGAAGACTGGTCAAACTGTTTGTTTGAGCAGATGGCAACACAGACACACAGTAAGGTAGACTTAAGACAGGTATAGTAGTTTCATTTAGCAGGCGCCCTTATAGATAGCAACATCTAGGCGCAATTTGGGTCGAAGTGCCTTGCCCACAGGTCATATTCCCATCCGCTCAGTTCTATCCAGAACAAACTGTAAAAAATCATACGTTCGATGCAAAGGCTATAAAGCGATTAGTGTATTTACTGTGCTATGAAGTCCATAAACATGGGCTTTTGTAGTCACATGAATAACTACCCTGAATATCGTAGAACATGGAGCAGTGTTTGGGGAGACGTTGATAGGGCCATGCCTAATGGGGGGTCCGTCAGTTGGTACGTAGGCCATCTCGCTGAGTCGTGCGGTTAGCGCGTACGGTTAGCACGTACGGTTAGCGCGTACGGTTAGCAAACTGACTTTTTGGTTTCGGCTATGTTCATTTCAGTAGGGAAAAACATGATTAAAAAGCAGAACGATTTTCTTTAAGCTTAAGGATCAAGGAAAACTAAACAGTTTTAAAAAACAGCACTCAGCAATTTGTGGCTCTTTGCTAGAACTGTCAAAGATATACAGATATACAGACAAGCAATTTCGAATACATAAGACTAAAATGTAAACACTATTTGTCCCCTGAACAAAGCCTTGGAGAAACCACTCCATAGAACGCTGTGGTTATTTCCTACAGCACGGTCAATAAACGAACCTGATAGCCATTTAACAAATTGATTTCAATGGAGCTTTAAGTGGATCCCTTCTCAGCAGATGCAGATACGCTGGTTATATAAAAAAGCTCTACATGCAGCGCAAAGCACAAAGTTCTGGGTTCCATCTGATAAACTAATGTATTTTCCAGGTGGGGCTCAAGTAGCTTCCCGTAATTTGATTCCAAGCCTTCTTTCCTTTTCCACTGTGAAGCAATGACAAATCATGACCATGCATCACTCATGCCGTGACATCAGCCCAGACCTTCCGGGCCAGACAGTCCTCTGTTACAGACTACTGGTTTCTCCTTTTACAGTTGACTGAAAGAAAACATGCACCAATGTAAATCCAGCACAGCTGTATCCTCGCTAATAATAGCTGTTTAAATGAGTCACACAAACACCTAAATGTTAGGTTCATTCAAAACCATGTGTTTCAATTCATCCACTTTTAACTTCATTGCGTATACATTGCTGTGATGAAAAATGCCACTTGCATATTACACGTATTATTGACAGACATTTGACCTTCATTTCATCATTGACAGGGCCAAGGTAACCAAACTAACAGTAACACTGACACATCAAATATATCAAATATCCGGTAAGAAAACACAGTACCAGATTTGGGACAGGGTAGAACTAGGACGGACGCATTTTGTTCATCGTGAGAAATATTTAAATGAAATTGGTTCGCTAATGTAGACGATCATGGCACAATTTCTACAACAATATCCCTACGTTACAAAAAATAATTCTTATTGTTGTGAAAGCCTCCATTGATTGATAGCTAAAATAGTCAGATTTTCTAGCAAAGTGACTGAAAGGCGAAGAAAAGCTTGGAATGGCAGGAATTTACGAAAAAAAGGTTTAAAGGACAGAAAGAAAATCGAATTTTTCAGGAGTCATTCTTTTCTGGCTAGCCAGAAGCTTTTGGTCAACACAATGCAACACTACAGGGATAAAAAAGGCTGCTAAGAAACCTGCATTCTTTAAGTAGACACAAGCAGACAGTGCCAAGGAGAAAAGATTCAGTAAAGACTTAGATACTTGTGAAATAGGGTCAGGCTGTTTAATGTATACCACATACACACATACCATTCAACTTTTGCTACTTGGCTTAATATCTTTCAGTGCAAGAACACTCTTCAGAAATGTTTGGCTCAAGTTTAACTAAACAATGACTCAGTTTTCCCGGCACAAGCGGGTCTGTCCATTGTGATCTTTAAAGGATGTGAAGAGTCAGTGAGGTTCTGCATACCGGCAGCCGGGCTGAGGCAGCTTTTTGTTTGCACTTAAAATCCCATGAGGGAATACGAAGTACCACAGCACGGGTCAACGCTCACCCTGGAACCGAGGGCAGCTGTTGGCCAGTTCTGTCTTCTGACAACAGTCGAATGCGGTTAAGTCGTCTGTGTGGTCCACTAACACACATGATCCCTGTTTAGGTTGTGGTCACGACCTCATGTGGTCCAGCGCCGAGTTTACAACGTGAACACATGCAGGGTTGTGGTGTGTTTTGACTTGGGTCCCGAACAGGCGTGGTCTGTTTATGTTGGGGTTAGGTTCTCCTCATGTTCCGAGTTAGCGTCCGGCACATGTATGGTCATTTTTTCGGGATGTCTGTGTAGAAGTTTTGTCTCTGGTGTGGTCCATTTGGCCATCTATTGTTGTGGGTTTAGTGGCCAGTCAGTCGGGATGGACTCAGCAGACTGTGATGGCTACAATAACCCCTGCAGTGGAGGCACCCATGTGCTAAATTACTGCCACAAATGCTCTCCGTCATGTGCTTGGAAGTCTCATCCGGGTCATTCTGCCCACTCATACACCACCAGCCGTATTTTTCCACTACATAATAAGCTTGGCCACTGTACCGGCTGAAACGTGGCGGTGTAAAAGGAAAAAGGGAAGGAAAAACCAGAAAGTGGAACCGAACAGGTGCAGAGATGTCATTAGAGGAGTGGGTGGCAAATCTGACCTCTCCCTGTTCTCTATCCCATAATGAAGTTCTGCACGTAGCTGATGGACACTGGCCAGCTCACACCTCAAGACGCATTATGATATTCACCGCTCCCCCGCACCTGCAGATCTGGGAAACTGATGGGGAAACTGGGAAAGACTGAGTAACTATCAAAACTATATACAAACAGAAACAGACGACACTGTGGCACCCAGACTACCCGGGGCTGGGTTGCCGAGGGCCGGAAAAGGCCAGACTGCCCAAAAGGTCTTTCCGAGTACATGAGGGCGTTGAACTGAATGAGATTTGATTTTTAGCCCAATCCCAGAGCACACCCAGAAGAGGGCAGGGGAAACAGTCAAACACCTCATTCACATTCACAGTACCACTACAACAGCGATGCCCGAGGCTGAATGATACCGCATTTCACAATCAAAGACCTGTACGGTGCCAGCACTATAAGTAATAGCAGGAATTACCATAGAGTAATGAGAGAGTGCCAGCCTGATTAAGACAAAGGGCTTGGTGTGTGCTGCCGTGAATCACCGTGTGAAGAGAGCAAGAATACGACCTGTCAGTAGTGAGACTGAGCACACAATAGCCTCAATCTAATTCCGCCTTATTTCAGAAGCGGCGCGATGCTAGACCACCGCGATCCCGCGATAGACATGCCTATTTATTTGTGGCGAGGAGTAGTCACTTCATTAAAGTGCCTGGAGCTGCGTGTAGTCGGCCTCAACGAGGCACTAGAGTGACAGTGGAACGGAGGCGACGATAAGGAAATGTAGGGCCCTGTCAATCATTAAGCAGCAGCCAGTGACAGGGGCAGTCTGCCCCAGGGTGGATCTCACTACTTTACTACGAAACCTATTTCCCACAGAGGCCTTTTACCACCCTGACGCCCTCAGATGACACATAACTAGACATTTTCAAGTTTACCAAACCCATGATTCAGTCTGTCTATTGCAGCCCAAGTTTAACTGTTTGGTTTAAAAACGTGGGAAAATTGGATGCAAATAAGTTACTGTAGTTAATTATTGTTGATTTGGTTTAAGCTTCCAAGCGAAAATTCCAAGAAAAGCCAATGAGCAAGATAAGGAATAATGAGAGCAGAATTAAGAATACCATCACTGTGTTCAAACACAGGTTACTTCACAAACATTTGGTCAAAAAATGTGATGGTGAAATTTAGGTATAGTTTAAATAACAAACTTGTCATAGTCACCGATTTCTCTCTGGTAGACATACATACTTTGCTTCTGCAACCGACCTCCAGAATGTTGAAGTGTGAGAATAATGTAGCAGTTTCTTGCAACGATCAGACTGTTAGATCGACTGGGAGTGATTTTTGTCCACTCTCCTTTAATCTACACTTGTAACAATGTGATGTTTCAGGGCTTTTGTGCACACTAACCATTCCTCAAGCCTCAATTTTTTTTAAATTTGGAGCCATTCTGTTCTAGGTTTGCATGCATGTTTTGGATCATTGTCCTGTAGCAAGATCTACGTTCAGTCCAGCTACAGCGTTATGACAGATAAGCCTCACACTTTCCTCAATAATAACCATACGGAATTGATGTTTCACTCATGTTTCCCAGGCCATTAAGCAGAAAAGCAGCCCCAAAAAATAACACCACTACCTACAGGCTTTACGGTTCGTATGCGGTTCTTAAGTTTCAACTAAAGGCAGTGTTTTGTTTTCGCCAAACATGTCACATAGCATTCCAGTAGTTTGGGAGTATGTGCAATCTTTATTTGACAGATTACTCATGCACTTAGACATTTATTGTGACAGGAGAGGTCTGTATGTTTGCTGATGTTACCGTGGGGTTCTTCTAGGAGCACCTTTCGGTTATTTATAGGGCTGCTTTGATGAAGATCAGTCCTGCGTAGATGGCCGGCGGGCTTGACTTTTCACCACTGTACTTTAAATTGCCTGGAAATAGATTTGTAATCTGTCCCAGACTCAAAGGGATCAATAATCCTTCTTCTGGGGGACATAAGATAGGTATTTTGTTGACGGCATTCGGCAACTACGCAGCCATATAGTTAAGGGGAAACCCGACAAAATTCAAAACATTATTTCAGGCGATATCTTCCGAAGTTACTCTAATGTTTTTTTAATTCAAACCTGATAAAGACAGTTGGAAATTAGCTCAAATATCCAAATATGCAACACAAAATAATCTACAATCCATGGGCGTATATACTTTTTCACAGGCCTGTAGGTCCTTGTCAGTTTCTTTAGTTCCCTTTGTTTAAAGATAATTGAAAGTATTGTTGAATGAATGCCTCTTATAATGAAGCGGTCTGTCCCTATAACACAGTACAAAATGTTGTAAATATTGAAAGATGCTCCAATTACTCTATTTATCCAATTTCTCATCATCATACAGAAGTTGTTCCATCAGCTGCTGCAAATTAATGTAGTTTAAATTGCAATCACAACACGCAAATAAACAAAACAGCCTACTAGTATTTTGTTCACCTCACATGTATTCAGAAAGCAGACATGCCTAGGAGTAGGGCTGCACGATATTGGGGAAAAAATGACATTGCGATATTTTCCCCCAACGATATATATTGCGATATTGCAAGCCATCAATCCAGACTAAAGACAATAATTACCATTCCATCAGACCGTACTGTCAGACTCATGTAGGGCTCTGTTGTCCTGCTGGACCATAAATCTGTTGTAGCTGCATAGCATTCCACGTGTGACAGCTCTGCTTCAATCTGAGATTTGCATTTTCCATACAGCTCTAATATGTGCGGGATGGTATAACATACCATGCGTTCGGATAAGTTTCTTAAATCCCTCTTTGGTGACGGTGTTTAATGGCAACATATCTTTAGAGATATAAACGTTATTGTTACGTTGTGGTGCCGTTTTAAGTGATCAGACAAATTGGTGGTGTTTCCTTGTTTTGAGGCCACAACTTTATAACACTCCAGGCAAAGTACCTGTTTATGGTCAACATCCTCATTTTTGTAGCCGTTTATGTATAATATGAATTATTATTATACATAATAATTACATCTCCCGACTCCTTGGTTGTCTAAATACATCCATTGTTTATTTAGCTAAGCATGTAAATTATCAGGAAGAACAAAAACATAACGTTTAACGTTAGTGAATATTTTAGACAATGAAACGGTGAGTTCATGAGTTCGCTAGGTGACCGTGGTTTTAAGAGACACGAGAGAGAAGCTCATGAACGCGCATGTTGCCATCGGTTGCTACGACAATACAAACAAATTATTGCTAGTGCGCATGTCCATCATGACGTCATGGGCCAGTCAACGCGGAAGATCCATGCTTCATGTTGGCTTTATGCGCTTTTGAGCCTCTCATTGGAATGTACGGGTCTTCCCGCAGAACACTGTATCAAGTTCTCTTAACATTTATGGGTGCTACCCTGGTGCTACCGTTCTCTTAATACATTTATGGGTGCTACCCTGGTGCTATCGTTCTCTTAATACATTTATGGGTGCAACCCTTCTTCACATCGCACGTTCCGACGATGTGACTATCGCGCATGCGCACATCGCGATGTCAATGTTAAAACCGAATATCGTTCAGCCCTACCTAGGAGTGTTTGAATCACATTGGTACGGATGTGTCACAGAACACACCTAGACATAACCTACATACACTGACTGTTACATCTGAAGACCTTCAAAACACCTAAACCATTTAAAACATCTAACTGGAAAACAGAACTACAAGAGCAGAAAATTCAGCTATATGTAATATAAATGCAGCAAATCCAAGAATACCAAGGTTGGACATTGCATGAGTCCGTCATCAGGACAGTAGTCGGGACATCTGCCTATCCACTAAGAGACAGAAAGTGCTTACTTAAACCAAACCGGGAGAGGAGAGCTGGGCAGCATTGAAGCGATTACTTAACAAGAGGCAGTGATGATCCTAATCCTCTTCTTACACTGGGATTAGAAAGAAAGGTGTTGCACTGCTGCTGAGGAAAGCACTGGCTTTAGTGCGGAACAAGCTGCCCGCATAAACTACCTGAAGAAACTGTTACAAGCCACCTTATACAAGAAGGAGGAAAGCACTGGCTTTAGTGCAGAACAAGCTGCCCGCATAAACTACCTGAAGAAACTGTTACAAGCCACCTTATACAAGAAGGAGGAAAGCACTGGCTTTAGTGCAGAACAAGCTGCCCGCATAAACTACCTGAAGAAACGGTTACAAGCCACCTTATACAACAAGCAAGTGGGTACAGTAGCACGAAACACTGCAAGGCAACCTGTACTATTCTTATCCAGGCATCAAAACCAGTTCCACCGCAGATTGGTATTTTTCTCTTCATTAATTAAGGAGTGATGGGGAGATCAGGGGGGTTCAATTAATTGGAATTAATCAATTAATTAACAGGAAAACCAGCAGACTACAGACCAAGGCTTGGATAAATATTCCAATAGCATATGGAAAGCTCATACAGGAGATTTTCAGTTGACCAATTTCATACTTCAGGATTAGGCAAAATTAATAAAGACTTACAATTTGTCTACATTTTGCCAACAAGTTTGTGTAGAGATGGTTCCTCTTTAGGAAATAGGACTTAAGACTTTAATTTACTGAAAGTTTATCAGCATCTCAAGATGTCCGGGGTTTACAGACAATCTAGCCAACATTGATTCAATTGAATAATGAACAGTATTCTGAGCATTTAGACTGTAGTGCTCAGCAAATTTACTTTGCCTCAAAAGGCTTTTACGGTCAATTGCTTATCCAAAAAGAAATTCTAATGAAATTTCTTTAGTCTCATAATACAGAAGGTCCCACAGCTGTCAAAGAGTTGAATAAAAATGAAAAAACCTGAGGCTACCTGCCCGCAAAAGAATGAGCAGTAGAACCGTATGTGGACACTACAGAAACCCTACTGATAAATTATTCATTTGTATAGCTTCCGGGGTTCCAGATGAGTGGTCGCATTGCAGCTCCAGCCCTCGTCCAAACAAGAAGCACCGGGGAAGCAAATCACCAGAGGAATAAAAGGACATCCACAGGGAGAAAAGTCTGGAACACACTACTGATTCAGCACAACTTTGACCAGAGGATGTGCACTGTAAATGGACACACACACACACACACACACACACTCCTCCAGCTACTACAGGGCATATATTATGCATACTTGGCGCAAACTGCGGAACAAACCCCGCAAACAGACTCATGTGGGAAATGCTAACTCTGCTGTCCAAACAATTCAAACACTTACATAGCACACTTTCAGACTACAACCTAAACCCATCGGTACAGTCCTAGACAATCTGTATGGGGTTAACCTACGATCATTACTCTAACTCTATGTTCAAGTACGAGCGTGTTTGTAGACCTTTTGTAGAGCTGGGTGCAAATACATGGCCTGTTCACCAGACACCTGAACTCCAAACCTGCCTACTGCAAACAAAAGCTCCCTTCTCTCGAAACGAGCCTACTCCAGGAAGAGAATAAAAAATAAACAGAAAATGTAAAAACACCACAACTGGTCAATTGGAGATCAAACAGATGTCAAGCTACATATCAAAAACACCTGCAAAATGGCCTTAATATCCTGCAATTCAGCTTAATATTTAGCATTTCAAAACCTACTCTAAGCCTCTGAAGCATTCAAAACACAAACACATCCATAAACATGGAACGCGAGAGGAATGCATGGGAAAACTGTGATTTAATTCAAATGGCGCCGAAAAAACAAACAGACACATACTCTGAATATTCTGTGTGAAAAGCAGCAGGTTAGTCACAGTGTTGATACAAAGTCTAATGGCATAAAGCCGTACTGTCGCATTAAAAAAAGCTTCACTAATCCCCGCCCCTGGCAACCCTCGATTTGTGTGCTTTTTTCTAAACCTTGTGTCCATGTTAAACCACAAGCATGTCGCACCATTAAGTGAAGGGATGGCCAAACAACTTTGCTTACGAAGTTGACCTCGAAAGGAAAAGGTAGAACGAGGTAAACAAAAGTGCAGACCCTTTCAAAAAAGCTGCTGTCGTCGTCTACACTTTCTGAGGGAGTAAACATTTACACCAAAAAATGTAAACCTGCCAAGAAGCTAACAGGCTTAGCCTCTGGTTTCCCAGCACAGGGCTCTTCTCTGAGTCTTCAAACTTCTTTGATATAGAGGATGTGGTTAGCAAAAAACCACCAACCAAGATGCTGGGTAAAAATTCCGTAGAACAAGGGCAAAAAAGTAACGTGGCCTCCTGCCGAACAGACGACAAACCACCAAATCCCTTGTCAGAGAAGAACAAACAGCCTGTTGGTAAAAAGGCCCCTCTGTCTGTGGGCCATCTCTGACTCACTTATCAGAAATGCAACCTCAAAAGACTTAATGAAGGAAATATCTTCATTCCGAATCATTTTCCATGTCGGCATAGGAAATAACTGGTAAACGGACAGGCCGGAGTAATGAAACTTTGCATGCGAAGGTTTCACAGGATTTTCGTCATGCTTTTTCGACCCATTCCATATGTATAGCAGATTAAGCTTGCAGAGATTTAATATCATTTAAAATGCCAGTTTTAAATCCCATCTCATTTCATTTCCAGGGAGCTGAAGAGTGGGAGATGTTGGCGTTTATTTGTTGAGTCCAACAGCACCACCAGCTGTACTTTGTCCTACATTCTGCGCAAACAACCACGTTCCCTTGAAAATCTGAAAAAATAAAATAAACAGTGAAGGCCAGAAAAAAACGACAGAGTTAAAAAAAAAAAAAATGCTGTGATAGCTGCAATAATTCAATATTTCTCTCCGGCGTGAAATACACTCGAAGTGAGACCCCCCCCCCCCGTGTGTTGACTTGGCCAGTGATCCGTGAAGTGTCATGGAATCCGGCAAACGAGGGGTCGCTGGAGTGTCTGAGCGGCCATTGTTGCCAGCGTCCAGCGTGGGGGATGACTGAAGGTGGTGGGTATTCGCAGCACAGAGTCTGGACAAGAGTTCGGGGGCGGGGGAGTAGATGGAAGGCAGTCGTGTCAATAAGGAACAGGCGGCCCACTGAAGAACCCAGCTCTCACACAGAAGGGCCCCCTCTTAGCGCCTAGGGCAGTAGAGCCTTTGCACCCACAAAGGGAAACCCATAAAGCCAACGACGGGGCACAAGCCACAAGATTCTCCACCACCACTTTAACACAGTTCTTTGTCTGGCAGCCAGGCTCCTCTTTCCCCAACACAACGACATTCTTCCACAACATAATGCTTTTTTAAGCAACCCACTCCCCATTTGCCCTTATGCAAATCACTATTTCAAAGTCAATACAGAACAGAGAAGTGTTTGTTTTCCCTCCCACGGTGGAGGTGTGTGCTAAGGAAAAAATTGACAAGCTTGTACCATTGAAGTATCGGCCTAGGGTAGCGTTAAACTGCTCCCAGGGTAATAAAATCTACCCTTTCTGCATACAACCACCCCCTGGTGCTCTGATACCCTGAGGAAAGACAGTCAGACAAGAAGCTCTAGGCTCCAGGTTCACAGTTCTCGGCCGCAAGCGTCCAGACCAGAAGTAGGCCACCTCTGCTGCCCACTGATCATAGATGATGAGATGTGTTTGTCATGTGCTTTAAACGCTGGGGCGGTGGGGCTCAAAGTCGTTATGGAAGAAAGACACGTTCCCAAGCTGACCATCCCCCGGCCATCGTCCACACTCATACATAGTAGTGACGGGAAGGTAAAAACAGGAGGCAATCACAACGTATTCACACCGAGCACAAACCCAGTACTAAGTGCGCTGTAAGGGCAGCCTAACAGTAGGAACTTCCCAGGACAGAAGACAACAAATGTATATTATATTACAGGAAGTGCCCTTCTTTGTGGAAAAACCTTTATAGCAGTGACCCACAGGCCACTCAAAAAGAGACTTGTTGTTTGGGAAGGCATTCTAAAACTGTGCTGAATCGAAATCAAGCCATTAAATTTAACATATACAGAGGAAAACAAGGACACATTCTGCCTTTCAGAGTGTACCCATTGTCAGGAAATATCATTTACACTACACTGAACAAAATCAGCATCAAGAGGTGGTGAAAAAGGAGGAGAATATTAACCCCAAAATATTCTGAGATTTACATAGTCAAATGGCCTGTGAGAGAAGGAATAGGAGGCGCCAGCTCTGCCCCGGCATGTCTGGGCCAAATAGAAGAGAAAGCCGAGATGTACAATCCCCTGAACAAGACAGGTGTCAGAACACACACACAAAACACTGCATTCGATTATGTAGACGCTAAGTCTTTCTCTACAGCCTCGGATATAAATGTAATGGGCAACCAATCACACGTCTGTCTCAATCATTCTTTTCTACATGAAACCAGTCTTACTCAATTTACTTTACATGGAACCAACTAGCTGTCTCTCTTTAGCTTGAGACCTGACCAGTTTTACTCTTCACGTCAGCATAGTTAAAGACAGGAAGGGAGGGAAATGTGCTTTTACCACTGAAAACATATTAATTCATGACTGTCAAGCCTTACTTGCCAGTCCGTGGCTGAAAAGACGTTTCCTTTCCTGACCCGTTTTATTTCGTCCTTTCAATTACTGCGGCGTACTTGTCTCCATGTTTTTTTTTAGAAGTGGTGAGGTCCTCACGAAGGAAATTATCGGTGAGGGGGAGGCCTCGCAGAATTCTAATGCCCAGATCGATTTTCATTCGAGCAGAAACACACCCGATTAATCAATCCGTCTCCAGCACCAGCCAGGCGGAGGAGGTCGGGCTGAGCCAATAAAGCCAGGTCTCGTCCAGCTCGGTCTCCCTCGGTGGCTACAGGGCAAAGGGCCACGTAGTTGTGGTAATCCCCACGGCCATGAGTGTCCCTGAGCAGGGGATTGCCTTTGCCAGGTACAACGAGGCCATGTCACACATGCACACAGACAAAATAACGCCATCGAGGCATACACTGCCAGGAGACCACTAACCACAGACATGCAAAATAACTAACACACACACACGCGATCAGCGCCACACCCCCACAGAGAAGGGTAGGACCACATGGAACACGCGTAGTCATGACAACCAGGATTAGCCTCCTACCCGGGATCAATGAGCCCATCTCAATCAAAAACAGGCACCAATGCAGAACCTTGTCTGCCTGTCGCAGCTGGCTCCATCTGAACCATCTGACAAGACAAAGCACTCGACGAGAGGTGTGAATAACCAGAACAATCATTACACGCATTAAATAACGGTGCATAAACACAGAGAGCGAGAGGGCGGGGGAAGAAATTGGACAGATAGATTGACAGATATGAAAAAGAATCATACAGCGCTAATTAAGGCAAACTTGCAATACCCACTAACTGCCGATCATTAGCATACGTCGGAGTGATTAGGGCCTGGTGATATCTTCACATGATGGCAGGACAGTAAAAATGTTGCAATGTGTTCTTCTGACAAGTTTAAACAAACACCAATGACCAGCGTTGGGTGGCACTGCCCAAAGAATCAGGCCCAGTGTGCCTTAAATCTCCTGCGTGAAACCTTGAGTGACACATTCCTCAACAGAATAAGCTCCTTGAAAATTGCCCAAAATGGCAACCAAAAAATGTATTCCACCGAATAAGAGAAAACAAGACAAAACCTGCATCCGTATGTCCGGGTTTACGAGTCAAACGGTGGCACCGTGTCAACAAAACACCAACCTCGGAAAGAGGAAATGGAAACATGGCAGCGATCTGGGATAACATCAGTGTTTCCATATCGTTCCGATACGAGGGAGGGTGCGGCCAGGGCTTGTGTTTCTCCCTTTCAAGTGGATTTACTTGAGTGGGAAAATTCCTGCTGATGACACAGTTGTGAAAATGCACCACTCCTCCTAGCCATCTCTTAGCCTGATATTGCAGCCTTGGGCTTCATATGGGGGGAATAAACAGACATAAATAACACTGGTCAACTTGTTGCACTCCAACACAGTGTCACACACCATTCAACAGAGTCGAGGAGTCCCTGGAGAGACCTTGAGCGGCGGTCTGCTAGTGAAGAGGCTAAAGTACTAAGTCAATACCCACTGACAGAACTGGTTAACTATTAAATGGGCGGATCATGATCCAGATGTCTGTTGGAAAAGTGATGAGGAGGAGATGAGCAAAGATATATGAGGATGTCGCCAAAAGCAACAGGGGGCAAGTTGGGACTCAATAGCTTATGGTAGAACACTCTGATATAAGCCATGCAGGAACTAGCCGTGTAGCTATCTGGAAGGATTGGGATGAACCAATTCTCTTGAAGACCTCTTACTTCCAGCCACTCGTTGGGGAAAACATTAATAAGTGTTCCGTTATGTCCTGTCTGTAGATGGATGAGCAACAAGTCAATCTGAACAGAAGTCACTCTAGAAGTGACTGCAAATCTCAGCAAATCCATTTGTTGCATATGTGTGTGTCGTTGTGTACATGTCACTGAGAGTGTACTAGGAAACCAGGCACTCTGCCTGCAAGTGAGCGCTTTGTGTTTAATATCCGATGTTCAGGCCAAATTCCTTTTAAAAGCTGAAAGGTCAGAGGTCAAGAGGGGAGGGGAAAAGGGCGAGAGCGTGTTGACACAGATTCATAGTTATGATCTAAAGAGCGAGACATGTCCGCATATATAACATTTAACAAACATTTTAGTGAGCTGAGGCTAACACAGGAGGCTAACACATTTTAGCATGTGACCCCATGCTAAAACCCTGTTGCTATCCTGAAGCCAATGTACAGCAAAATGTGTCTATGTATGCAACAGTGTTTTCACCTTGCCACAATTCTGTCATTACCTGCCAACAGCTGTTACAACGTGCACACGTACATGCATTCCTGGAGTCTTACTGACTGGGAGATATTATCTGGCTGTGAAGTGCGGCGCAGTAGACAACGGGTCGAGCAAAGACGTGTCAGTGTTAACCTAAGGAGTGGACAGGTGAACGGTCTGGGGAGGGACGCCCGGAGTGCGTTCATTCAGCCGGTTCCACTGTGAAACGTTTGTCACGAAATAGCAACAGAGAAGGGAAGTGACAGAACATGCCGCCAAAAAAGAAACACCCCGTTTAGTGGAACAAATGCGCCGGTGGAATGTAGATAATGGATGAGACATTTCTTGAGGTGAGACAAGCCAAAGGCATCTCTCTGGGAAAGGAGCAGATATGCAAGATACTTGGTCGAGAAAATGGACAAGCACTTACTTGTAGGATTCGTTTTACAGCATATTTGCAATTTGCGCTGTGTCACCGGGCAGTGTGCTCTAATCTTACTGAGTTACAGTTCAGGAAAGGTTCAACAAACTAGGCCTTACATCTCCTTCTGTCCCAAACAGCACCATATTCTTGATTAAGGTAATCACTTCCAGTTATGTACTATTGCACACTTAATTGTCAATAGAGTGTAATTTGCCACATAATAAGACTCACACTATCACCTTCAAAAGTGACTGAAAATATTCAGTCTTCAGTAAAGTAAAGTCGCTCTCCTAAACTTATAATACACATCTATAGCTGAGAGTCCAGTATGAGGGGGATACGTTCTCACATGTCAGAGTTTCCAGAGGATTTAGAGGCATATTCAGCCAGAACTAGACAACGTGGCCCAAAATACATTTGTAACACTCACTGAAAGGTCACCGTGGTTGTGTTCCTGAGCTGTGTGTTAAATGCAATGGCAGTTTAGATCCATGGTTCCAGTGTTTAGACGGGCACAGTTATTTACAGTAAATTTGTCGGGCTGCCATAGTTCTCACAATCAGACCGTGAATATATGGAATTAAAAATCAAACATCAAGCGCATAAGGACATGTGTGTGCATATTATTGGGGATATTGGCCATATTGAATAAACGGATACACACAAAACAAGAGTTGCCTATAACAGTGCAATGGAAGGTGACTGACCCGCAGTTTAATGACTGCCTGATCAAGTAGACTAGAGACATTTGAACAGATGCGCATCTTTAATAAACACTCCCTTTGATCTGCCAATAGGTCATAAATTCTTACTTGTCGTATTCTGTGTTGTCCTTGTCACAGCGGGCGTCTTTGTGTTTCTGCCAATCTTTGCCATGTTTGCAGGTGGTGAGCAGAACCACATCCTCCTGGTTATGGACATGATATAAGGCATTCCTCGTGTCTGACCCTATACCTGTGAGATACCGTTTCCCCTTGAACACAAGCATGTATTTCCTGAAAGGTGGAATAGAGTTGTACTTTAGGAAGCCCCTCTCCCCGCCGGTCCTGGGGTGTTCCTTGGAGAACAGAGGGATGGACACGTCAAAGTTGGGCCGGAAGTTCTCGGTGCTGATGCTGGCTTTGGCCAACATGGCCTGGCCGATGTCGAATCCAAGGTCTTCCGTGTAATCCGGCCATGTTCCGGAGTACAAGTTAAAGATCAAGTGGTTTCTGCCGTTGTTCCAGAGGGGGAGGTTCTGGACCTTGGTTTTGAGATTGTGCACATACTGGGGGGAGAGCTGGTCCCGGTCCAGGGTGTCCAAGCTCAGGACGAACAGGCAGGCCTGTCCCGGGTCAGAGGTATACAACCTTGACCCCTCAATAGTGGATAAGATATTCTGGTAACTCTCAGAGATTTTCTCCCCCTTCTGCTGCGGGTACACGTACACTTTGAAATCATGTTTTTTACATATGGAGAAATCAAAGCATGAATCCATACGACACCGTTTGCCTTTATAGACACTCGTATTAACATCCCTCTTCTGCCTGGGTGATACGTGCATGTTGTACTCCTCGGTGTCCGGTTGATCCCAGGGTGAGAACCGGTGTAACGGATCGGAGAAGTGCGGCCACGGCTGGTCGGACCGGTACCCATGCCGGCTCCGGTCATGCCGGTTACCGCTCGACGCGGGGAGTCGGGCCCCTCCGAAGTAGACCAGCAGAACTAGACACGCACCGGCAGAGAGCACGATTAAATAACGTTTTTTGGCCTGCATGTGTCCTACGAACAGGGGAGAGTTGCTTACGAATAAATCTGAAGTGGGCCAAAGTGAGGCTGTCAGCACCTCCAGACGCACCGCTCCGCCATCCAGCCAGCAGTGGTGTTAAACTCGCGTCTCCCCCCGTCTTCGTGTTCCTTTCCCCGATCCGGCGGACGACCCAGCGCATGTGGGCGAGTTTACATGGGGCTTCTCTCGCTCTCTAGTCTACCCGATGTTACCATGTTACAATCCTGTGTCTGCGGGCGACCAAATCTGGGTCGACCAGGAGAAAACAATCAGATCCTCTCTCACTCCAGACGTCTGTATTCACATGTAAAACTGCACCCGGTTAAAGGTGTCAACCAGGGGTTTTTACAAACTCTTCCCCCGTAGAGTGTCGGCAGGGGTTCATTTGGTTCTCCGCATTGGTATCCCACGGTATGTAGAGTGGTTAACACACCGGCTCGAGGTCGTTAACACACCGGCTGTGGGTTGTATTTGTCCGTGTGGCGGCGTTTACATCCACATGTCTCGGGGACAAGTCGCCAGGTTCCTCGGCGTTATTTCACTCCCGGGTTCCATGAAGAACCCTTCATGCGCGCGACTGCAGCCTCACAAATCCCCGCGTTCCTCTTGTGTTTCAATCTCCCGACATCAGACCCTCATACAAATAATATCCAAATACAACTAAAGAAACTGACGCGACGTCCTCAACAACCACGTAGAGTTCGAATGTGACTTGGCGTATACATTGTTACTCGTTGACCCAATAGTGTCCAATGACCGAACGCTCAGAGGTTCGGATTGTTACTCTGTTACTCTGTAGCGTTCCGATCCCGACACGACGGCAGCTGACGTCACATCCCAAGAGGGTGCATTCGCTCTCCCTATTGGTCCATACGTGAGACCGGAAAAGGAGGTGCTTCAAATGCACCCATTCACAAGCCCTCTCTACGGAGAACGCAAAGTCCAAGGAAAATACCTAATATCTGTTCGTAAAATGTGCGTTTTGATATGTTTATTTTTTTTACAAAGATTACATTCTTTCTATTCTTTTCTGTCAAGCTTTACTTGAAATGCTTTAATGTGATTTCCGTAATCCAGTTAAACAGTGTGGACATTAGTAATCAGTTTTGCTCTCTTGTGTGCCAGATCATTTCCATAGGTATGTGTGTTAAGGTTCACACAGCAGCTTTAGTGGTTCACGTTCAATAAAAGTGCTAATAGATTGTAGTGTCACATGGCTATCAAATAGAAATTCAAGCAAACTACTTAATAAATAGTTCTCAATAATAACAATAACATTATAAATATTTAGATTTTTTTTTTTTTTTTTGGTATTTCAAACAAATCACACGGAAGTGTACTTTTGAGTCTTGACACAGATTAATAGCACCGATTCGTATTTGAGACAACTCAACATGTTTCATAACCCTGTATAATTCACACAGCTGCCATTTTGTGGCTTAGTGAAGAGGCTATCCTCGTTTTTTTATCGGCCAATTAGTTTAGAGAGTAGTGAGGGTAATTAGAGGTGCCCAACCAGAGGGACTGGCTGGGAGCTGTGCCAGCATCCTGGGGTTAGCAAGCCTCACTACTGGCCTTTTTATGCAATTGTTCTGTTACGACCTAAACACTACTGTACCAGCTCTGACCTTTTATTTTCTTATTTCCCTAACTCAGGCCATCACCATAATATGCTGGTTCAGATACTTACTATTACTATGGTCCTTTTCAGCTTAGTTCCAGCAACTATGGAAGTGTAAATGTGTACCCATGCCAGCGCAGTACATCCAAGCTAAGCTTAGCAGTGCACGGCTGAGTAGTGTGAAAGGGATATTAATATTGTCAGGCCCCAGCCAACGGGCCCCTTCCTACAGTTTTCTCTAAGTAATTGCAACCCTTGTTTAGATAGGTGCATCTCAGAGACAGTAGATGAGAGTACCCGTTCCTGGTAATCGTTCGCTGGCAGAGGTATTCCGTTTCAGTTAATCACCAATTAATTGCTGTTATCATTTATACATAATTGGACCCGCTTTTCCAGCAAGGGTTTACATGAGCCGAACGAACCGACTCTAGACAAGGCATTAGGTTGGCTGAGAAAAGCTGGATTACCTTAAGGATTGCTATTGTTCCCCAGTATAGAGATAAGCAGTGTGTAAGGCAGCACTTCCTCCCCCGCTTCAGTAGGCAACCGTGATAAAAGCTGTGGTAAATTCAGACAGTGGTAAACAAATACCCACGACTGGGAAGGTTATCCCAGGGTTCAGAGAGTTCTAGGCAGACGAAAGACAAAACAGCCTTTGAGAGTCATCTTCCGCGGCAGATCGGGCACAGATAACTCCCCTTAGGAGGATGTAACGAGCTGAAGCGTTCCTGGAGGCTGGAAAAGCAGCAAGGCCTAGTTAAAGTGTGTGTGGTGGGAAGCATGAACGTGCGTTTCTGTGTGTGTATGGCACCACAGATGAGTAGAAACCACACACACACACACATAACAGAGTCGTGTAACCCAACCGCACAGCGCCAACACATCCTTACGGGAAACCAAAACACAGCAGGCTCAGGATTTGTTATGCGTTGGCAATAAAGGGCCTGCAAACCGAACAGAGGTCACATTGTACCAACAGACAGCAGGAGAGGCTGTTAAAAACATGGAATCGAGTTATATTGATGTCTTCTCCCGTTCATATTCTCCCTGGGAGTGTTTCCTACAGTACACAACTATTATTGACACTGTTCGGAATAGTTTTGCAAATATTCACTCTTTTTAAAACAAGTTGTTATTATTTCTCAAGTACAAAATCTGTGAGGTGAAAAGTTAAGTTAGAAAAGTTAGAAACATAATCACCTAGTATATATAGTCATTTAAAAACGTGAGGAATCAATATTTCAGTTAAAAAATCATTGGAGGTAGACCATCTCACTTGGTCGACAGAAAGGCCAGCAGTATCAACGTCTTTCAGGACACTAGAGTTGTACAGGAAACAATGTGACCAATGTTGCTATGACTACTGAGTGGGAGTTAGTGTGGTCTTGCAAGTTCTTTTACTCACTTTCACACAATAGCTCCAGGCGAATTGTTCCTAGCCTTTTCAAGTGCTGCTCCGAGCTTGGTGTGTGGGATGCTATATTGCGATCTTACATCGTTTATTTATTTATTAAAAATGACCTTTAGAATGCACAAGCAGGGATAGCTTTAGGCAAAGTGAAGGTTTAAATGTTCTGGGATGTGGGAGGACAGGCAGCCATCGTTTGCAGAGCTGAAAACTGATTTTTCATCCGGAATTCTACGGGGACGCCAAGGCAGCAAATGAACCGCAGCAGGTTATATGTGATGCTAGGCTTTTGTCCTCATTAAAAGTCCCTACCACCGTTTTCTCCCCCCCTCATTTGTATTCTGCTGCAATTTATCGGAGATTTTGGTGATATTCCTACAGTTTCTCATCAAAATGCATGTAGAAAGTACTTTACATATGGTGTTGTTTAAAACTCCATGATTAAAGCAAAAACTCTCTGTGGTGGCTGAATGGCTATAGCAAAGCGGGAACAACGGTACCTCAAAAAGCTCAGAGATCCTTAGATGATGAAGAGTGTCAAATAATACTAAGTGTAATGTAGTACCATATTAAATATGGCAATCCCACCAGTTACTGTACAACCAGAATGTAACAACTGTCAGTATCATTACAAAGCTCTAGTTATTATCAATATAAGTAACAGCTCTGATTTAGACACTTTCAATTCTGCTGTTGCTGCAGAAGTGGATGTGTATGACAACAGGGTACAATGATTTGTGTGCATTCAAAGCAATGTAGCTAATTCCCATTAGTAATTCCCACTGCACGGTAATCCACTTAATCTACAGGATATCCATGAGAACCACACTCATATAAAATAATAAATGGACCTCTTAATCACTGTGATATAGGGAGTAAATCAGTTGGACCACCGATCATGTGTTCATGCCATTCATAGTAAAAGGCGATGATGCACACACACGCCCGCACACACACACGCATGCACACACGCACACACACACGCATGCACACACGCATGCACACACACACACGCTCGCTCGCAATCACACTCATGCACACACACACACACACACACACACTGTATTATACTGTCCACATACACGCTCCCACTCTCTCTCTCTCTCTCTCTTTGAAAGGATGCAGAGGCAAAGCCCTCAATTCCAGTGTGAATATTAATTTATTAACTCCACTGCCAAAGATCAGACAGAACTGGCTTTCCTCATCCCTTTGAACTGCCTCCTGCCTACTGCCTTATTCTCCATTCCCCTCTTCCATTCTGCTTGAATGGGAGCAGAGAGCTCACTATGCAATCCTCACCAGTATTGCTTGCTGGAGAAATTCTCATAATGTTCTGAGGAAAATGTTCCTCCCTCTCTCTCTCCCTCTCCCTCACCAGCTCTCCCTCTCCCCATCTCTCCCTCTCTCTCTCCCTCCCTCTCTCTCTCTCCCTCTCTCTCTCTCTCTCTCTCTCTCTCACTCTCTCTCTCTCTCTCTCTCTCTCTCTCTCTCTCTCTCTCTCTCTCTCTCTCTCTCTCTCTCTCTCTCTCTCTCTCTCTCTCTCTCTCTCTCTCTCTCTCTCTCTCTCTCTCTCTCCCTCTCCCTCTCTCTCTCTCACACACAGTCTTTGTTGTACCCATTTTTAATTACTCCTAATTTTAGACGTACAGTCTCATCTAAAATAATTGACATTTTTGTTACGTTCTCACTTACCCAGGTAGCGTGATGTACAGCAGGAGGAGAGACTGGAATGCTAGAGGAGTAACAAAAAACAAGTTCGCAGACCTCCCACCCTTGAACTCCCAATGCAATGTAGTTAATATGCGCAGGTTTATTTGGTGATCAATCCCAGCTGCCAGATCTCCGGACAAACGCCACGCCCACTCTCATCAGCAGCAAATCAGCACATATGTAAACACCATACGTACAAAGAATACATGGCACACGTTGCATGAAATAAGTAACACAGGAAATTACATAGACCACAAACTCATTTTCAAACATGTGAAATATATTCATAGCTCATTCAAAGTGAATCAACTAAAAATAAAAATATTGTTAAATGATATCTATTTTTTCCTTAAACGTTATCCTCCATACATAACATTTGCAGATTCTTGAGGTCCTTCGTTATGAAGTTTTAACCTGCCCAGTTCAATTAAATTTGGATGTTTACAGTGGAACACAAGTCCAGATGGCAATTGCAAAACATTCATTTTATGGCCTCTAAACCATTTCCGCTTGGATTTTGATCTGATTGAAGTCAGAGTCTTGTTTAGTTTCAGCATTCTGACAGAGACTACCAGGTTTGTGGTGGAAACAAAACAGCCACATAACATAAAAGATCTACCACAATATTTTAGGTAGATATCCGGGAACTGCATATATATCTTTTTTTTTACAGAAACCCACAGTGTGTCCAAAGAGTCACATTTCTGTTGTGTTGGACAATAGCACCCGTTTCCAATCCAATGCTAAAGGCATTAAACAAAGTTAAAGCACTAACATGTTTTAATTCTTTTGACCAAGGCCCTTTTTAAAAGATCTTTTTGCAATCGGTATCTAATGCTAGATTTGTTTGACTGACCCAAAGTTGATACCCCAAGATTAATTCCTGTTACTCTCCAACTGTGGCTCTTAGATTATTATTCTCTGCCTCCTGAAACATTTTCCTTATTGTGTGTGGGGAAAATGAGAAAACCTTGTCCTCACCTAGACAGTTTTTTCCACATATTAAATGTGTGATCTAATGTTAAGTGGTATATTCAAGGAATAAAGCACAAGGGTGTGTGTAATATGTCAAATAAAAAATAATTAGAGCTATTCTTAACTATATTGAATTGCAGAGTGACAAGACATGGAAATATAGATGTCGTATATTGGCAATTTACACAAACCCCTGAGATACAGTATACTATTATACATACTTAGTATCAATCGAATGTATTTTATAGGGCCCTTTTTACAACAACGTTGTCACAAAGTGCTTTTACAAACACCCAGCCTGAACCAGACACACATCAACAAGTTGATACACGGCAGCAAGGAAAACTCCCTGATGGGTTGAATTCAGGAAGAAACCTAGAGAGGAACCAGGCTCTGAGGTGTGGCCAGTCCTCTCTGGCGGCACTGTGAGAACTTATAATAGTTTAATTTAATAATGATTAAATGCATTTTTATAATGCAGAGAGTCTTATAATGCAGAGTCCAGGTCAAATACAGTCAGAAAGGGACAACTGAGAGTGTTGAAGGTTTGGCAGATTGGAAGCTGAAACTGTCAGGTATCATCAGCTGCTCAGCCTTCAACACAACCAGGGGGGCCCCAGAAGGGTCGGTCCCACAGCGTGGCCAGCAGGCACGGGTCAGCCCTAATGGAAACTGAAACAAGACACAGGGAAAGGTTAGACACCCTAATTCTTTAAGTCCCCGGCACAATAGTATAGCAGCATAAATCTTCAAACTGAGACAGTGGGGTCCAGTGAAACTGTGGCCCTGAACAGGGTAAACTCTGGACAGAACCCAACAAGCTAGGAAAACATCCACCCAATTACCATGCATCAACCAAGAGACATCAGTCAACCGCAACCACTCTGGGAAGGTTTAGTTTTACTCACAGAGTTACTCAAATTGAGGGAACAAAAGAGAACAATAGCGAGCCAGTGACTCCACCCCCTGAATAAGAATTGGAGAGAGGATATCCTAGGGGAGATGAGAACCTGCCTGGCAAAGACATCAGGGTGAAAATGAATTCTGAGCCTTCCGTTCACCTTCGTACTCAGGGCATACTACACTTAACCATAGACAGTGCTTTTTATTGATTTATCAGAATAACCAGAGAATCGAACATTGCAGTAATCTAATCTTGAGGGATAATTTTTCAGCATCATAATGTGATAAATTGTTCAGAAGATGGAAAGACGCTGTCCTTGAAATATAATTGATATGTTCGGCAATTGAGGGTCACGCCAACATTTCTGACAGTTTTTGTGATATGACCAAACATCCGTTTAGGTTCAACTTGAGATCTGTAAACAAGTCTCTTTGTTTCCTAGGTCCTAAAACTAAAAGAAATATTTTTTTTCAATTGAAGAGCAAAACAATTTGAACATTGAACATTGCTTTTTAGTTCGTTTTGTAACTCTTTTGTTGATTATTTTTGTTTGCCTTCAGATTGGAGAAAAAGGCGGATTGTGCATATAAAAGTATATGAATATATAAGCACTTATATATAAATATCCTTACCTGGGGGGCAAAAGTGCCACCTGTTGTGACTCTCAAATGTGATAAGATAGTGGTCTGACAAGCCAGGATTCTGAGGAAAGATATTTAGATCAAGTACATTTATTCCCTTTGATAACACTAAATCAAAGTATGATTGTGACATTGCTTAGGTCCTGAGACTTGCTGGACAAAACCTACTGAATCAATTATGGCTTCAAAAGCCTTTTGAAGAGGGTCATTGTTTTTGTCCATGTGGATATTAATCCCCAGAGATTAAAATAGAATCTGCCTTGACAATAATGTTGGACAACAATTCTGTAAAACTCACTGAGGAACAATGTTTATGGCCTGGAGGCCTGTAAACAATTTATTACCCTGGTTTGTTCTCATGAGTAAAACTTCAAAAGACTGTGATATGTGAAAAAGTATATTGTGTAGTTTAAATGTAGTAACACAAAGAAACGTGTGACACTGGGAAAATAAAAATAATGAATATAAATGTAATAAATGTAAACTCCACCATGTCGCTTTAGACATATATAAGTGGCCTAGACAAAGAGGTGGTTGAGAGAGCACACGTCCAATTTTGCCATTTCATCCTTTTAGTTCTGCAACCTCCTTCTCCAGTGGCAGCAATGTGTTGCTATTATGTTGCAAAATGCATGCAAGCAAGTGCAGTGCAGTTACAGTATGATAGGTGGCACACATTGTAGTTTGTAGTTGATTAGGCTGTTAGTTTATGAGCACAGCAGGGCATAATTAGTGGTTAGCAGGGTGATCAGCTGGGTATTTAAGTCACTGGGAAAGTCACCACTTTGTTGTTCATTGTTTTGAGGTCACGTACGTATCTGTTGGTGAGTGTTGGTGAGTGTTGGTGAGTGTTTCAAACCCATGAACGACGTGCTATTCGGCTCTGCAATTGGCTTCAACTGCACCACACTCCATGGATTATTGTGAAAACCTTAACTTGCTAGCTAACTCTTACAAGGCACAAAGTTACTTTCTGTAGCTCGTAGTGTCCTTGTTGTAGCCACTAAGCTAGCAAGTCTCAGTGTGCAAGCTGGCTGGACAGGAGAGGTGCTCAGAAAGGTGACCAAGAACCTTATGCCCTCTCTAAATGAGCTTCAGAGTCTCTCTGCAAAAATCTGAGAACATGCCAGAGGACAACAATATCTGCTACACTCAATCAGGGCTTTGTGATATAGTGGCAAAAAAAGAAAGCATATGACACACTGTCCGATGGATGGAGCATGAGAAAACATCACTCGGCTAATACCATCATCAACCGGCTAATACCATCTCTATGGTTAAGCATGGTGCTGTGAGCATTGTGCAATGGGAATGCTTCACCAAAGCAGGGACTTGGAGACTGGAAACAATTCAGAGAAGGTTGAATGGAGCTAAATACAGAGGTTCATAGGAGGAAACTAGGGGGAAAGTTTAAACTAAAAAACAACAACCCAACGCACACAGCCAAGACAATGCTGGAGTGCTTTTGGAACATGTCTGTGAATGTCTCTGTTTGGCCCGTCCAGAGGTAAGACACCATTGAACATCTGTGGGGACAATGAAAGATACTGCACAAATCCAGGTGTGCAAAAATGAAAAATACCTAAGAAGACTCAAAGATGTAATAGTCGTGAAGGCACTTAGATTAGATTCAACTACATTGTCATTGAACATTACAAGTACAGTACAACAAAATGCAAAAACTGCAGTGCAAAAATACAATGTGAGTCAATGAAGATGAAAGCCAATGTAAAAATGTACAATTGACATGGATAAGTAAATGGGCAGTTGTAAAGTTCAATGATGTAACAGATTGCAGATATGGAGAGGGCAGTACAAGCGGAAAGATGTTGTGCAAGTAGCAAATGGGCAGTACAAACAGTATGCATTGTGCAAATGGCAAATGGAGTAAAAAGTTATCAGTGTGTAAAACAGCAGGTAGCAGTGGGGAGTACAGACAGTGTGCATTGTGCAAATGGCGTATCGAGTAAACAAGTTAGCAGTGTGTAAAACCGCAGGTAGCAGTGGGGAGTACAGACAGTATGCATTGTGCAAATGGCAGATAAAATAAATAAATGCTGGGTCTTCCGGTTGGCCGCAGAGCATCTGTTATATCAAACTCTACAGAGTAGTCATAATAAGACCTGAATACATTAGAGCTATTTTTTGTATGAATTAGCGCAAATATCTAAAACCGGGTTCTGTTAAATGACCTTATTTTTCTGACTTCTACAAGATGGGTACCTATTACGAAACCCTCATCATGTTTAGCAGTTAGCAGCAGACATTGTGGGATGATAGGATTGTAAAAAAAATCAAAAGATGACTCATCAGACCATATCTCTTTTATTCCTTACAGCAAGTAATGTTTCTTCGTGGGTTGTCCATGAATACAAGTGGTTTTCAAATGGCAGTCATGCCAGGAACCCCATCTCGGTGAAGCTTACATCGTACAGTTTATATTGAGACTGGGTCACAGAGGTGCTGATTTAAATATGTGGTCATTTTCAAGGCTGTCGTTTGTGGGCATTGAGCAAGTATTCTGTTAAGAGTATTTCCCTGTCAGTTTGCTTCAACTAGTAACGAAACACTCCTCTGCCGATGCAATTTATCCATGTTTCTGCATATGCTGTTATTATATTTGAGACAGTTCCCCTTTAAACATTGAACAACATAGCAGTCTTTGTGTCCGATATATTTTCAGCACAGACTTGGCCTCTTAGAAACTCTGTTAACTGCCTGGTGTTACTTTGATTACACAAATATATGGCTGACACATACATTGATGAGCCAAAACATTATGACCTTTGAAGCAAACAACATTGATCATCTCCTAATAAAGGCACATGTGAAGGTCTGGGTAGATTGAATGGTAAGCGTCCAATCGGTTCTTGCAGTCAATGTATGAGGGGGACTGGGCAGGAGTAAAGCCCTGAGCGACTATGACAAGGACCAAATGAGCCGCGGGTTGGCCACCCCTGCGCTATTGCAAACAAGGGCTATTCTGTCTGGTTCAAACCAACAGAAGATCTACTGTGGCAGAAGTCACCGAGAATGTTAATTATGGTTACGGGTGGAATGTGTCACAACACACTGTGCATCGCAACCAGCTGCGTATCGGCCTGAGTAGTCCCAGACCGCACACAGTGCGCATTATCCCTATCCCCCGCTTAAAGCACCTACACATTCATATTACGTGGATGGGTGTGTTCGCGGGCGCTGCTTACATTGGAAAGTGAAGGCTGCAGGAAGCGCTGGGAGAAACGACAATCTAGTGGAGGGAGCATAATGCTTTGAGCAATGTTCTGCTGGGTAAAACTGGATCCGAGGAGTCATGTGGCACTGGCCTCTGAGAAATCTAGGTGAAATGTAGGTGTCAAAATATATTGTAGGAGAATCTGACAACGGCATTCTGGCAATCTGCATTAAAAGAGCAGCGTGTGAAATCCCGCCATAAATGTTTCCAAGATTGAGTTTGAACGACTTGTCTCCTGTACATTGACAGAACACGACTGGACTAGCTAGTCTAGGTGGGATAGTACTGCAAGTGTCTAAAGCAAATATGGGGAGGACCAGTGAAAAAGTTTCAATTCGGGAACATGTTCAACAAAACACGTTCGATACATTAACTTTATGTCTTCTGTCCATGCTTGTATTTATGTTAGTAGTACATTTATGTCAGTAGAGATTCTAACCGTGGTCCCTTTAAGGAATAAACCATGGAGCTAATATTGAAAGGTTCACAAGCATTTGTCTGTTTTTATTTTTTAGGTTATTTGCCTTTTCCCCTGTTGGTAGACGACAAATGTTTTAAGATGTGTGTTACCTCATTTTTAAACAGGAAGCCTGCCATATAATAAAATGTGATACAAAATCATTGGCTGTGTTGCCTGTGTTGGCTGTGCACCTGTGTTGGCTGTGTTGCCTGTGTTGGCTGTGTTGCCTGTGTTGGCTCAGCGGTCTCGGTTGTTGCCTCTAATACACATATACTCCGCTGTGCGCAGCTTCGATCGGGCCTCCGCCAATTCAGCACACTCTTTGTTTTTCGCCACTTCCTCTGTCACCATAATAATAAAGCATGACAATGAATAAAATACAGTCTCTCAAAAAAGCATTACAAAGTGATATGCAGTCGAGTGAATATTTAGACAGTGAAATCAATTTAGTTGTTTTGAAGGCTCTGTATTTCAGCCCTTTGTATTGAAAATTAAATAATGAATAAAAGGTTAAAATACAAATTGTCAGTTTTCAGTGGGTGTTATTTACATCCATGAACCATAAGCTGAGTAGGAATTACAGCCCTTGTTATACATACACCTCTAATTTAATCCAAATGTTAAATGTAACAAATTAACATAATCTTGGATAAGGTTGTTATATTTAGTACTTTGTTGCAAATTGTTTACATTTGATGGCTGCCTCAAGTCTGTAACCCATAGACACACAGTATCTTCAACTGGTGATATTTTCAAGGCCTGGACTGCACACAGATTCAGTTCCTGTTTCATGGCATTTTTGTGGACAATTGACTCAAGAACATTCCCCTTTTTGGCCCTGAACCTCTGTGACTGCTTGGTAGTATGTTTGAAGTCATTGTGCCGACCACACAAGCTCTGTGTCACTGTGCAAATGGTGTACTTAGCAACTGTACTCTAGTCATCGCCTATCTACTGTAGCTTCCTGGGTTAGCCCATTCTATATCGCCTACTTTCATCATGGATAAAACATGGTGACTAGCTAGAGTGGGGAATGATAAATAAAAAAGGGAGTGTGCAGTATGTGCTTTGATGCCGCCAGCTAACACTAATTACCCGCAGTCTTAATGGACAGGGAACAATTTCTCACCACCGGGGTAGAATGAATCAGAAACCCCTTCCAACAAAATATGTAACGCTATTCGCCCCAAGTCTTTGAGACTTAGGGGACGCCGCAGGGCTAGATCAAAGACCAACCCTTTAAAGTCTCTCGCAGGAGAACGAGTGATGCGGGCAGCCTGGTTGATGGAGGAGAAAATGATTTACACAAAAGGTTAGAATGACAAGTGGGAACACGTCAGAACGTTCACATGACAGCATGGGGCTCATTTTGCATGTCCAAGTGTGTTACTCTTATTGCTACGTGTTGCACAGAGGCCTGGGAAACTCTTAACACTGTTCAATATGACGCATTCATTCATTATTATTATGGCTGTGAAGCAAGTAAAACTATTCGTGACTCATTGCATTCATTTCTGTAATTAATGCAATTGATTGCACTTCTCAACTTTCTCAAATTTGGCTTCAGGAAACATGTTTCCATTTTGAATCGGGATGGAACAACTTTTTGACTTAAGGGCCACTTGGGCATTTAAGATTTAAATATTAATATATTTCTTTAATGTAGGATTTTTTCAATCGAAATCAATTTGCTCCTGAATTTCTTTGTATAAACAATGGTGTTCCGCCATTTACAGTTGAAGTTTTGGTTGAAGTCACTCCATTCCGTTTTTCAACCGCTCCGCAGTTTTCATGTTAACAAATTATAGTTTGGTCAAGTCGGTTTAGACTACTTTTTACATGACCCAAGTAAACATCTCCGAAAATTTGTGAACATTATCTCTTGGCTTTAGAAGCTTCCGATAGGCTAATTGACATAATTTGAGTCAATTGGAGGTGTACCTGTGTGTGTATTTCAACCTTTATACTCAGTGCCTCTTTGCTTCACATTTAGAGAAAATCTAAATAAATCAGCCAAGAACTGCTAAAAATGAAATGCTTTCTGTCTCTTAGAGATAAACATACTTCAGTGCAAATCAATTCCAGAACAACAGAAAATAACCTTCTGGAGAAACGGTACAAAAGTGTCTATTTCCACAGTAAAACAAGACCTATATTGACAAACTGAAAGGGCCAATCTGCAAGGAACAAGCCACTGCCCCAAAACCACTATAAAAAGCCAGGCTAAGGTTTGCATGTGTACATGGAGACAAAGATCTTTTTTAAGAAATGTCTTCTGGTCTGATGAAACACAAATAGACCTGTTTGGCCATAATGAATATTGTTAGGTTTGGAGAAAACAGGGAAGATGGAGCCAAAAAAAACATCCCAGTACTCGGGTGGCAGGCTGGCAGCATCATGTTCTGGGGGTGCTTTGCTGCAGGAGGGACTTGTGCACTTCACAAAATAGATGGCATCATATGAGGATGGAAAATAATGAAGATTTATTGAAGCAACATCTCAAACATCTGTCAGGAAGTTAAAGTTTGGTCGCATAGAGGTCTTCCAAATGGACAACAACCTCAAACATACTTCCAAATATGTGGAAAATTTTAAGTACTCCAATGTAGCCTAGCCGTAGTCAAGGGAACGTAGCTACATATTCCATGAAGTACAAAACACTTCCATGGTTAAAATAACTCAAACCACTCTTCCCCCTCATATTATACGTTCGTCAAGTAGTCATCAACCTTAGATAGGTAATTAAAAAACATGTATTTTCTCACAAGTAGTTTGCAAATACTTTTGCCATGGTGTATAAAAACTATCGATTGAAGTCCTTGTGTCTGATGTTTTCCTACCTGCTGACTCGCGTTGCTGACTTGTGTTGTATTGACCTCAATTGTTCCTCTTAGACGTCTCACTCTATAAGAAGTCTTTCTTCGCTCTCCTGGATTCAGCACGGAACATTTAGTGTCTTTCTATTCCTCTGAGTTGCTGTGTTGCTGTCTACGTTGCTGATTCGTGCACTTCTGGTTGCTGTAATTAACTCGGCCAGGCAAACAATGCTGGAGGATGTCTGTGGAAGTAACATCAAGGTACGTATTGATCAGAATCTTTGCAGATTTCAGCTGAAAATAAGGCTAACATCTCCACATTTATACGCTGCCTGAGATTTTTGATATGAGGCAGTGAATGTTCTGTGATATATTTCGTTGTTTGCCTAGTCATTTGGAACAGCGCGATGATTAGTATTTTCCGAGATCAGTTTAAGTGGTCAGAAAAATGCCCTGCTACCCACAATAAACTAGAAAGCCATCTCTATGTAAAAGTAATTAATGTTAGTATAAATCATGAAATGTGAGAGACATCAGATAATTACCAGCCGAGTTATCAGAAAGGATCAGTTAATTACATCTGAAGGCCCACCCCTTTTTGAAGCAAATAAAATGGCAGTGATGTCAATGTCCCTGCTGGAACATGTTTTCTCCCAGTTTTGTCCTGAGAATCTTGGTGGCACGACGCGGATGCCAACAAGGAAAAAAAGATGTGAGTGTGTGTGTGGGTGGAGATGAGACGGGAGGATTTATTCTTGAAAATCAGGTTTGTTTCGAAACAGATTGCACGCAACTGCTGTTAGTCAGTTACAGGGAGTTCACTTCATCTGTTAAAACGTGAAGCAGTGAATAAAGCGGGGACAGAATGCCTGAGGCAAGCTCCAAGATTATAGAACACCATTTGCTATGCTGTAGGATAAGGCTAAAGTATTTTTCTAAAAGATTGACAAGAAAGGCACATTTCTGATTTCAGAGTAACTTCCCACGAGAGTTTAAGTTATTTTAAACGTCTCGTTTTATTCAGTTTTTTTCATGACTTTGCGATACCAATAGAAACCCACGCTCAATGAATATCTATGTCGCAAATGCTATCTGGGCGTCCTAAGGATGTACTGAACCTGTGTTTCTGGTCATTAGATTATCGCTAGTAATACGTACACCAAATGCAATATGTGAAAAACCTTATGCTTATAAAACTTTACAATACACACACACACACACACACACAGATGCAAAAACACACACACACATATATACACACAGACACACACACACACACACACACACACACACACACACAGACACACACAGATGCAAAAACACACACACACAGACACACACACACATACACACACCCACACACAGACACACACACACACACACAGACACACACAGATGCAAACACACACATACACACACACACACAGATACACACACACACACACACACAGACACACACACATGCAAAAAAACACACACACACAGACATATACACACAGACACACACACAGACACACACAGATGCAAAAACACACACACACACACACACACATACACACACACACACAGACACACACACACACACACACACACAGACACACACACATGCAAAAACACACACACACACACACACATATACACACAGACACACACACACACACACACACACAAACCCTTTCATTGAAGAAGAGCAGTCAGGCTGTCCATCATTATAGTAAGACATCTGGTGACGGGTGTCATTACAGCAGCACAGTACTTACACAAAAGAAGACCACAGGAGAAAGACCCAAACTCTCCCTCATGCCTCTACCCTCTCATGAAAAATACCTGAAATGAGCAGTGTCGAAATAGGCATCACTACCTCCAGCTGTTTCTTCCACCTCTCTGCCATAGAGTCTGTGTCATAAATCACCCCAGCTAGATCCACCATAAACCCTGTGAAATTGGGCAATTTTCTGAACCTGAACTTTTGGCTTCTTCTTGTGTCAACAGCCCAGACGGTGGGAGGGCATGAGAGCAGAGGGAAGAGCAGAGGGAACCAAATGCTGCACCAGTGTGTCGCACAGCACATTGAAAACAATGTTTTATCTCCAGGAAGTCAGGCCTCTACCGGCACTGGACGGGACAGGCTTGGATGTAAACAGACGAAGCTACCCAGGCAGAGAAGGGAGCGATGAGAGCGCCGGCGTTGGAGGTTGGCGTAATAAAAGGACCAAATGTCTTCAGTTGCTTTGGCAGGCTTGTACAGCGGCTGCTCCACACAAAATACACAGACAGATTAAACAGAGCATAAGGACCCATCTGGTTTGGAGCTGGATAAGAAGACACAGTTGCAGCGCTTAGTCTTTTTTCTTTTAAATATGAAGTTTACTTCCGATTTTCCCTGTTTTTTTTTCTTTCCAATTGTTTCCTCTCCTTTGTTTCAAGTCAACAACAGCCGACCGCTCGGGGGAGTTGAATATTGAGGCTCGTATTCCGCATAGTCACACCAAGCCTTAAAAACAGCGCATGTTCAATCAGAAAGTCAGTTAAATCAGCTTGTGAGACGGAATGTTTATTTGGATGACGACCTCACTTAACTTTTCCCAACCCGCCAAACGTAGCCAGTACAAATGAAAACCATGCTGACGATGCCACCCCCTATCCCAGACAATGATTGGCCAATACTCATTACCGCATGAAGTCAAACGTCAACTAGAACTAGACTGTGGTAAACCCTTTGGCCCCATTAAATTTGCCACTGGGAAATGTCCAAATATATATCAAGCATCGTAAGCTGTGTCATGCCTGACATTTCTGGAGTGCTCTCTATCAGAAGTGCTGACACTATGACTGTCTGAATTCTCTTTTTGTCAAGTGCCGGCCCCATTTTATCTTTTCGTGTGTCTCGATCTCGCTCTTTCATTTGTCCTTAAGATGATTTAATAGCTGTCTAATGTATTAAGATGTGCAGAGTCAAGCCAGCGGAATTGTCTCTCTCTCTCCCGGTCTCTCTCCCTCTGTCTGTCTGTCTCACACTGTCTCTCTCTCTCCCGGTCTCTCTCTCTCTCTGTCTGTCTGTTTCCATCTCACTCTGTCTCTCTTCTGGATATGGGTTTGCCTGGACTGCTTGGTGATATTATCAGACATTCCACTGTACTCGAATAAAACCTAGAGGAGTATAAAATGTGGAACTAATTCTTCATCTCCGCATAGGGAGCATGGCGAACGACTGGTGGAAAAAACCTCCAGGTGAACCAAGAAATGAAAAATGAGCTTTAGTCCCGAGACAGTCTGTGCTGTATCTGCAACTGCAAGTTGAATATGTGTACGGTTGTATTGCTCCAAAGTTTCGTGACTCCTCCCAAACACATGCTTTTGCCACCGATGAGCAGGCTTCGGCGTTTGTTCGCCTGGTGCCCATTCCCTCATTAGTAGGTGAATATATCTTCCCCGTGTCTGGCCGTGTCTTCGTGTGGAATTGTTTCATGTCATTGGTCTACTAATTGTGAGACACTGCTGTTTCCAGCGTTCACCTTCATGCGCTGTGTCGCTCTGTTTGTTATTTGATAAAGAAAGTGTACTAGTGCAGTTAATTACGTTGGTCGTGCTTTTGCTCAGCGGTGGATATTAAAATGACCACAACGCGACCACGCCTGTGCCTGGCTTCTTTATTCACTTTAGATCTCACTCAGTTGGTGACATTGAGTCGTTTTTGGAATGTGTATCACTGAACTAGGCGAGAAGTCACCATAACTGCAGTGTTCGTCAGGCAAACATGACATAATGCATTGCCTTTAGTTCATAGGGCTACTGTGGACAATGTGGGGTGGTTGGCTCATAAAAATGACTAGAAACTGGAGCAGATGGAATGCTATCAAACACATGGAAACCGTGTGTGATGTGTTTAGTACAATTCCATTCATTATGTTCCAGCCGTTTGGATGAGCCTATCCTCTCCAATTAAGGTGCCACCAGCTGCCTCAGATCAGTTTACTGTCTGTTTCACATGGAGTAAACTAGCATTAAACACTGAATGTATTCTAAGCAGCATTGAACAAAAAGCAATCAAATTTAACCTGAACAAACGAAAGCTTAATTGACAATAACATCAAGTGGAATGAATTACATTTTTTCCAGCGCTGGTATGCTGTATATATTATTGCTTGAAAGTTTTTGTGAAATTGAAGTTTTAGCGTAAAATGTTGACGTGCACACAAGCTGACCCACATGCGAGAAATAGAACGCTTCAGCAACATTATAAAGACAATTAATCAACCGAGCCTTACTGCCGTCGTCCCATGTAGTTAAGAAGGGAAGGCATTTGCAATTATGACAAGAGGCGGAGGTCACCCCCCTCCGACTGCCATTCCCGCATCTCCACAACTGCTTGGGTTCCCATTAGGGGGGCCAGTATTTAGGGGAGGGCCCGCACTGGGAAGATAAAGAGGATTGTCTGGGGCTACATCATAAACGCTGGGGCCGCCAGATTGAAAAGGCTTATTATGAGAAAGGACGGTGTTGAATTTTTTACACGCCGTCTGTCTGGGAAGGTGTGTGTGTGTGTAATGAATTCACAGACGGAAGTGTGTGCATTTCAGAATAGTTGTCTATTTGTGTGTGTGAGGCAGTGCGAACATGTACGATTTTTTATGTGTGACTATGCCCGAATGAAAATGTTAGTGTGCATGTGCGTGTGTGTGTGTGTGTGAAAAAGCCTCAATATATCAATGTCTTTTATTCAGAGACGAAGAAAAGCAATGTGTAACTAACCTGATGACCTTGCCCCTTTATTCAAAAGGCTTGGAGATGTCAAACTGCATCAGATTGATAATGCAAATTAAAGTGAGTGTCACGAGTGGTGAGTTAGGGTACTGCACTGTCTGGTTTCGGGTGCCCACTTCCTGGTTTATGTTGGTTACAGCTGTTGGGGATTTGTAATCACTGGGTTATAAAGGGATTGCCTAGATGTCACTGTTTGCTGTTCATTGTTTCCATGTCACATTGTTAGTTTAGAGGTGAGTGTTTGTTTCACGATTAGTTGTTGTTTGGAGGTGTTCGTTTAAGTCGCTATATGCGCATTTTACTTTCATCAACCAAGTTCGTGTTTTTCGCCGTTGTCGGTTTGTTTTGTGTTTTTATCACTAATAAACCTTATTTAACGGATTTACGGCTTTGCACATGGCTTACCACACTACACCTTGGACAAGTCGTGACAGAATGAACAGCCACCGAAGCCAGCAGAGTCGGACGGTGAGTGGATTCTGCGGGGGGGCAAGCTATAGCGCCCCGTCGGATGAAGCTCACCGTCACCCCACGGAGCGGTGGGAGTGGAATCGGCCGGAGACACCACAGGAGCGGTGGCTACGTCTCCGGCCGTATGCTGTATATGAACCATCTTTGCAGCATTCAGGGTCAGTGACAATGGGTCCGCGGGCCTTCTATGAAGGCAAGAGGACATCCCGGAGGCGCCCCAAAGTAATTTTTGGGGGGGAGCTAACGGGGTGTTCACGGAGGTCCGCGGAGAGAACACCCACGACCCTGGTGCTGCAACAGCAGCCCCCACTGCTCCGGTGTTGCAGCCAGGGCCAGCAAAAGCCATGGAGCTGCAGCAACAACCCAAGCTCCAGCCGGGTGATTACCCTTTCCGGCCACCAACCTCCAGGACCCAGAGACCACCTAAGGGCCTGGAGGGCCAGCCGCCCGAGGTGATTAGGAGATGGTGGGGGGTGTGGTTCACCCTGCAGGACCAGCCTCTTCCACTCCAGGGTGAGTGCCTAGATGAGCCCTTCCCACCATTGCTTGAGTGCCCGGACGAGTGGCCCCTCCCCCCTCAGCATGAGGCCTTGGAGTCGTCCCTCCCCCTCAGCATGAGTGTGTCGACGAGTGGCCCCTCCCCCTCAGCATGAGCGTGTCGACGAGTGGCCCCTCCCCCTCAGCATGAGCGTGTCGACGAGTGGCCCCTCCCCCTCAGCATGAGGCCTTGGAGTCGTCCCTCCCCCTCAGCATGAGCGTGTCGACGAGTGGCCCCTCCCCCTCAGCATGAGCGTGTCGACGAGTGGCCCCTCCCCCCTCAGCATGAGGCCTTGGAGTCGTCCCTCCCCCCTCAGCATGAGTGTGTCGACGAGTGGCCCCTCCCCCCTCCACCTGAGTGTCTAGAGCGGCTCCTCCTTCCTCCGCCAGAGTTTCAGGATTGGCCGCTCCCACCTCCGCCTGAGCTCCCGAAGTGTCATCTCCCTCGCCTGCCAGAGCTCCCAGAGCGTCCTTGCCTGCCAGAGCTCCCAGAGCGTCCTTGCCTGCCAGAGCTCCCAGAGCGTCCTTGCCTGCCAGAGCTCCCAGAGCGTCCTTGCCTGCCAGAGCTCCCAGAGCGTCCTTGCCTGCCAGAGCTCCCAGAGCGTCCTTGCCTGCCAGAGCTCCCAGAGCGTCCTTGCCTGCCAGAGCTCCCAGAGCGTCCTTGCCTGCCAGAGCTCCCAGAGCGTCCTTGCCTGCCAGAGCTCCCAGAGCGTCCTTGCCTGCCAGAGCTCCCAGAGCGTCCTTGCCTGCCAGAGCTCCCAGAGCGTCCTTGCCTGCCAGAGCTCCCAGAGCGTCCTTGCCTGCCAGAGCTCCCAGAGCGTCCTCGCCTGCCAGCGCTCCCAGAGCGTCCTCGCCTGCCAGAGCTCCCAGAGCGTCCTCGCCTGCCAGAGCTCCCAGAGCGTCCTCGCCTGCCAGAGCTCCCAGAGCGTCCTCGCCTGCCAGAGCTCCCAGAGCGTCCTCGCCTGCCAGAGCTCCCAGAGCGTCCTTGCCTGCCAGAGCTCCCAGAGCGTCCTTGCCTGCCAGAGCTCCCAGAGCCTCACCGCCTGCCAGAGCTCCCAGAGCGTCACCGCCTGCCAGAGCTCCCAGAGCGTCCTCGCCTGCCAGAGCTCCCAGAGCGTCCTCGCCTGCCAGAGCTCCCAGAGCGTCCTCGCCTGCCAGAGCTCCCAGAGCGTCACCGCCTGCCAGAGCTCCCAGAGCGTCACCGCATGATATGGCGGAGACTACGCCGCCTGAAATGGCGGAGACTACGCCGCCTGAAATGGCGGAGACTACGCCGCCTGAAATGGCGGAGACTACGCCGCCTGAAATGGCGGAGACTACGCCGCCTGAAATGGCGGAGACTACGCCGCCTGAAATGGCGGAGACTACGCCGCCTGAAATGGCGGAGACTACGCCGCCTGAAATGGCCGCCGCCACGCCGCCTGAAATGGCCGCCGCCACGCCCACGTCGATGGCCGCCGCCACGCCCACGTCGATGGCCGCCGCCTCGCCCACGTCGATGGCCGCCGCCACGCCGACCACGATGGCCGCCGCCACGTCCACCAAGATGGCGGAAGCCTTGCCGCACAAGACGGCGATCGGGCCACCAAGGCCCTTTAAGGGCTGGACCTGCTGTCTGGGACTAACCCTTTGGGTGTGACAGTGGGTCCTTGCCTGTTGCTCCCTTGTTTTTTTTTTGGTGTGTTGTTGTTATGTTGGTTCTTGTTGGCTATCTGGGAGCTAGCCTTAAGTGGGGGGTACTGTCACGAGTGGTGAGTTAGGGTACTGCACTGTCTGGTTTCGGGTGCCCACTTCCTGGTTTATGTTGGTTACAGCTGTTGGGGATTTGTAATCACTGGGTTATAAAGGGATTGCCTAGATGTCACTGTTTGCTGTTCATTGTTTCCATGTCACATTGTTAGTTTAGAGGTGAGTGTTTGTTTCACGATTAGTTGTTGTTTGGAGGTGTTCGTTTAAGTCGCTATATGCGCATTTTACTTTCATCAACCAAGTTCGTGTTTTTCGCCGTTGTCGGTTTGTTTTGTGTTTTTATCACTAATAAACCTTATTTAACGGATTTACGGCTTTGCACATGGCTTACCACACTACACCTTGGACAAGTCGTGACAGTGAGCTCTGATGGCTGAGTGGTATTTACTGTGTTTAAGCTGCAGCATGTATGCACAGATAGACACACATCCAAAAGAGAGTACAAGAAAAAGATGTTAGTTATGAGTACATTCATTCAAAGAAGCGGAAAAAAATAAATGAACAATGACTGTCGTAGCATACAAGATGTGTCAGGTCGTAGAACACAGCTAGGTGACATTGCACTGGAAGGCCCCCCATTCCTAACTACAGGCAAGATTATTCAAAATCTCCACAGCACATCTGTCATTAAAAGTGAAAATGAAGCAAGTGGGCGTTAGTTAGCACGTTTCACGTGGCGTTTTTCACGTTAAATAGCATCTAAACCATCCCTATTATAAACAAGAGGGCATGAAGGAAAATCTGTTCCTGGAGAATTTTGTACGGTGCTGGTAATTGCCTTCATAACACCGAAAATATTTAGTAACACTGAGGATTATGTAAGGTTTAAGACATTTGCCAGATGTTGTGAGAACAGGCCCAGAGACGTTGCTCTTACATTTTCTGACAGCACTATGTCCTAAAAAGTTTGTACGCAGCGCCGTGTCAACACTCAATACCCGAAAGCCTCCTCTTCCTCTCCATATTCTCCGAGGTTGATGCGGTGGAGAGATGTGCTGCTGTCCTGGTTGGCGTCCCGGTCCCAGCTGTCACAGTGTACGGCCGCGCCAAGCCGGATGCCCACGGGACCCAGCCGAGCCAGAGGCTGCCCTCGCTGCCAGCTGGCCTGCCAGCCTGTGCCCCCCCCCCTCCTCCGTTTAACCCCCTACCCTCCCCTCTCCTCCACACAGATGCACAGCCGATGGGCACGAGCCCAAATCCTCACACGTAGCGGCAGAGGAGATGTTTGGCGGAGACAGGAGCGTCAACAACACAAACGGGGCCGTGCCATAATTCCCATCCCTCGGGGGAATCCGTCGTCCAGTTCAAGGCAATGTCTTAAGCCACGGCGAGGTCACGATTAATTGGGCTGGCAGGGGCGACGTAATTCCTAATTTGTGACTTCGACTTCTACCCAGAGACAATCGCAGGAACTCTAGGACAAATGAGCTGATCCGATTACACAACGGGTGACAAGCCACTCTTCCCAAGAGAGCCAAAACAGATAACTGATAAAACGAACACTGACAAACAACGCCATTGTTGGTACACATGGATTTAAGCCGAGGTATGCTACTGCTCACATTGTATTAAGGAGCCGTGAGACAGCGGTAACGCCAGAAAACGATCGTTAAACGTTCAGAAAAGGGGTGCGCCTGTCTGATGGCTCGTGGCCATTGGGATCAGGATCTCACACGGAAACGAAGACACACACACACACACACACACACACACCAACAACAGCGTCGGTAAGTCTCAACTGATCCCTTTGGTAGGTCCCACCCACACACTCCACACCCTTTCAGGAAAACCAAAACTAAAAGGGAATACGATGATTCATTCTTTCATTGCAATTCTCTACGTCACTTGACATCGGCCACTAACGGGGAAACGCACTTTGTGTTTTCGTCGTTGGTACATCGGCGAGGTTTCACAACAGTTATTGGAAAAGCAAGCTTGACCAATGATTGAGCAAATAACAAGACAAATATGCTTTGCCTGGATGCTCGGCGCCCAAAGGGAAACTGTGTTGATGTTGCCTTTTGAACTTGAACCCAAAAAACAGCTTTCCAGTCACAGTATTTGTTTTCATGGTCCAATGAAACATTGAAGCAATTCGGTCACTGGGAGAGGACAGAGCCGCTGAATGATTGATGTGGACGAACGCAAACATCAAATAACAGTCATCCAGAAGGAAAATGGAAATGAAACACTGTTTAAATTAATATTAATATTGATAATTTGTGGATGAAAGGCGTCATCGAAGCTCCCTGTTTTGTCCCCAGAGAATGCTGCGCTTTTACGGTTAGGCGAAATGAGGGAGGATTTCGCACTGAAAGAATGTTCGTTACATAATTTTCCAACCCGCGTTTCACACAATCAAGGTATAATTAATTCTGCCAGTTCACTGAACCGAATTCCTCGACTCGGCCCAGGACTTCGGTGTGTGTTAGATCCGGTTAGGTCATGCCGAGTCCTGTTCCTCATTAAGAGGCAGCGACAGAGACATCGAGACTCCAGACAGGTCCAGGACTCCTTATTTGAGGAAGGGTAGAGCTACTGGGGGTGGAAATGCCGGCGGACATTTTCTTTCTGGCAACGTGCTGAGGGCTTAACACATTAACCCAGCAGAGCGGAGCACAAACATGCACACGTACAACCAGCTGTCAGAGACACATGAACACCCAAACCAAGCCTCTGGGACGAATAAAAGCCTCTCGGTGCGGCTCGCACTATTTCTGTCCCCCTTCCCCCACTGAGTATCATAATTGACTCCACCTGACACATAAACGCGCCGGTAATGACTCTGACTCGTCACCTCACGTCTAGCGGCGGCGGGATACAGCTGCGGGAAATGGTGGGAAAAGACAGAAGTCACCACGTCGTCCCGCTACACCTGTCAATGGTTCTGGATCTATTTCCTCAGAGAAACTGACAACGAGCGAAAAGAAGAAGAAAAACGCCACATTCTGCCAGGACCCAGTAAGGCAGCGCCGGGCTTCCTATCAGAAAAGTTACCGGTAATAGGCGAGCAGGAAAAAAGAGTGAGTCAGTGTGATAAGGGGCGAGCGAGACGAGAGAGGCCACAGTCGGTAATGATTAATTAGAAAGCAACACCGTAGTTCCTCTGTAGTGCTCGCAGGCCCTGAGCGGAGGAGATAAACACACGAGAAGTGGCACTGTGTGAGCTCAGCCAGGTGAAGGGTGTGTGAGCGAGCAGGCGCTCTTGCGCACGCTACGAGATGGGTGCAAATGTGATCTAGATCCTCCTGTAATAACTGATACGGGAAGCGGCTTCACCCTTGGCTACCGATGTAGGACTCTTGACACACACCACCTGAAGAGATGATGAGTAGTTGACTGTCAACCATGGACGAATGATGTTCAACTCGGTTACAATCAAAGCCTCCGTGGAATGAGGACGAAAAGTGGAGTGAGAGAGATCGAGAGAGAGAGCGAGAGAGCGAGAGAGCGAGAGAGAGAGCGGGAGAGAGAGCAGGAGAGAGAAAGAGCAGGAGAGATAGAGTTGATGAATAGGCAGGGGAATTCAGCGACTACAACAAGAAAGAGAAAGCCAAAACTCTTGCGAGGAAAAAACAACCATGGTTACAAGAAAATGTCGTACTGCAAAGTTCAGCAAGATAAGAGATGGCGGAGATAAGAAAGGGAGAGTGAGAGAGGATATGTCTACTCGCTGCTGCCTAGTCAAAGGGGAAAACCATATGTTAATAAAGTAGTGGGATTGCTCTCTCACTAAAAATAAAACTGGAGCAGAAACAGACCCACGCTCCCCACTGAATCAGATACAGCGTGTCTAAGCGTTACAGCTAACATGGAGACAGACCCCGCGGACTTCCAAACACGCATGAACAAAAGCATTAAAACACAAACAGACAAACCAATCACACACACACATACAGAGACACACACTGACTATCTCTGATGTGACCAGATAGGCCCCGTGTTCAAGCATTCAATATGTTTAATTCATGGGACAGCCTGTATGTGTTCAACATGCCTAACAGTCAGATGGATGCAGAGAGAGAGAGAGGAGAGTGAGAGAGAGAAAGAGAGAGTGGGAGAGAGAGGAGAGGGAAGAGAAAGACAAATGAGAGGAGAGAGACAGAGAGAGAGTGAGAGAGGGAGAGAGAGAGAGTGAGAGAGGGAGACAAACAAGAGAGAAAGAGACAGTAAGGAAGAGAGTGGGCGAGAGAAAATAATGAGAGGTTGGAGGGGAAAAAAGAGGTCCGGTAACGAGAGACCAAGGATCAAAAAGCAGCATAGAGGATGACGGGAGTCAGAAATGGGGTAGATGTGAGACAAACGGACGCAGCCATAGAGACGCAGCTCTGATGGGTGGAATTGGATTGCAGGAGAAAGACAAGAGAAAGAGACAGAAATAGTGAAACTGACAACCACGTGCACACACACACACACACACACACACACACAGAGAGACGTGTGTGGATGGTGAGAGAAAACAGGGCCGGTTTCCTCCAAAGAGTTAAAAGTGCCGTGTGCCAGAGCATGTATCCCACGGGAGACAGGGAGATAGCCCCAGTGATATGCTGTCACCTCTCAGCACCCCCTCACCCCCACCCCGTCCGCCTCATGGCTCAGTGTAAGTGAGTTTTAATGTTTACACCAGCGCGCTGCTCCGTGTTGCCGCTTCTGCCGACGGCGTGTAAGTAGGTGTGTGTTGTGTCTCTCTCTCTCTCCCAGTCATTTTCAATTGTGATTTACACCCCTACCACTGGTCCTGGAACTGTAGGCTGCAGTATGATAAACCAGAGAGAATGTACACACTAGTTAGTACGTTGTAGCGCCACACTACCTGCCCAATAAAACACCCGTTTGGGAAAGTCTTGACAAAAGGTAGGTGTAAAAAAATACATTGTAGAATGCTGAATAATATCAGTCACTATTTTTACTAAACACAACCTAATATGGTCTTTGTAAGCAGTAAGGAACAAGGGTGTGTGGTATATGGCCTCAATTGGAGCAGTGAAAAGGGATGTGATGTCATTCCAGTGGTATATGGTCTCATATACAATGACTATATCAGTCATTCAATGATCACCCAGCATTCAAACCACACAGTTTAGAAGAACATGTAAAACACATTATGATTAAAAAACACTATTTATTATTGTTCTAATCGCATTTTTCACTTGATAATATAAATAATATTACTAATTTACCATGGCTGAGGGCTTTATCCTGTTTTATGGTGTTACGTTTTGACTAAAAACAGCCCACAGTTTATAGCCATATTCCTCGACAAAACAATAATTCATATATATGGTACACAAAATTAACACAATAACACTTTAATTAAGAGCACAAAAGAAGGTTTAATTGTTTATTGATATATTTATTATAATAGTTCAATGACGTTCATGATTGGCCACTGCATATGTACAATGGGGCCCGTATATATTGGAGGTGGCGACACAATCTCCATGCCTGATAAAAAATACACACCAGGAAGTAAGAAAAACATGCTGTCAAAATGGCAGAAAATAATCCACATCAACATTTTGATCTGGAAATCATGTTTAAGTGTGCATACATATGTAGTATGCATGTATGTACAGTATTCCCCTGTGGATGTTATCACTGAATGTGAAGTCACATCATATATTGTACGTAATTGTATAGATATTATGCATACTTGTGGAGGGTGCAATTCCAAAGTGCGTCTCAGTGTAATGTTTGTGCGACAGTGCGCTGGTGAGGCGGCTGTAAATTATAACAAACGCCACAGAAACGAAGACTGCGGAAAGAGCCAGCAGAGCCAGGTCGTCAGGAACCTTGGCAAACAGAGCTGGCAGGGTCCTGTTCAACAGGCGCCAAACGGGAGAAACACAATGAAATGGGGGGACTTCAGGTCAAATGTTAAACGTGCACGATAAATGTTCCATTGCAAAACGCTTTGTTATGGTGTACCTGATGAACAACACCCCGGTTCAAAATACCCTGAATGTCACACGTTGGGCTACGTTTTCCAAAGTCACTGTACTTTTTTCCCGTCAAACTCCCCAATAACTGGTCCATGCTGTCATGTTAGATTCTATAATCTCTGAAACACAAAAGTTAATCTCACATTTTGATCACCTTTGCAACACTGATTCTGTTCATTGGGAGAATGCAGTTTCCATAATATATTCACTGGTGAGCCAAATCATTCTGATCATAATGCCTTGGAGCCATTTGTAAGTTGCGTGGTTGAGCAGCCCTGGATCAGACTTGTTGGTCCAGCACATCCTACAGATGCTTAATCAGATTGAGATCTGGGGAATTTGTAGGCCAGGGATATAACTTGAACTCTTCATCATGTTCCTCAAACCCTTCATTAACAATGTGTGCAGTGTGGCTGAGCACATTATCCTACTGAAAGTGGCCATGAAGAGGGGTACCTGGTGTGTCCTGATAAGTGGTACGTGTCATATTGACCCATATTTTCCATCACACTCCCTCCAGTGGCTTGTTGTCTTCTCAGTTGCATTCGGTTGACATCACTTCCCCAGATAAGTTTAGCGCACGTACACAGCGCTTTAGGCGATGGACAGGGGTCCTCATGGGAAATAGGCTGCGACTACATACGCAGCACGGCACTGTGTGAAGGGGGACATTCCTCCTGTAACCATCGTTACCGTTTTCTCTGACTTGTGCCACAGTAGACCTTCTGCTGGTTCGTTTCCCTTGCTCATTAATGAGCCTTGGGCGCCCAAAACTCACCAGGGCCTCTGCTCGGAGCACCCCTGAAGTACTCCGTTGTTCATGTTAATATCACTAGAAACCTAAGGTAATCATGAGTGTACGCTGGTACCCCCTGTGGAGAGGCCACTGGACCCACTAGACTACGAGAACTGCTTGTTCGCTTACCATCGAATCTACCCGGGTCTCAACATGTTTTGTTATGAGATCTAAATGATTCGGTTCACCTATAAGTGGTCATAATACTTTGGCTCATCAGTGTATATTTTCCCTACCCAAATGCAAAATTCAAAGCAATTCAAAGCAATCCATTCAAAGCAACCCATGATACTAGATTCAACAGCACTGACTTGTATTAAAACCCATGTGTAGATTTTTCTTTTCAGCAAGGCTATTGACATCCAGATAATGTAAAATCAAGAGTGTCAGCTGGCCAAACATGAAGCAGTCAGTCAGGCAGGCAGGCAGGCAGTCAGCCCCAGTTGGCCAAGAGAGATACTGACAGCAGAGCTCCACCAAAGCATGAAATAGCCACTTGTGTTTTACTATGAACGACTTCATCCCATGTGATGTTGGGTGTCAGCATTTCCTACCTCTCCAATGTCAGGGATGGGCTACTCCAACAGAAGGCTACAAAGTCCTGAAGGTTTAATCAATACTGTTCAACCTGCTACTACTGGGCCACCGACCCCCTTCACCGCTCGAGACGAGCTCCAATACGAAGGACGAGCGGTTGTAACGGGCCCAGATCCACGGTTGCAATTCAATTCATCTGAAACAATGACTCCCCAGGGCCGAAATTCAGCCCTTCCATCTTCTAGTGGCCATTTTGTTTTTCCACTTCGAGAGCATCCCCGTTTTATTCCTGTTCACGGGGGGATGGAAGCAGTCGTGTTGGTGACAATGCTAACGCTACACTGGTAGTGATATATGAGTTATAGAGATCACTCCAGCACTCTGGCTATAGGTTCAGTTGGTTACTGGTAACACACATATACTGTATACTGAGCATGGCCCAAGCTATAGGTCAAATGTCTTAATATCAACAGTGGACGGCCATTTTACATTAACAGCTACTGCAAATAGTTACATTTATCATAAAACAGCGAGATAAATATAATTTCTCTATCTGATAGACTTGGCAGACATATTTTACTTGTTGTTGTTTTTTTTGCAAGTGTCACATTTCCTTTCTTGCATACGATTTTATCAATTCATCTCGTAACTAAAAATAGTCTCAAGCAGCGAGACGAGGAGCGTGAAGGAGAAGAGTGACAGACGTGTTTTTCTATTCGTCTTTTCTTCATCAGAAGCACTTGCCGACAACCTCGGCTTGAGAAGCCCCTTTGGTTACCAGGTTCTCTCTCAAGCCTCTCTCAGGTTACGAGGTATTCCACATCACACAGGTCTTTTAACTAACACATTCAGTTTCGGGTTCCCACATTCTCTCGTCCCGAAAAACACTTGGATGTCAACTCCTTTTAAAAATGGACGAGCTCGGAGAACCATAAGGCGAAACAGGGACTGGAGCAAAGCAGAGAACAGACAGACAGGACAACAGAGAAGACATTTTCACTGGGCAAGCCCAAACACTGACAGTGCACAGAATTAAACCTGACAGAACAGGAGGTAGAGGGAGAACAGGAGGTAGAGGGAGATCCGGAGGTAGAGGGAGATCCGGAGGTAGAGGGAGAACAGGAGGTAGAGGGAGAACAGGAGGTGGAGGGAGAACAGGAGGTAGAGGGAGAACCGGAGGTCGAGGGAGATCCGGAGGTAGAGGGAGATCCGGAGGTAGAGGGAGAACAAGAGGTGGAGGGAGAACAGGAGGTGGAGGGAGAGCAGGAGGTAGAGGGAGAACAGGAGGTAGAGGGAGATCCGGAGGTAGAGGGAGAACAGGAGGTAGAGGGAGAACAAGAGGTGGAGGGAGAACAGGAGGTAGAGGGAGAACCGGAGGTAGATGGAGAACAGGAGGTAGAGGGAGAACAGGAGGTAGAGAGAGAACAGGAGGTAGAGAGAGAACCGGAAGTAGAGGGAGAACCGGAGGTAGAGGGAGAACCGGGAGGTATGGGGAGAACAAGAGGTAGAGGGCGAACCAGAGGTGGAGGGAGAACAGGAGGTAGAGGGAGAACCGGAGGTAGAGAGAGAACAGGAGGTAGGGGAGAACAGGAGGTAGAGAGAGAACAGGAGGTAGAGAGAGAACAGGAGGTAGAAAGAGAACAGGAGGTAGAGAGAGAACAGGAGGTAGAGAGAGAACAGGAGGTAGAGAGAGAACAGGAGGTAGAGAGAGAACAGGAGGTAGAGGGAGAACAGGAGGTAGAGGGAGAACAGGAGGTAGAGGGAGAACAGGAGGTAGAGGGAGAACAGGAGGTGGAGGGAGAACAGGAAATAGAGAGAGAACAGGAGGTAGAGGGAGAACAGGAGGTAGAGGGAGAACAGGAGGTGGAGGGAGAACAGGAGGTAGAGAGAGAACAGGAGGTAGAGGGAGAACAGGAGGTAGAGAGAGAACAGGAGGTAGAGGGAGAACAGGAGGTGGGGGAGAACAGGAGGTGGAGGGAGAACAGGAGGTAGAGAGAGAACAGGAGGTAGAGGGAGAATAGGAGGTAGAGAGAGAACAGGAGGTAGAGGGAGAACAGGAGGTAGAGGGAGAACAGGAGAGACAGAAAGAGGACCTGCAGGAATGCCAAATGTGGCAACCTCGCGCTGCTGAGGCGATATAATTGTTGAAGACAAAGAAAGAGAAAGAAAGAGAGGAAGTAGAGGCTGGCTAAAAGAGAAAGGCTAGCGTGCCCGATATGTCAGTAATGTCCTTATTTGAAGTCTTTCGGAGCGCCACACACCAGATTACAAAGGACGAAAATTAAAGGTGCTACGCTGGAAGAATTTGCATACAGTAGATATCTTTTTTTTACATTTTCTTGTTGTTTCCCACTGTCCTTGTGGCATTAGATGGCAGGTTGAGTATTGGTACGTTACTCAGCTCTTGATGCTTAATCTCAACACTCGGTGGGGGGAGAGTGTCACAACATGTGTGATATGTCACTAGACAGGCCAAAGGATTAAAAGTGGATTTAGGTTCGAGGTTAAGGTCCAGGTCAGGACTGGATGGTCCTGATTGGAGGAGGTCGGAGGTCTGGTGTCAGTTGCAGGAAGTCTGGTTTGTGGGGCAGGACTGCTTCCTGTTGTTGTCTGGTGTCCTGGAACTGTTAAGGAGAACACTCCAGAGATGCTGCAGAAGGAAGAGAGTGAGAGAGAGAGAAAGGGAGGGAGAGAAAGAGAGAGAGAGAGAGAGAGAGAGAGAGAGAGAGAGAGAGAGAGAGAGAGAGAGAGAGAGAGGGAGAGAGAGAGAGAGAGAGAGAGGAGAGAGAGAGAGAGAGAGAGAGAGAGAGAGAGAGGGAGAGAGAGAGAGAGAGAGGAGAGAGAGAGAGGGAGAGAGATAGAGAGAGAGGGAGAGAGATAGAGAGAGAGAGAGAGAGAGAGAGGGAGAGAGAGAGAGAGAGAGAGAAAGGGAGGGAGAGAAAGAGAGAGAGAAAGGGAGGGAGAGAGAGAGGGAGAGAGAGAGAGAGAGAGAGAAAGGGAGGGAGAGAAAGAGAGAGAGAAAGGGAGGGAGAGAAAGAGAGAGAGAAAGGGAGGGAGAGAAAGAAGTGAGGGCGGAGGTGAGTGATGGATAAACAGAGCAAACCAGAGCCAAAAGAAAAAAGGAAAAAAGAAAAAAGAAAAGGGGGAGCGAAAATGTAAAGCATGCAAAGACGTGGATGAGAAGAGGAAATTAAGAAGTGCAGATCACACAAGAAAAAGAAAGGCGACGTGATAACGAGTCGGGCACAGGGAGGAATAAAAATGGATCAGAGGGAGGGAATTAACAAAATGGAGGAGAGGAGATAGCAGAGACAGAGGATAAAGGAGAGAGGGAGGAATAAAGAGGAGAGACATAATTAGAAAATGGCAGGAGTAGCAGATCAATATAAAGGAGAAGCACAAAGGGAGCTAGAGAGCTGTGTGCATGTGCGTCTGTGTGCCTGTGTGTGTGTGCTTTTACAGTCTGTAACACACACACATGCACACAGGGAGAATGACTCAGGCGAAACCGACTACTGACATTTAAATGCTCGGCTCCAACATGTGACATGGTAAGGGCTGACACATGCCAAGTCCCAGATGAGTCTGAACCCGTCTCTGTAAGAGTGTCGCGCTGCAACAAAAAAAAAGCAATCAAAGTGGGCAAGGCACGTTTCTCCGCGGATGCCTCATCGCTGTTAATTTAACCACACACACACACGTGTGCGCGGCAGAGCTGTACATTTATACTGGAGATGTCGCGTTGTGTTTAAGACTGCAGACAGATTTTACTTCATGGTTACAGAATGTGTCTTTGATGTGACCAGACCACATGCACGGCAAATGCGCTCAATCTGAGCACATGGTGTTCGTAATGGCAAAAGTTTCAAAGTGTCTGTATTCACACTTATGAATAGTGTACAAGACCACACCCAGTTGCCAACCCTCACATAGAGTTGTAGTAACGTCGAATCTAAGACTGGTTCGTGGCATAAGCTACATAAGCGGTCGTTAAAGGCCCCCGACCACCAGGGGACCCCCAACCGCTAGAGCGCCACAGACCGCTGAAAGAAAGGGGACCCCGAATCAAATGTTGCTTAGGGCCCCCATGATGTTAGAGCCGGCACTGGCTGTATCATTGTCACTGTGGTGAGTACACATCATAGACTGCAATCAGTGAACCAAAGAGGAAAGACGTCTTGACATCCACCGCTCAACGAAACAGAAAAACAGTCATTGTTGTCTTATGAATCCATCTCATATACACTGAAGGTTTCTTCACGCAGGCAGATTCGGACATACACACACAAATACTGTCTCGTTGTTTTTTTCTTTCGATTTATCACACACAAACTTTTGTTTATCTACCCTTGCCGGGACTGGAATAATTGTTCTCCATTTTTCCTATCCCCAAAACATAACCGAACATTAACTTCAACTTCAATGAATTCTGGTATAGTAAATCCAGACTACCAAACAAAACACACACACACACACAAAGTAGCCACATTATACAGCGATAGTGGAGAATATAGAACAGGCCTTAAGGTTCGCTTTAGTCATATATATTCTATTTTCCATTTATATCAACGTCGAGAAGTTCTCTTTTTGGTGTCAAGGAGGGTACAGGACTAAACAGAAGGAATACATTCTGCACACACAAATGCCTCCACTGAAAGATTACCCTGTTTCCGTTGTAAAAAAAAAACTTTTGTGTTATTATTAATATTATATATGGTATTAGTTATTTGTATTACTATTAGTAAGGAATCTACAAGCTATATGTGATTCTCAAATAATGCCTTCTTGATGAGGCGTCGATCTCAATGTAACTTCTTGTGTCAAATAAAAAATAGAAGTCTAAAAAAATACAAAAACCTGTCAACTATCTACTAAACCCAATTAAACGTGACAGGGGTTGAATATGACTGAGGTGTTTGAGTGTGTAGCTGCGTCTGTAGTGTTGTTTCTTTGCGCGCGCACGTGTGTGTGTATGTGCACAAGCGGCTAAATTTGTTGTTTGGGTTTGGGCAAACCAGGTTGAGTTGACGTGCGCTATGAAATGTATGTGTGCCTATTCTGGACACTAGTGAGTGAATGTGTACATGCGTGTGTATGTTTCAGTAAATGTGTGAGACTGGAGGAATAGGAGCCAATCATATCATGCCAATCATTCGCCAGTTATTGAACGAACCAATTACAAATGCTGTTTACCTTCTAAACCAAGGCTGCACTCTTTATTGTGTTGCGTTTCACACTGTAATTTATACAATACAGTGAAAACCCTGAAGACACAGTCTATTCTTTATTGGTTTCTGTCTATTTGTCTCTGTCCTCACACACTCTTGCTCTTCATTCACTAGATTATACTAACGTTGTTTTACGTTCAGACACATACAATGGTCCTTTCATTTTCTGTACATTTTGTTGTGTTATAGACTCCTTTAATATTGACTATATGTATTTGTTTCACTCTCAATCTTTACACAATACCCAATGATGACATGTACATACACATTCAACCAATTTTTTACAGCTTTGTAGAAATGCATTTGGCAGTGATCACAGCTTTGAATCTTCTTGAATGCCTTTGCACACCTAGATTTAGGCAGTTTTCCCACTTCATCCTTGTCTATCCTCTCAAGCTCTGTCAGATGGCGAGCGTCAAAGAAATACAACCTTACTGCAGCTGAAAAGCATCCCCATAGCATGATGCTCCCACCACCATGCTTCACTGTAAGGATGGTATTATTCAGGTGAGAAGCATCCCCATAGCATGATGCTCCCACCACCATGATTCACTGTAAGGATGGTATTATTCAGGTGAGAAGCATCCCCATAGCATGATGCTCCCACCACCATGATTCACTGTAAGGATGGTATTATTCAGGTGAGAAGCATCCCCATAGCATGATGCTCCCACCACCATGATTCACTGTAAGGATAGTATTATTCAGGTGAGAAGCATCCCCATAGCATGATGCTCCCACCCCCATGCTTCACTGTAAGGATGGTATTATTCAGGTGAGAAGCATTTCCATAGCATGATGCTCCCACCACCATGATTCACTGTAAGGATAGTATTATTCAGGTGAGAAGCATCCCCATAGCATGATGCTCCCACCACCATGCTTCACTGTAAGGATGGTATTATTCAGGTGAGAAGCATCCCCATGTCATGATGCTCCCACCACCATGCTTCACTGTAAGGATGGTATTATTCAGGTGAGAAGCATTCCCATGTCATGATGCTCCCACCACCATGCTTCACTGAAAGGATGGTATTATTCAGATGAGAAGCATCCCCATATAATGATGCTCCCACCACCATGATTCACTGTAAGGATGGTATTATTCAGGTGATGAGTGGTAACATGTTTTTGCTAGATGAGGTTCCTGGAATCCAGGCAGAATAAACGGCATGTGTTGTCTTTTTACCAGATATTGTCCTCGAAAAAAAGGTATATACAGAGTTCCTTGGACTTCAAGGCTTTGCTCTGACATGCACTGTGAAGCGTGAGGCTATAAACAGGTGTTTTTCAAAATCATACCCAATGAACTGAATTTCCGACAGGTGGGCAAATTGAAATTATAGAGATATCTCAAGGATGACAGGACAGTCATATGACAGAGTATGTATCTGTATGTATATATATCTGTATGTTCAATTTGGAGTATAATGACAAACGGTCTGCCTTTCTATGTACATTTTAGTAAATTCTACAGAAATACAGGATTTCACCTCATTATTATGGAATATTATATGAACCTTGAAGGCAACTTGTAATCAATTATAATTGTAAAACACGTGTGAGAGGGTTTGGCTTCTCTAGAAAGACACCATTACATCAGCCTAGCTCAGTATTCCCTTGATTTAGTTTAACATAATGGCACCAATCCTTTTAGACCTGGGTACACACTTTCCATGTATTAACAATCCCGTCTTACATTGCCTCATCTAATCAGACCTACAGTATGTGATGGTCTGTATCTGCCAACTCTCTCTGTCGCTCTCTACCTCGGTGAAAATCTGCACCCACTGTTTCCAATGGCTCCCAGTCTCTTTCTGTCTGTCTGTCTGTCTCTCTCCCATGTGGATTTGTATCCACCGTCTACTCCCTGTATCTGTCTTTCTCTCCCTCTCTGAAGGATTATATCTCTCTCTCTCACACTCCTCCCACCTATGTGAAGGTCTGTATCCACCATCTCCCTGTATTTGTCTCTCACTCACCACCTATGTGAAGGTCTGTATCCACCATCTCCCTGTATTTGTCTCTCACTCACCACCTATGTGAAGGTCTGTATCTACCAACTCCCTGTATCTGTCTCTCACTCACCACCTATGTGAAGGTCTGTATCTACCAACTCCCTGTATCTGTCTCTCACTCACCACCTATGTGAAGGTCTGTATCTACCAACTTCCTGTATCTGTCTCTCACTCACCACCTATGTGAAGGTCTGTATCTACCAACTCCCTGTATCTGTCTCTCACTCACCACCTATGTGAAGGTCTGTATCTACCAACTCCCTGTATCTGTCTCTCACTCACCACCTATGTGAAGGTCTGTATCTACCAACTTCCTGTATCTGTCTCTCACTCACCACCTATGTGAAGGTCTGTATCTACCAACTTCCTGTATCTGTCTCTCACTCACCACCTATGTGAAGGTCTGTATCTACCAACTCCCTGTATCTGTCTCTCACTCACCACCTATGTGAAGGTCTGTATCTACCAACTCCCTGTATCTGTCTCTCACTCACCACCTATGTGAAGGTCTGTATCTACCAACTCCCTGTATCTGTCTCTCACTCACCACCAATGTGAAGGTCTGTATCTACCAACTCCCTGTATCTGTCTCTCACTCACCACCTATGTGAAGGTCTGTATCCACCATCTCCCTGTATCTGTCTCTCACTCACCACCTATGTGAAGGTCTGTATCTACCAACTCCCTGTATCTGTCTCTCACTCACCACCTATGTGAAGGTCTGTATCTTTCTCTTTCCATCTCTTTGAATGTATGCATCTACCAACTCTCCGTATCTGTGTCTCTTTATCTTTGTGAAGGTTGGTATCTAACATCTCTCTGTATCTGTCTCTCTCCATCTCTGGGAAGGTCTGTATCTACCATCTCTCTGTATCTGTCTCTCTATCCACCTCTGTACAGGTCTGTATCTTCCATCATCTTTTCTCTCTGTCCATCTCCCTGAAGATAAGTATTAACCATTTCCCTGAAGATACATATCTACCATCTCTCTCTGTGTCTTTCTGCCTCTTTCCACTTCGATTGAGGATCTCTATCTGCCATCTGTTTCCCAGTTTGTCTGTCTCTGTTCGTCTTTCTGCTGGCTCTCTGGTACACAGATTGATAAAGGGTATGCCTGGAGAGTTGCAGAATGCCTGCTTAACCATCATGCCAGCTTTGAAGGGCCTGGTCTTGGCTATAATTAAACTAGCTGGTGTGTTCACCCATTTTCTCGGTCTTATGCCTGCTCAGAGGTGCCGTTGTTTTGGTGACAGACCTGTTAGTTTTTTCCTCAATTAGACGACCTTCAAACTCATATAGGGTTGCAAGTTTTAATCTCAAAACTGGATATAGTAAAAAGCATGTATTATTCCCTTGAGCAAAGCACCTCCATCGTTACTCTCTTAGTGACTCTGGTTATGAGCGTCTGCTGAATGACGAACATTTAAATGTAACTGAACCTCTTTTTCGAATGAACCCTGAGCAAGCAAATAATCAGCACATATTTCTATGGCGTGTATTTCTATCATCTGCCTGTGTTTCTATCATCTGCGTGTGTTTCTATCATCTACATGTGTTTCTATCATCAGTATGTGTTTCTATCATCTGCACGTGTTTCTATCATCTGCATGTGTTTCTATCATCTGCACGTTTTTCTATCATCTGTATGTGTTTCTATCATCAGTACGTGTTTCTATCATCAGTACGTGTTTCTATCATCTGTATGTGTTTCTATCATCTGTATGTGTTTCTATCATCTACATGTGTTTCTATCATCTTTATGTGTTTCTATCATCTTTATGTGTTTCTATCATCTTTATGTGTTTCTATCATCTGCACATTTTCTATCATCTGCATGTGTTTCTATCATCTGTATGTGTTTTATCATCTGCATGTGTTTCTATCACCTGCATTTGTTTCTATCATCTGCATGTGTTTCTATCATCAGTACGTGTTTCTATCATCTGCATGTGTTACTATCATCTGCTGTCCTGGATTTAGAGTGAAAAGCATCGAACAGAATTTTTTTTAGGATGTTTATTAACATTAAAATATTGTTACAGCCAAATTGAAACTTTTGCAATTCTGGAGTTCTGTTAGCGCTAAGAGAAGGCCTGAGAAGAGAAAGATCCCCTGGGAGCTTGCCCCTTTATGGAGTTTTGGAGCACCTCCCAGACAGGATAAATGACCTATGACCTATGTTCTACTAAAAAAAAAATGCATCAGCCCATTCTATTTTCAAACAATCCCATTGTTTCAATCAGTTGATGTTGATTCTTAACCCAGAGTGATTGAAAATCTATCACAACATGCCTACTCATCCATTAGTTACATGCCCAAGCCATTTGCTGCTTGAAACACACAGACATGAAATTAACGAACTTATACTTAAGAATCTAAAATTACAGGTAATATAGTATATAAGCAAATAATGTAAACAAACTGAAAATCTACAACACTGGGTGTGTTTCTATCATCTGCATGTGTTTCTATCATCTGATTGTGTTTCTATCATCTTCATGTGTTTCTATCATCTGCGTGTGTTTCTATCATCAGTACGTGTTTCTATCATCTGCATGTGTTTCCATCATCTGTACGTCTTTCTATTATCTTCATGTGTTTCTATCATCTGCATGTGTTTCTATCATCTGTACGTGTTTCTACCATCTGCACGTGTTTCTATCATCTGCATGTGTTTCTATCATCAGTACGTGTTTCTATCATCTGCATGTGTTTCCATCATCTGTACGTCTTTCTATTATCTTCATGTGTTTCTATCATCTGCATGTGTTTCTATCATCTGTACGTGTTTCTACCATCTGCACGTGTTTCTATCATCTGCACGTGTTTCTATCATCTGTACGTGTTTCTACCATCTGCACGTGTTTCTATCATCTGCACGTGTTTCTATCATCTGTACGTGTTTCTACCATCTGCACTTGTTTTATCATCTGCATGTGTTTCTATCATCTGTATGTGTTTCTATCATCTGTACGTGTTTCTATCATCTGTACGTGTTTCTATCATCAGTGTGTGTTTCTATCATCTGCGTGTGTTTCCATCATCTTCATGTGTTTCTATCATCTGTGTGTGTTTCTATCATCTGTACATGTTTCGTCACCTGCATGTGTTTCTATCATCTGCATGTGTTTCTATCATCTGCGTGTGTTTCTATCATCTGCATGTGTTTCTATCATCTGCGTGTGTTTCTATCATCTGCGTGTGTTTCTATCATCTGCGTGTGTTTCTATCATCTGCGTGTGTTTCTATCATCTGCGTGTGTTTCTATCATCTGCGTGTGTTTCTATCATCTGCGTGTGTTTCTATCATCTGCGTGTGTTTCTATCATCTGCGTGTGTTTCTATCATCTGCATGTGTTTCTATCATCTGCATGTGTTTCTATCATCTGCATGTGTTTCTATCATCTGCATGTGTTTCTATCATCTGCGTGTGTTTCTATCATCTGCATGTGTTTCTATCATCTGCATGTGTTTCTATCATCTGCATGTGTTTCTATCATCTGCATGTGTTTCTATCATCTGCATGTGTTTCTATCATCTGCATGTGTTTCTATCATCTGCATGTGTTTCCATCATCTGTACGTCTTTCTATTATCTTCATGTGTTTCTATCATCTGCATGTGTTTCTATCATCTGTACGAGTTTCTACCATCTGCACGTGTTTCTATCATCTGCACGTGTTTCTGTCATCTGTACGTGTTTCTACCATCTGCACGTGTTTCTATCATCTGCACGTGTTTCTATCATCTGTACGTGTTTTTATCATCTGCACTTGTTTTATCATCTGCATGTGTTTCTATCATCTGTATGTGTTTCTATCATCTGTATGTGTTTCTATCATCTGTACGTGTTTCTATCATCAGTATGTGTTTCTATCATCTGCATGTGTTTCTATCATCTGCGTGTGTTTCTATCATCTGCGTGTGTTTCTATCATCTGCGTGTGTTTCTATCATCTGCGAGTGTTTCTATCATCTGCGTGTGTTTCTATCATCTGCATGTGTTTCTATCATCTGCATGTGTTTCTATCATCTGCACGTGTTTCTATCATCTGTACGTGTTTCTACCATCTGCACGTGTTTCTATCATCTGCACGTGTTTCTCTCATCTGTACGTGTTTTTATCATCTGCACTTGTTTTATCATCTGCATGTGTTTCTATCATCTGTATGTGTTTCTATCATCTGTACGTGTTTCTATCATCTGTACGTGTTTCTATCATCAGTACGTGTTTCTATCATCTGCGTGTGTTTCTATCATCTTCATGTGTTTCTATCATCTGTGTGTGTTTCTATCATCTGTACATGTTTCGTCATCTGCATGTGTTTCTATCATCTGCATGTGTTTCTATCATCTGCGTGTTTTTCTATCACCTGCATGTGTTTCTATCATCTGCATGTGTTTCTATCATCTGCGTGTGTTTCTATCATCTGCATGTGTTTCTATCATGTGTTTCTATCATCTGCATGTGTTTCTATCATCTGCATGTGTTTCTATCATCTGGTCCACAGACTCATTACCACAACATGAGTTGTTCCAGAGCAACAACGGGTTCTTGGGTTTGGTTACGTCGCTTTGGCTGTGAGCTTAAATCCTCTAATGTTTGCTGGAACACACACACACACGCTCACACACACACACAGCAGACGCTAGAATACACACACACGCACACACCCTTGCACACTGACATGCGGATGCACACACAAGGATGGAGGATATTGTTTGGAGACTCTGTGGCTCACAGATAGGGTTTTAGCGAAGCCTTGTTCTGAAGTGTAGCTTCAAAATAGGTCATCCTGTTCCAGAGCTGTTGGTGAATTCCTCCTTTTCTTCCTGCTATGATTTTACAACATAAACAAAACAGTGGAGGTTTTCTTTGAAATAGTTTGTATTTATATTTTGCGGAGGAAGTGGTTCTGCAGTTGCCATTACTCGTCAGATGGTTTTTGTTTGTGGCATTTCTTCTACAACTACAGTACTCATCTTGTGAGTATTGTCAATGTCTGTTATTCAGACGAGGAGGAATATAAAACTGTAGAAATTTAAGGCTGGTTGGGGTTTTGTGTGAGTTTGTTGGGGGGAATTGTGTGAAGTGAACCCAGTTCCGGGTGAAGAAATGTGGGGTAAAATTGCTTAATTACTATGAATAAGTAAACCTGCAGTTAATTTCTTTAAAAAAAGAGACATGGACGATGATGGGGTAGGGGCAAGGCGGACATACAAGCTAGGTCGAAAAAAGACAAATCAGTGGCCTCCAACTTTCATATTGGCAACCGTTCAGGTGGTGAAGAAAAGGCTTTGTGAACTGAGAGTGGGGCTACAATATCAGAGAGACAATAGGTTTTAGGTTCAGAAACGCATGGTGAATGCCACCGTTCCACCAGCAAGCTTCTCTGTCTTCTACAAAGATCAAGGGGCTTTAGGTAAGAGCAGGAGAGGAAGTGGATGTATCCTCATCGAAAAATGACTGATCGACCTGACCGAAGTTAAACCCACCTTACAACCCACCTGTACAACCAACAACGAGGTCCTGTAATTTGCGTCTGTAATTACGAAGCGTTAATGTTAAGGCTGTTAACAGCTGCCTTCTGGGTAGAAAGCGTAGCCACCAAGAGTCGTCAATCTGGAAGCAGTATTGTCGCGGTAGATTTAAACCAATCGAATAGTTCTAGATGTCAACAACATATGATTAGCTGCATGAAAGGGAAAGTGATGTTAAATCATGTTCACACTAACACCCATGCTGTGTACAAGTCAACTAGTCATCATGTGCTTTGAGTGGCATGTCGTAGCTCACTTGAAATGCTGACACTGGACCCACTACAATTTGTCTACCGCCACAACAGATCAATGGAGTAGGTCAGTTTCATTGCTATTCACACAACTCCCACACACCCGAAGAGGTGAAACAGATATGGGCGCATGTTTTGGGAAGCTAAAAGGGCTAGCTAGCTAGCTTGCCAAAGATGTAGCCGGATCAATTGGAAACATCTCCATTTCCGCTAACCACAGGTAGCATACTGGTTGTACACAGATTCAGCACAGGTTACATCCAAGGTGGGCGTTTAGTAGGAGCAAGTGGAGTATTTGATATATCATCACCATAACCTGTGACACACACATATCTCTCATAGACACACTTCATTACACAAAGAGGTGTTTTTATTGAACGGTTTGTGTGCATTTGTCAGTCCTGGATTAGCCAGATTATCTGCACATTTACTCCGGTCCGTCTTGTTTTTTACCGCATCGTCTGAAGCTCAGATGATCGAGTTATTTATAATTGCCTGTACGTCGTGGGCTGAGGTACTTCAGGGCTGAGGTAATCGCTTGTACATTGGGGCACCACTTCTGGTTCCTTCTGCTAGTTAGGGAAGCAGAGAATGAGAGAGGTGTAAAAACGGGAGGGGCTGGCAGCTTAGCCTAGGTCCAGCGGGCAGCACAGGTTTCTCCTGACACTGATAAATACCTGAGGAATGGGACATACTCGAGAGCTCCACTACGGCATCATTAACCTTGTCAAACCTAACCCCGCTGGCTGTGATTAACGACGGCCCATTATGTGCTACTAAACACCGCCGACTAAACGTTCCAACGTTCGTACGGAAACGAAACCCAACGAAGTCGTATGGGTTTACTTGGGATGGCTATCTTTATTGAAGTGTGACTAGGCATCGACCTCCGCATTACGAAAACCAGCGGGCATCAAATTCGTACAAGAAGGCCAAGTATACTTATATGATGTGATGGCATGGCAGCACAGGGCACAATATGCTTTAGTAATGTGTTTTAGGTGGAGGTGACTCTTGCATGTATCTTCTTACGTCTATTTAAAAAAACTGTTTTTGTTTATAAAAATAGAATAGATCGTTACGGAGTCCCCACGGAGTTGGGGCGATAAGCAAAACATGCCAACACAGAAGAGAAACCTATTTACATACCAATAGAAGGGTAAAGATGAAAGAGAGGTGGAAAGAATGAAGCAGGGAAAGAAACAGATACTGTTAGGAAGGAGGTGGCAGGCGAGGAGAAAAGGAAGTTGAGATAATGAGTTGACAGAGAAACAGAAAGAGTGAGAGCGTAGGAAAAAGGTGAGAGTGCTGAATTCCCTGATGTGGTCCTCGGAAAGATCGGCACAACACCTGCTCTGAGGATTACTGCATTTACACTTTGGCTTAAAATAGCCCAGTGATAATTTATATAGCTGGGGTGAGTCAGGCCTTTGCATTGTTCTCCTATAGAACAGAATAGCTTCCTCTTTTTGCTGCGTGCTTGAGACCTTCTCGTTTTATTGGGCCACATCGCACAGAAATAATTGTATTTAAAATGGATTTAAAATGATTCTTTAGTATAGACATCATATATATATGTTTGTTTTCACATTCAACATGTTTAACTTGCTTGAGATTGAAACATTTCAATTTAAAAAACATATTTCATTCTTCACGCCAAATTCAAATATTTACAGTGATCTGGAAAATCTAAATTGCTTTGCAGTTCAATTGTAATTACCCGTAAAGAAAGTGGGGTAGTTGAAATTTGATACAAATTCCTTGTTTGATTTATATTATATATATATATTATATTATTAGTTCTGTCCAAGAAATTACAAAGAAATGTGATGTTTTGGAAGCCCTTATGGCGTCTTGGGCTACACCAAGAAGGTTAGCTATATCTGGCCGTAGCTAAGCATTTTAAGGCTCGCCTAAAAGCCACTTATTTCACCGAGATGTGAGATAATTGACAATTTTATTTTATAGCAGAAAATAATCTGAATTGCAAGCCGGCTACAAAGCCAATACACATTTGTCATCGGAAACCAATTTAGATGAATTTCTGCTTCTGGCTTAGTATTACTGTAGCCTTAGCTGAGGAGGCATTTTCAGACACTAGGCTTAGGCCGTGTGACTCAGTCACGACACTCACTTGAGTGAACGAAAAAGTTAGGTCACAGAGTGTTTGGGAAATGGATGGACAGTCATATGAAAAAGTGCTCGTGTAAATTTTACGCAATCTACTTCCAACCTTTTTCTCCACTCCGAATCTTCATCTTCCTCAATGGCTGTATAAGCATGTTAAATTAGATATCCATGCCGACAGAATTAGGAGAAACATTTGGCCGTATGAAAAGGGGGCCACACATTGTCCAATTCTTTTCAGGAATTGTACTGCGAAATACTATGCAAGATGCTTTCTGTTGTCTTTAAATCTAGTGCGAAGCGTTCACATCAAAAAATTGTCTACCATCAAACTGTCCACTTTGTCCTTGAGGAACGTCCGTCGCCTATATAGAGGTTCTTTAAAAAATACCCCTTGAATCCTTAAGATCACTTGACCAAACACGAGCCTTTTGAGTGAATGCATTCTAAGTCAATGGGATGTGAGGGTTCTTCAGAATGACTCCACACCGTAAATGGTCTAATTTCAGAAAAGGGAAAGCCGTGTAAAAGCGAAGGTTAAGGGGATCATCAGGCAGACTTTCACCACCCAAGTGAATTTCATTTTCTATAGAAATTGTGATGACTCGACAGTAGAGACATAAGTGATGGCAACAGTTTAGGAAGTCGGGAAAGTGAGTCCAGGAAGGAATCACAATGTTTGGGCCCCAGCAGTTTTATCTTCGCTACAACCTTGAGCCGCGAAGCTGTTTATGGATAACGATGACCTCACACGCGGCAGGTTGACAACTCATATCAACATGTCACCGTGGTAACGGGATCTTATTTTCCCCCCGGTTCTGCCAACAGCGGGCATTTTCTTTCGAGTTGCTCAGTGTTGTATCTCGCTCGAGTGCTAAATTGGTTTCAACAAGGTCAAATGTGGATTGAGAGGGCAAGTGAGCGAGACAGTTTTGCAAGACATTTAACAGCTCACGGGTTGTTTGTGGTATTGTGGAGTAATATTTTATCTTCCCACAAGTGTTTACCCATTAATATGTTTATATAGTTGGATATAATTGAAAACATGTACAGTAATATATCCATTGGAAACTGATCCCACGAAATATAAAGCAGAAGGAACATATTGCTAGAAATAATGTTCCGGTAAAACCAGATGTTTTATGCTTAATTACACAAAGACATTACGTGGGTTACGTAAGTTTTGTGGGGAATTAATGTAATTTGGTGTATTTGTCAAACATATACATAACATATACAAAGCCAAATATGCTGTTGATCAATCAATCAAATTTATTTTATAAAGCCCTTTCTACAACGAAGTGCTTTTACAAACACCAAGCCTAAAACCCGTCAAAGCATGCATCAACAAGACACAGCGACTAGGAAAAACTCCCTGATCGGTCAAATGTAGGAAGAAACCTAGAGAGGAACCAGACCCTGAGGGGTTGGCCAGTCATAGTAATAGTTTAAGAATTATTAAAGGCATTTTTTAAACGCAGAAAGTCTTATAAAAGTGTCCAGGTCAAATGCATGACCAGTCAAAACGGGACAATAAACAGGGTGGATCCTCGGACATTAGCAGCAGGTCCTTCAAGACTGGTTGTCTGGGCTCCCTCCGAAGCTGCTCTACCGCCATCTAGGGGCAGGCTTCAGCGTTCGTTCTCAACAGTCTTCTAGCACCACCGTTCCTCCCATCACTTCATTGTCTGGTCTCGTCATCACTCACACCTGGTGCCCATTCCCTCATTAGTAGAGTATATAGGTTTCCTGTGTTTGGCCATGTCTTTGTGTGAAATTGTTATATGTTACGTGTTTGTTAGTGGAGGTGCTGTTTGGATTACGTTTATGTCGACATCTATGCGCTGCGACGCACCTTCATCAAGTTTTGACTCTAACTAAGTTGTTTAGTCTGTGGACGCTTATGCATGTGAGAACTGAACTATTAAATACCACTGCTAAGCTATCTGTTCCTGCACATGGCTCCGTCCTTCCACACTACACACCTTCATCATCCGTGTCACTGGTAAGTTACCAGGTGGGGCCTCCATGGATCAGAGATGTTGGTCCAGCCCCTCCCACAGATGCTTAATTGGATTGAGATCTGGGGAATTTGGAAGCCAGGGCAACACCTTGGACTCTTCATCATGTTCCTCAAACCATTCCCCAAAAATGTGTGCAGTGTGGCTGGGTGCATTATCCATCTGTAAGAGGCCACTGCCATCAGGGAATACCATTATCATGAAGAGGGGTACCTGATCTGCACTGATGTTTAGGTAGGTGGCACGTGTGAAATCAACGTCCACGTGAATGCACAGACCCAGGGTTTCCCAGCCAGAAACATTGCCTAAAGCCTCACACTCCCTCCACCATATTGTCTTCTTCCACTGCTTCATGATCCAGTTCCGACACTTGCGTGTCCATTGGAGGTGCTTCGGACAGTCAGACTGGCGTCATCATGGGCACTCTGACCAGTCTGCGTTCTAACGTTAGGAAATGGTCAAAGTTAGGAAATGACCAATGTTAGGAAATGACCAATGTTAGGAAATGGTAAACGTTAGGAAATGACCAACGTTAGGAAATGGTCAACGTTAGGAAATGGTCAACGTTAGGAAATGACCAATGTTAGGAAATGGTCAACGTTAGGAAATGACCAACGTTAGGAAATGGTCAACGTTAGGAAATGGTCAACGTTAGGAAATAGTCAACGTTAGGAAATGACCAATGTTAGGAAATGGTCAACGTTAGGAAATGGTCAACATTAGAAAATGGTCAACGTTAGGAAATGACCAATGTTATTTGCTTCAACTGTAGGTGGTCATAATGTTTTGTCTCATCAGTGTATAGTAAGTGTTGTAAAATATGGCAATAAATATTTACCGTAAAACACATATGGCTGCTGTTCTTAAAACGTCAGCATTGCCAATGCACATTCCTGCCTGCCTAACCAGGATTCACTCATCAGGATCTTTGTTTCAGTCTACTGCATGTAGTACGTGAGCAGAAGTGATTTTATCTGCCTTTAAATAGCTTCAACAAATGCACAGTCAGTCATTGTCATGTGAAGCAATGCTGAAAGTCACATTTAGATTTGTCCTGAATTCACAGTACAAATGTTCTTCTTTCGCGAGTCACGCAGCAATAACGTGTATGTGCTCACAAAACAAATGAGGTTTGCTATTGAAATATCTGAACAGGCTTTTAAGATTCATGTTCAATGATTAGCCTTTAAGCTTGAGTTTATATTCAAAGAATATATTTTAGGGGTCAGGAATAGAGTATAATGGTACCTGGGTTGTGAGTTGCTCTTGCAACAAGACCAATCAAAAATGCTAATTCATATATCCTCCACAAGTAATTTTGACCACTTGGATGTTTTCACAGAGCTGATCTCATTGTGGGTCTGGATAACATCAGGATTGGGCAGGCTGTGTAAACACAGCCTTAGTGAACATGTTATGCAAAACAATCCAGAACCCTCCTGAGTCTCTGGGTGGTAATATGAGTGGGCCGAGGAGAACATCCAATCCTCCCCACACATCCCTGATCAACAACAATCTCATTGGGAGGCCTCCAATCCTGTAAAACTTTGCGAGGTGCCTGTATTCCCCCTGAGTGGCGCCGCGTTTCATGTGTAAACTAATTCTGCCATCAAGTAATTAAATAAGAAATCAATCCGACAAAACAATTAGTTCAGTGGGCGTGACAGACTTGGTGCTTTGGTTAGGGAGGGATTGTGTGTGTGTGTGTGTGTATCAGTGTTTGGTGTTGGGCTAATTTTGAGTTGATTACATTTTTTTAATTGTGTTTGAGGCAGGAATGAGACGATGAGTGATAAGAAAATGCATAGGTTATATACAGGTGAAATGACAGTCTTGCTTTTCCTTACTGAAACCAAGTGATGACAAGTGACTTTGAAAATGGAAAAAAATTAGCTGCATTGTCGGTTTACCTAGTTCTATTAGTCACACATCCAATGCCTGGTTCGCAAAACACTTCAAGCAGTCTGCCGTAATCTTAGTGGTGGTATATCATTTGACATACAGATGTAGAAAGCTATTAAAGGCTGTCTCTGACAAGCAAATTGCAGTGTTAAAGAAAGGCTAAGGTGGAGAGTTAAGAGAGAACATAACAGGAAACACAGATCCGTCCCAACACAGCTGTGGGAGGCAGGCTAGTGACTGGGTTCGAATCCCAGTGGGTGCCCACGTCACTGTCGCCATGAACCCTTGAGCAAGACGGCTCCTCCCCTTAGCTCTCCCAGTACTCATGCGGCAAATTCATCATCCTGTGGTAAAACAGGACATTATTCCGGTGTCAGCTAAATCTAGGTCCCACCGGCAGGTATCGGCGGGAGCATCTGCAGACCGACTTTCTGATAAATATTAATCGCACACACCGGGGAAAGGGGGAAGACCTCGGGGAGCAAGTGTCACCAAGCGAGGCCGTCATTACCCACTTACCACTACGGCGTGTCCTAACTAGCCCTCCCGTCGATGTGGCCTCGCCGCTGTGTAACTCCCTGGGGCTACGCGGTGATGTGAGCCGCTACGTTGCTACGGTACAGCGGCCCTGGTAGAGAAATCAGAGGCACCTGCGAGTGAATTATGTCGCTGGGTCAGGTTCTCCTGCAAGAAAGGCTGTGAGAAGTAAACAACACAGCCGGGGAATGACGAGAGTTGGTGTTCAGAAACAGGATGACTATGAGTTCACAACTGCAGATACTAACACAATGGAGTTTTATAGGGTGGCGCTTCTCAGTCTGTGCCGAGGCCCGTGGACCGTACCGGAACCACTTAACCCGTTGTTGTTTCAATAGGTACGACAGGAAATCCCTGAACAAATATCAGCTGATATATTCGTTTTGTCGACCTCACTCGCTGTTAGTGATTGAAACGGCGAGCTCTGTCCTTCAGCTGTAATAGGACTGTATTGGTTGTCAGGAGAAGTCTTTTGGAAAAATGACAGAGAAACAAGGGCACAGTTTGCGTTGAAATCATGACTAATCAGCGTGGCGCCATTCGTTCTCATGACCCCTCCCCCCGAACAATGTGTCACCCGCGTTCGACGCCTACGCGCCTCTGACGAGTCACAGCCTGAGAAATCGCTCCTTCTGGCAGACAGTAGGCGGCTCCTCCCACCATCCTCCACCTCGACCAATCAGGGCTCGGGGGGACTCTGGAAAGAAGGCTGGGATCGACTAAAGGGGGAGAGGTTATGCCAACTGCCACCTGACCAGCCTGAGGAGTGAGCACACCTCTGCTTTCCCTGCTCCTGCCATGTGATTACAGGTAAAAAGTTAAGCTATGGGTGAGACCATTTCCTGTGGGTAGAACTTTGTATGTGGCTGCATTGGGGGGGTTGGGGGTTGAGTGAACAACAAGAGAGAGTAAAAGTGACATCAAGGCGAAGTAACCGGAGTGGCTGAAACAGAGGACAAGAGGATGAACAGAGAGAGAAAGTCAAACAGATATACAGGAGAGAGACAGACAGGAGACATGTTACACAGAAACATATACACAGAAATTCATGTGGTCTTTAAACGTTGTGCATTCTAATGATCTTCCACCAGATCGGCGTGTAAAAAAAACTGGCAACACATCAGAGCCTGGCTCCTCTCTAGGTTTCTAAGTATTTCTTAGTCACTGAGTACATCAATTCGTATTGTTACTTGCACTTTGGGTTTTATATCCGTACAAGCAATTTGTGACAATTGCTTCATAAAATAAATGTCAATTGAAAAACACAAAACACGGAGCGAGGGAAGTGTGAGAAAGAGAAAGGATCGGAGAGCGAGTTAGAGGAAGCGAGTGAGAATGGGGAAACGGAAAGAGAGATGGCGAGGGAGGGGTAGAGAAAAAAACAAGAGAGTGAGGAAAGAGGATACAAGTAAAATGTTGTGATTGGCAATTACACCTCTTTCCTTTCACACCCCTCCACCCGCACACCCACCCCACCCCCATGACTGTATTTTTGGAGCCTCAAATAAAGCAGCAGAGCAGGAAGACAACTCCGAATCAATTTTCTCCTTAAGCACCTATGATAATCACTGCTTTTACAGGAAATGGGAGTTGTGCGCATAATCACTTCCCCCACAATTCTATTAGGGGCAGGGAACCAAAAGAGGGAATTAAGTCGCAGAATTAATCACGCACAACCATTTTAATCCAATTCAAACGCCCACAAAGAAATCAACACAAACTGATTCGGGTGTATGTCCAAGATACTGGGATTGAAGCAGCTACAGGAGAATGTAAACGCAGTGCCCGGCGTCTAGCGTATGGAAATGAATACCATTGTACGACGTGATGACAATTAACCTGTTGAATGATTCAGCGTTTATAGCTGCAAATGTTATATGTGGGCCAACACACGTTTCATGCCACCCTATCAGTGGACAGTATAGAACTGTAGAGTCTGTAGATATCGCCAAATGAACAGGTCCCAAGCGGAGAAAAAGAGAAATGAATGTAGCACGGAACCTTCAGTACGACGCTCGTTAATTTAAATTTACGTTTGCTGTAACGTCCTGAACTACGGCATTAAGTAGTTAAGTAAGAAGTGCTAAATGGGGAAATAAAGTCTTAATGACTATCTGAGTCTTCTCCCAGGTCTGCCACCACCGCTTCATCCACTAATGTGAAACCTGACATCCAGAACTATTAAACAATCAGAATCAGAATCAGCTTTATTGGCCAAGTTTGCGTAAACAAACAAGGAATTTGACTCCGGTCAACTTAACTCTCTAAGTACAACAATGTACAACATTCACTTTACAAAAAAAAGCTAAAAAATAAACAATAAGAGAATAAAAACAGAAATGACAGTAAGAAATATAAAAAAATACTGTAAGAAATATAGATTTGTATACAAATAAATATAGTGCAAAGTGGATCGTGTGCAATGGTAATATATTAATAACGGTTTGTGTAGATGTGGGGGAAAAAATATACATGATGTAGATAAGCAGAACAGTGTTGGTTTATATTGTTCAGTGTAGGGCGGGGACTGTTATTGGGCGTTTAACAGAGTGACCGCTTGTGGGAAGAAGCTGTCCTTGTGTCTGCTGGTTTTGGCAAACAGTGCCCTGTAACGCCTACCGGAGGGAAGGAGGTTGAGGAGTTTGTGGCCAGGATGTGAGGGGTCTGCAGAGATCTTTGCTGCCCTTTTCCCGACCCTGGACCGGTACAGGTCCTGAATGGATGGGAGGTCAGCTCCGATGATCCTCTCCGCAGCTCTAATTGTTCGTTGCAGTCTGGCCCTGTCCTGTTTGGTGGCTGACCCAAACCAGACAGTGATGGAGGTGCAAATGACAGACTGAACGATGGCTGAGTAAAAGGTGATCATCAGCTCCTTGGGCAGGTTAAACTTCCTTAGCTGTCGCAGGAAGTATAACCTCTGCTGGGCCTTTTTCCGGACATAGTCAATGTGGATAGACCATTTTAGGTCCTGTGAGATGGTTGATCCCAGCAACCTAAAGGAATCAACAGTGGACACTGTGTTGTTCTGGATTATGAGGGGGGGAGTAGGGGGGGACTTCTCCTGAAGTCCACTGTCATCTCCACAGTCTTTCCGGGGTTTAACTCCAGGTGGTTCTGGCTGCAACATTTGATCAGCTGTTCCACTTCCTGTCTGTAAGCAGACTCATCGCCAATTGGACTTTATTGGTGCCTGAGATCTGGCTTACGGTGGTGTCTTTCTAGTTTGGGTACCAGCCAATTAACACGGAGAACAAAGCAGAGCAGAATGTTTAGCCGACAGACTGGCACTCGAGGTGTGTGTGTATGAGTGTCCACGTGTGCCCGTGAAGTGCGGGCTCCCAGAGACGGGCATGTCAAAACAAGCCTGCTAACCAACGGCATTTGCTTCGCTACATCCTTCCGATTAACCGTCGCCCGCGGGCGGAAGGGCAGTCTAAATTGACTCCGTCTACCGCAATCGCGGACAAACAAATATAGACCGAAGGCAAAGGGGATGAAACGGAGCGCTGGGCTGAGACAGGATCTCACCGTGTATTAGGACTTGAAGGGGAGAATTAGTTTACCGTCATGGATCATTCGTTGAGGAGGGAGTGGGTGTTGCCTGGCCTGACATCGTGCGCCATTGGAGCAGACAGCCGGGAAGGCTCCGGAATCACTTGGAATAACGCTCAGGTTTGAGACGTCAGACGCCAGAACCTTCGCATGAAAACACTGGTGACTCAGACGGTCAGCGGGCAACGTGAGCGTAGCATGGCTAATTCTAATGAGAATTGCAGCGCGTGGCCCCTCTCCATCTTTCCCTCTATCTTGTGGTCTCCCTCTCTCTCTCTCCATCTCTGTCTCCCTCTCTTTGTCACTCTCTCTCATCTCACTCTCTCCCGCGCCTCTGCAGCTTTCCGTCCGCTGATTGATGGGTAAATGCCGGCGCTAATTTGTAGGAAGTGGAGGGGAGGGTGCTTGACAACGGCTACAAAGCAGGAGAATGAAAGAAAGGGCGCGTCAGGAGCGAGGGGGAGCAGAGGAGCACAAGCAAACCCGTTGTCCGGGCCGTCTTTTTTAACCGCTGTTGCCCGTCGATGGCGGAGGAGGCATCTGATTCCCGGCCTTGACAGCAGCCCGCCCCTTTTTATTTTGCCGTCTAGTGCACCCTTTCTTTCTCTTCTCGTCTCATCTCTCTCACCGCCTGCCTGTCTGTCCGTTACATCTCCCTTTCTTGTCTCCGTTCTGCCGTATCTCCGTTCTACAATCTCAATCTACACCGGCGGGGTAATTGCCGCCTGGCTCTCGGAGATCTTAATCAAGGTGTGGGCGTGATCGAGCAAGCGGTCTAGATGAGGCGCTTAAGTAGCATTTAGGACGGAGGGGGAAGATGATATTTGGTGGGGGGGGCTAGTCTCAGACTCCGTTCCTAGACAAGAGTGTGTTTGGGAGAGAGAGGTGGGAGGGGGAGAGAGGGGGAGAGGGGTGGAGAGGGGGAGGGGGAGAGAGGGGGAGAGGGGGAGGGGGAGAGAGGGGGAGAGGGGGAGGTTGAGAGACAGACTCTGCATCATGTCATCAGTCAATGGACTGCAGACCGAGTGAGCTGTGGTTTTATAAGTTCCAACACGTGAAAATAATCAAATACATCCAGAGGAAATGCTTGCATGTGGTTTTCTGGCTATAGTTGACTTCAGTGCAGTGTGTCATACATAACGTACGTATGAATACACAGACACAGACAGAAACAAAGATTCCGGGTTTCTCACACCACAGATGCCAGGATGTGGGTCAGGACACTGGCACAATGTCCATTGTCTGTTACCGATTGTCTGATTTAGATGATGACTCCTCTTGGGATAGTGATACGTAGCGGTGTGTGTGTGTGTGCGGATGCACGTGTGTGTGTGTGCGTGTGCGGATGCGCATGTGTGCGCGCGCGTGTGTGCACTAGGTTGTCTCATGAGTCATCATGCTCAGGCTAAAGTGCATTTATTTATGAAGTCACATGCATTTCCCTCCAGACCTGTGACATAGTGCCTGGGGAAAAAAATGTTGGGGTGCCAGTGTGTTGTGTGTTTTACACACACAAACACGTACATACCTACATACATACGTACGCATAAACAAACAAACAAGCTGATGACAATAAGGGCCAAAAACAATGAGCGTAAAAACCAAGTCAAGCAATTTTTGTTGCCAGAGATGTATGCAGTCAGGCATATCAACGGGCACACTCAGTGTCAGGAGGGCCTAATGCTGACGCAATGACACCCCCTCTGGTGGTCATATTCCTCTTCACATCCACTAGGTCACTGCTGCCGCTCGGAATCAAGAAGAGTGTGTGTGTGTGTCAAACCAGCGCCATTTGGGTGAAACTGATCCCGTTCCATTCGGATTTAAGAGCGTTGTGAGAAAGAAAAGCTTTGAGAGCACAGCTGCCAGCCTGTGCAATAGTCTTCCAAAAAAGTAATTACTTCAAGTTCTCTCTCAAAACAACGGTATACTAGTCTGAAGTGAGCAATACAATGCAGTACTTGGGCTTGGAGAAAGAACAGATACAGAATGGATCTGCTGTGGACAGTACTGTGTTAAATGTCATACGAAGACAATGGAAAATGTCTGTTGTGTCTCTATTATGTCATATTGTTGAGCAAAATTTAAATCAACCAATTCATTTTTGTTTTTCCTGTCTGTGTGTCTGTGCTTTGGTGTTCAAACTGTCTGTGCGTCTGTGTTGGTGTGTGTTTGTTACATGCTTTTGTGTGCAATGCATGTGCACATTTGCTATGTGTTCCTGTCGTCGCGTGGGATCGGCGTTTGGAAGGCTGCTGCTCGCTCACTAGACTCTAGTTGGAAGTCATTTCCACTGCTGTTCGTCCCAGTAAGTGTGCGTCTGGAACAACACCATCTGATAGGAATATATAACGCTGCTGACTGCTACGTAGCAGTACTGCACAGCAGTGTCAAGTCAGAGTGACAATCTGGGTGTGTACCTCCATCAACACCGAGATCTGCTATCAGCCTGTCAGCCAGGGATTCTGGGTAGGTGCCGAAGAGAGACAATGAGAGAACCGGGTGGAGGGGAGAAATGTATGCATAGGAAAGGAGGGGTTAGGAAGGAGTAGAGGAAGAAGAAAAGAGATCAACTAAGATGAGGAGAGAGAGGTTGATGGAGAGGGGAGGAAAAGGAGAGAAAGAAAGATATCCAAAAGCTATCAGGGCAACACAACGATTTCTTCGGCAACAGACCTAGTGATAATTACCTGAAAGCAGAGGCCCCGCCTTCGTATGAATGGGGCCGTAATCCATATCTGACTTTTATTAACGCAGTTAAACCAATAAATCTTGGCCAACACTACAAGGCTGCCACTAGCAGTTAGCTAGCAGTAAGCTAGCAGTTAGCTAGCCGTTAGCACATTACCCGAGTTGTCCATTCACTGGCGCAACTCCCGGACAATAACTACACTAATTCACTGTGCTGGTTATTATAAAGCTTATTGATCCTCAGAACAGACATATAAGAGCTATTAAACCAATGCTTTGTTAGCAGTAGCAGGCTTCTTACGTTCGCTAGCCAGCCGAAGCTAGATTAAACAACCACAAACTTACAACGCTGGGACACGTCCCTGAATAGACATTTTTTCCTCCCTTTTCAAAATATCTGTCTGTTGCAGAAATACCCACGTCTATATTATGTGCCACTAACATTTGAGTAAAGATGTATAAAAGGTGAACATTAGTGAATTATTTTCCAATAAAAGGACAGTAAAACCCCAGAAATGTTTAATCTAGAAAACCTCCCTTACCCTACATGGGCTTCTTCCACAGAAATGTCTACATCAGTCTTTTCAGGTCCCTCCTCCTCACTTTTCGAGACCTAGCCCACCCCATTCAACTTGACAAATGCATTATCAAGCCTTCATTAGGTACATATTAGGTACATTAGCCTAGTGTTGTAAATTAATCAGGTGCTTCCACTAAATAAGGATGGAAACCCACCTGTGACTCACCAGCATTTTCCGCTTACAGAGTAACACTGGCAGACTGGCTCTTGAACTGTAACTTCCTCCGAATAGGAAAGCCATCAAGTGCGAGTGGGCAAGGCCTAACCATGTATATGGCACGCTCAGTTATAAATACATGTCCAGCACGTCCGACAGATGTGCATCCGAAACACATCAAGGTGACAAAGCAATGACAGACACATTTCACTCACCCCCCCAATATTTTAGGATGTTTTTAATGCCTACAGAACATTCATAGTTTGCGTTTAATCATGTCATTTGAAAGGCACTTAGCATTCCGCAAGCACCCTCTTTTGCTCGAGAAACACACATACCTGCAGGTCCTTTGTTGGCAGCTCTGTGGAGAGCAAGAGAGAAGAGGCTATTCAGAGGATACCTGAGAATGTCCCATTTGTATTCATGCAAATCTCTCTCTACTGGGAAAAGCTAATGGGGGTTAACAGGACTTCACTTGTACACATGCTGTGCTGGGCTATTGCCTGCAGCTTCACACTTCTTCTGCAGAGTTCCTGTTTACTGTGGAGGCCCAGCCAATGTCTACCTTAAACCTAGAAAACGGCCGGTAATATAAGGTGTGTGTGTGCTTGCGAAAGAAGTGGGTGTTGGGGCTGGTGGCAGGAGAGCCTGTCCCTGCCAAACCCACTATAGAAAAACATATTCATAATTTAAGACATGTCAGAATGGTTGTCATCACGTGATGTTCCTACCCACAGACACGCGCACGCACTCACACACACACACAGCATTCTAATTTTGTTTCTGCTGGGCAATGGGACCAGTCTGGATCAAAGGGCTCCCTCATGTAGACCTTACACAATCTGTAACACACTCACACGTTCACTCCCTCTGCCCTCTACGCACCAGGATGATTCCCCGCTGTGTGTGTGTGTGTGTGTGTGTGTCGGAATGTCCCATTAAATCAGTATGGAGTGTGTCTACATACATATAAATCTACAGTAACAACATACACTGGATGCACTCCAACACATTATGTTCTCCATTTGTCTTTCTCGCATTGATTCAATTTAACAGAACTGCATTTCAAACCTAATCCAATGAACAGGGTATATACATGTATCGCTTTCATAATTAAATTAGGTGAGTTAACACTACATCTACAAACATTTATAATTCATTCTGCATGTATGATATGTCAATAACCAGATCCTATATGAACCATGCTCAGTGTTCTTCAGAATTTATCATGTATTAGTTAAATGAGTTCTCAATATCAGTCACTGCAAATATAAAACAGACCACAACTGAGATATCTATCGTGCACAAAAACTCCAGCGCTGCCAGAAAATTAAAAAACAAAACCCGTTGTGCAATTACAGTTTTGTTGTGTTCATCATGACATCTATATATATTCAGAACCAATTTTACATCATAAATAAAAACATATAGTTACCAATTCCCCATACTGGTTTAGAGTAAATAACACTTACGAAAGAACAACTACATTAAAATGTCATTTGTGCAGGTGGAAAAGAATGAATCCCAGGATGCACTGGTAAAATGAAGTAGGGTAAATAATAAGTAGGGTAAATAATTGGGTTCCAAATGAACAAATCAAAAGAGGTATTTGTAGGACTCTGATAAAAGACAAGAAACCTCAGTTAAACCTCATTAACGATGTTAATCACACAGGTGAATGCAAAACACACCATGCCGGGGGGAAATGAGATTCAGATTCAAAGTATTTTATTTATCAAAAGCCGCTTTAATCAGAGTGTCCTTCTGAGGGTGTGCACATTTATGCAACCAGGCAATTGTATTGTAATTCCCCCTCAAATATTTCAGTGTGTTTTTCAATTGAATTGTTCAGGTTATAGGTCACATTAAAAGTGGAAAACGTTCTGAGATTATATTTTCACATCACAGAAACCTGGCATTTTACCAAGGGTGTGTAAACCATTTATATCCACTGTACATACAATACAATAATGCAATTACTAGCAATTGGAGCAATTGGAGCAGATGTAGAAATAGGGACATCAGAAAACGGTTTCCAGAGCACCAGGAAGACAACCATTTACAATTTGAGCTCTATCAGTCCATTGTGAGGCAGCAAATCATTACCAAATGGAGAGCATTTAACATGACTGCAACTCAGCCTAAAAGTGGACACAAGAGCAAAAGATACACAAGAGACCTTTTTTTATTTCAACCCAAACATTTGCAGACAACTCTAAATTTGCAGACTGCTCTTGCCCCAACTCAGGTTACTGTGCACACATCAAACAATGAGAAGAAAACTCAATTGAAATTGCATTTGCTCAAAAGAACCAGACTGCGTTGCCAGACGCCGCCAGGATAAACCTGAAGGTTTCTGGAAATCCATCCTACCACCAAAAGAACCTCATCCCAACAAACAAGCATGATGGTGGGAGTGTCAAGGTGTGGGGCTACTTTTCCATTCCTGGACGTGGTCGCCAGCACATCATTAAGGAAACCATGATGAAGCCACATGCTATTGAATTTTTGCACCTCTACTAATTAATTTTTAGTTTGTACTTTTCAACAAAGCTCATGGTATCCTCTAAGCCTACATATGGAATGGGTAACCATAAAAGGAATATAAAACTGGTTTTGATTAAATCATAGACTGGTTCTGATTAAATCGATATTAGAAAAATATTAAGGCAGCGCTCTATGGCGATGAGCCAAAATATGATGACTACTCACAGGTGAAGCGAATGACATTGATCAGCTTCTCAAAAGGAACATGTCCAGGTCTGGGTAAGTTAGAAAGTAACAATCCATTTCCGTAGTCAACATGTTGGATGCATGAGAAATTGTCAGGAGTAAAGACCTAACTTTGACAAGGGCCATATTATTATAGTCAGACAAGTGGATCAGAGCATCTCTGAAAAGGCACGGTTTGTGGGGTGCTCTTAGTCAGCAGTGTTGAGTACCTACCAACAGGGGTTCAGCAGGGACAAACCAAACACCAGTGACATTGGGTTGGGTGTCCAATGTGATATACAAGGACAACAAAGTCTGGCCTGAATGGACAGAAAGATTACATTGGCACAAGATAGTTACCTCAGGAATGTGTCATATCACACGATGCATTGCACCCTGCTGTGTGTGGGGCTGCGTATAGCTGCAGATCAGTCAGAATAGTGACTCCTATCTGATGCCAGGAGTTTCATGGACAGGAGATTGCCCCAAACTTGCCCTCAACCGGTGTGTGTTTTTACTCCAGGGAGAAACCTGCTAACGCAGCAATTGTACCTAGTACGATGAGACTACAAAACACCCTTATCTTAGATGGCATCAGATATAGCGCAAGTGGTCAGCTACCTGGTAGAAATCCTGTGGCCAAAGCAAAGAGACACCAAACATCCCTGCTTGTAAGCACATTTAATGTGTGCTATTTCGAGAATTTGCCAAACCTCCTGTTTCAGACAACAAAGTTAAAAGAAGAATCGATGACATGTCCGCTGACATCAAGGGGACCATGCCGGAGAAGCTCAGGAAAAGTGAAAAAGTTTGACCTGCGGATGAGTCCAGTGATAAAAGCAGGGTAAACCTCGCTCACCTTGAAGACATGTTCAGCCATCTAATGAGCCCAATTAAAATGCAGGTAGGAAATGAGAGCATCCTGACAGTTACTGACAACATCCAGGGTTTACGGTCCAAGTTGAGCATTTGGCAAGAGACAGTAAATGAGGGGTCCTTGAAGATGTTCCTTCTGGCATCGGTTGTGCCAGCACCATAACATGAATGGTATGATTGGATCCGAGACACGTTCAATCCACAGCCTCTCTCAGTTAAGCTACTTCGCCTGCACTAATTAAATGTGTATAGAGTATTTAATATGTCTGTTTCCTATTTACCATGCCACTTAAAGGCCGGTCCTTGAACTTCACACATTTTTCCTTCTACGAACATTTCGACCCACCACGTGCGCGTTTCAGCAACCAGTTGCCATTCAGGTTAGACAATACATACGAAACTAGATTTATGTCATGTTGGTGTGCCCCAAGGTTTTTGGTTTTAGCAAAGTGTGACATGGTATTAGAAAGGTGACATATTCACAGAAGACAACAGCAGTTGAGCTTTATAGTGTCAACTAAAGCAATCAGGCTTATAATGTCAGGTTTGGACAAATTATTCCGCCCCCCTGGGGTCAGAGGAGAACAAACAGAAGTAGTAGTAACAACAGTTGGCATAGTTGTAGCATTAATAGTTGCAGTACTATTACTTATTATTATTAGCAATAGCAGTAAAATAGTAGAAAAGGCAGGTGCACAAACCTCTGAAATCATGACCTAGAATGGTCTAAGATTCTGCCTCTGGTAAACATATACTGCAGCAAGATTGACATAATTCCAGGGCAACAGTATTTCAATGCTCCACTCTCACTCTCATTTCCTCCGTCAATAAAAAGCATAAAATTTTGCTACGCAAAAAGAAACAGATCTAAAACCGAGAAACACGACCTCTGGACCTCCAGAAGTCTGTCACAAACAGAGTGTCACAGCCAAGGGAGGGACACTACCTCAGCTCCACAGCAGCTGTCTGCCTGGACATCATCACCAGAGTGTCTCGGTCGGCACTAGTGGCAGAGGGTAGATACGTGCTGACGTGGACAGGTTGCCTTGTCTCCTACCCCCGGATATGTCTCTTCCAGATCCGGATGGCTTCGCACGAACCGGAGACCTCCTCTGAAGGCCACGGAAAGTCCACGTCAGAGGTGGCGTGACTGGAAAGGTTGCCGTGCAAACAGACAAGAACAGCCGGAGAGGACAGGATAGGAAGTGACACGTGCTTTCGTCAAACCCCGTTTCGGTTTCCACGGACACATACATTTTCCTCATTCTATATTACCAATTGTCAAGGCAACAACCCGTTCGCCATCTTCATTTTTATTCTGTCCCAGTGAGTAATAAGACAGGCGGAACAACACAGTTCATCCAAACCCACACCTGAGAAAGACAGAGACAAGATCTAACCCTGGACGGGTTGTTAATCTCGCCCCGGCCTGTTGGTCAGGCGTTCTCTTTTCAATAAGACATTATTAATGCCATTTTTGGTACTTTTATATAAAACCCAGCCGCTCAGCGGCCAGCGCATCAACCGAAATGGCAAGGGATGTCTGCGCTCGATATCTTTGTCAGATATATTGTAATTGTGTGGGGCAGGGTGGCAGAACCCGGCTGGTCGCAATATTGCAAAGGGTATTTCCCCCGAGTCTCTGGCGCTTAAACAGCCTCTCTCAGTCCGCCTCTCTCAGTCAGCCTCTCTCTCTCTCTTCTGCTTTCCTCATTCTTAGCCCTCTCTCTTTCTCTAAATATATCCTCCCTCTCAGCCCGTGTCAGTTTTTCCATCTTCCTCGCCGTTTCCTCTTTCTCCTCTGCCGCTCCCCCTCTCGCTCAGTCTGTCTGACGGCCACCGGGAAAAACAGCCGTCACGCCTTTCGCTCTCCCCGGCGCATGAAGCTCCTGATATCAAAGAGAACGACAACGGTATGAGCTGTGCCTCTGCAATGCTGGGGCGGTAAAAATGTGATTGCCGTGGGCTTGTTAGGGTCTCATGAGCACGCGAACACGAGCGCCAAAAGCTGCCGACTCACGGGCAAACATTTCAGTAACGCACGTATACATATTCGCGTAACAATAACGCCCATCAAAATGAGGGAAGGAAACTAAGCATGCATGATAGAGAGAGAGAACACCGGGATAAACGGAGGGAAAGGAAGTAGAGAATTGGCATATGGAGAAAGGAAAAGAGAGTCATCAAGGGAGAGAAATAGTCTAGGCAGATTGGAGATGGTTGGAAATACACTGATGAGCCAAAACATGCTGTCTGCGGACTGCTGAAACAGCGCCGACCCGTCACGGACTCGGCAGGGACCCCTGAAGGTGACATCGAGACATTGGCAGCAGATCCTTCAAGTCCTGTAAGTGGTGAGATGGAGCCGCCCTGGATTGGACTTGGTCCAGCACGTGCCACAGACGCTCAATCGGATTGAGATCTGGGGAATTCGGAGGCCAGGGAAAAACCTTGAACTCTTCGTTGTGTTCCTCAAACCATTCCCAAACAATGTGTGCAGTGTGGCAGGGCGCATTATCTCGCTGAAATAAGACAAACGGCAAATTCCATTGTCATGAAGAGGTGGACGTGGGCGCTAACAGTGTTTAGGTAGGTGGCACGTGTCAAATTGACGTCCACATAAATGGCATAACGTTTTGGCTCATTAGTGCAAAGCCTTCTGGGGGTTATCTGGTTCGGAGGCAGGGGGCCACTGGTGCTGTAACAGCCTTAATCTTTTCTCCTATAACTCTCGTTTTCTATTCCCCTGTCGGTCTCATTCTTTCGCTCTGTTCATTTCCACTTGGCTGGACAGAGCGAGAGAGAGTGTGAACGATGAGGCCCTAATTCTCTCTCTCTCACAGACACAACACAGTTTCTTCTGGCCCGGCTGGACTTCAGACGGCACAGGTCCAATTTTAAGCGGGATAAAGTTCAAAAGTACAGGAGCAGCAACAGAGAGAGAAAGAGAGAAAAAGTTTGGTTGGGGAACGAAGTGGCGGTGGAGGGAAAAACGGATGCCTCATGTACTTTTCTGGAAGATGAACATTTTCTTGAGAAATGCGAGGAGTAAATTCAAGCACTTTCTTTCAAGGCTCTGTTGCAAATCCGAAGGGGGATGGATGAGTGAGCATCTTTGCAACTGGTGCCTCGCCGAGTGAAAGTATGTCGCCAGAGAAAAACCCTCCCATCCCTCGGTCCAGAACGTTTCAAAAGGTAATTTGTCGCCATCTCACTTAAATTGCATTGGACTTTAAAAATGTAACTTATTTTATGGGTAAACGATACAGAGACAGTGTGAGTGTGTGCTCCCACAGAGAGAGTTACTGATACCCAGTAGGGCTCTGTCTGGCTCCGGAACAGGCAGTTCAACCTTAGAATGAACTTTTAAGTAACTATCTGACATTTTCATGATTGTCCTATGATTGTCTATTAACACTGTTGGATTTGCCAAGTGGGGCCAATTTGCTCCCTTTATTGCAGTTATTAAATCAAACTCCTTTTCATTATTCAGCCATAGCGTATTTAACCATTTTGCTACGGAACCAGTTGAGCTCAGTGGTAGAGTGCATGTTGGTGTAGCTCACTGGTAGAGTGCATGTTGGTGTAGCTCAGTGGTAGAGTGCATGTTGGTGTAGCTCAGTGGTAGAGTGCATGTTGGTGTAGCTCAGTGGTAGAGTGCATGTTGGTGTAGCTCACTGTTAGAGTGCATGTTGGTGTAGCTCAGTGGTAGAGTGCATGTTGGTGTAGCTCAGTGGTAGAGTGCATGTTGGTGTAGCTCAGTGGTAGAGTGCATGTTGGTGTAGCTCAGTGGTAGAGTGCATGTTGGTGTAGCTCAGTGGTAGAGTGCATGTTGGTGTAGCTCACTGTTAGAGTGCATGTTGGTGTAGCTCAGTGGTAGAGTGCATGTTGGTGTAGCTCAGTGGTAGAGTGCATGTTGGTGTAGCTCAGTGGTAGAGTGCATGTTGGTGTAGCTCAGTGGTAGAGTGCATGTTGGTGTAGCTCAGTGGTAGAGTGCATGTTGGTGTAGCTCAGTGGTAGAGTGCATGTTGGTGTAGCTCAGTGGTAGAGTGCATGTTGGTGTAGCTCAGTGGTAGAGTGCATGTTGGTGTAGCTCAGTGGTAGAGTGCATGTTGGTGTAGCTCAGTGGTAGAGTGCATGTTGGTGTAGCTCAGTGGTAGAGTGCATGTTGGTGTAGCTCAGTGGTAGAGTGCATGTTGGTGTAGCTCAGTGGTAGAGTGCATGTTGGTGTAGCTCAGTGGTAGAGTGCATGTTGGTGTAGCTCAGTGGTAGAGTGGATGTTGGTGTAGCTCAGTAGTAGAGTGCATGTTGGTGTAGCTCAGTGGTAGAGTGCATGCTTGGTATGTACGTATAATGTCCTGGGTTTAATCCCAAGCTTCTCCCCAGGTTGCCTGTTCTCAATCGGCCTACATGGTTAAATAAAGGATAAATTCAAAATTAAAAAATAGTCCCTGTTTTAGTCTGTTTAAATTCCTTTTGGTGCTTTGGGACATGACATGAATTTAAAGGTTGAATAACTGTACGTTTGGTGTGCCAAGTACTTTATAATATTTGAATTATCAAATAACCTATTCCGCTTTAATTTCCCTGATTTAAATTAGGCATTTCCAAAAGAAAGATCTTTTACAACAATGAATTAAGTGCTTTCGCGATGGCCAGTACAAAATAATATTAAAAACCAACTTAAGCAGAACAGGGGCCAGACTTGCAGCTAAGAATTTGAAACTTTTTGAAACTTCTGATTCTCTGAAGTTGGATCTCTGAGGTTAGAGCAACATCCTGGACAGCTTACCTCAGTTCCATATGTGAACCTAAAAACAAAAATGCAACAGATAAAGTGGTGATGTAGTCAGACGTTATCAGTGGCCTTGAAATTAGAATGACAGAGAAAGATAACATAAAAAAATTGAGGAAAACTGAGCAAAATCTCAACTGGATAAAACAGAGTGGGGGAAAAGAAATCCCAGGTTTCTGATAATGGTTACCGTCGACTAATGGAAACTAATTCAACTTAAAACTTGGCTTTGGGCCCAGAACTGAAGCACATTGAAGAACGTTGAGGAGAAAAATGAGCCCTGCCATTTCTCCACTGTGATTTAATGTATTCGTAATGAGAAGTAATATCTCCCCCTCTAAATATCTGCCGGATAGCGTTTGGGTCACATGGCCCCGCCCATCCCCTCAAATGTTCTTTTCGCTCGGCGGCGTTGCCAAAATAATGAACGCCTGCTGCCTCGGCCAACCCGAAGTCTCCTCCCGACACTAGTGTTTACTAGGGATACAAAAAATGAACACCGTGTAGTTGTTCGTGATTTTCCATGAGTCAAATGCTCTGGATATAACAGCATGGATGGAGGAGAAAAAGTGCTGGAGGAGGAAGAGAAGGATGAACTGGGGAAAAGAACCAGATAGAGGGGCGGGGCTTGTTGTACATTTGCTGTACGTCCAAACGCCTTTGTAATGACTTGTGCCTGGAGCGGAAGAAATGACAATATATTTGTAACTGATACCATAATGCTAAAGAGGATTTTTGTTTAAGTGTAGCGACATACGATTCGTTTGCATCTCTTCATTATTCCGGGGGTGGAGCCGGTTATGTGGGTACGATAGGTTTAAATACTGATAGACGGCAGGAGGGTGAAAGCTTTATTGGTATCCACCGTCTTGTCTCCTCATAATGGCTGCGCCGACACTGGGTTGACCCCTATCTCTGCTGGGAATGCTGGGAGGATCAGGCTGAGTGCTGGCGCTTTATCTTGTTAATGGGGGAAGGGGGATTATAATTTTTTTAGCTAATGGGGGGTATATGATTTGGTGGAGGAAATAAGGAACCGCTGACTGCGTTTTCAACCGCAATAAGAATGCACAGGGTATCTGGAAAAATGTATATTTAAATTTAAACAAGTTCTGGTGTAGACCGAACGAGGTGGGTGAGGCCAACAGAAAACACCTTCCTGCTAAAAGGCAAATGGACCACAGCCTCCAGATAGATAGCACCATAAAAGACCCACTCACTAATGTGGGCTTAAATGTTCTCATCGCCCTACCTGGTTAAATAAAGGATAAAAATTAAATAAAAAACAGTTTAATTTATCACTCCTTGCAAAGCCTTCAACTCTGAACTACTCAGACTCTACCAGACCAATATAAAATCAACTGCCACGTATCACCAATATTAAGGCATTTCTGTTGAGCGAATCCAAAAAGTACTCTCCACAAGACACGAGCCATTTTTGAGGTGGAACCGCAGACAGGAAAGACACAGAAGACTTCTGAAGGAGCACTCTTGTGACTTGATCTGCTCACTGAAACGGATTAAAATAAAAGGATTGAAAAATGTCTATGGAACGTGACCTCACCTCGTAATGGCTGTCTTCAATCTGTTTCCGGTGTGAACGTGGCTTTTGAAATTGCTAGGTCTGTGTGAGACCATGTTAGGACAAACCGAGACAGAACCGAACGCACCCATAACATCATAAATGCATTAATAAACGAATGACAGTTAAATAAATAAACACAATAAAAGCACTATAATTCTAAATACTAGATAACCGCCCTCGGGGGATAAAATACAAATAGATTATGGTTTATGATCATTCATTCCTGCCAAATCCGCTTCGAGTCCACTGTGCGCTTCTCGCTGTGGGAAATTGAAAAACCATGACATATCAAACCCATTTGGGCACACAAAGCCCTACAGTCGTGTTATTCATCCCAGCAAGGCTGCTTAGTGAGCCCGCTGATCTTAGCCAAATGAATGCGGCACATTCAATGAGATCGTGGATTACATAATTGCCATGGTGACAAATCAGATCCGCCATGACAGGCACCGAAGGGGGTGAAACCAAAGTGTTTGTTTGCGAATGTTCGCGGCCAGATTACGAGTGGAAATGTCGGCCATCAACGTCAGATGCGGATCTGTCGCCCGTGTCAATCTACTTGCCACCTGTTAACTCGTTACCGACAGCTTGGCCCTAAGCTAGCCACTCTCAGATATCTTCAACCACCCCCGTTCCCCCGCACACACACACTATAACACACCTCGAGATAGGTTGTGAAACCGGGACCTTGTTTCTCCTATCCAATAGGCATTGAGATAATATCTCAGTCAGGAGCCATCTCAGTGTGCGCCGTACGGACATTGTACAACTCTCCTTCAGCCTGACAAAAGCACCGAGGCCACTCAGTTCTGTATTATCTGAAATCTGTCCAGCTCTCTCCCCACCGGGGCAACGGGTTCAGTTTGGAGGATAATCAAAGGGCGTAATTACACCAAGTGTCCCTTAAACAAGCCGCACACGGCACGAGCAGGGGCCAGAGGGAGGCTGGACAGGGGAAGAAAGAGAGAGAGAGGAATTGTTGGCCGAAGAGAAAGGGCGAGAGAGCAGACTGGCATTCTTAGCTTGCATATCAAAGGGTCCGGAGAAAGATCAGTCATCCGGAATCGCTAAAAGACCTTTCAATGAACCTCCTTTAATCCCGGCACAATGCTACAAATCGAGCTGGAAGCGAGCGTCACAAAGTGGGGCTCTGGGGTTTAATAACTCCCCCTGGTGAAGAGTGTAAATCTTTAATAGAGGGCAAGTTAAGCCTTCGGCGGCTCCGACATGAGGCCCGGTTCTGGGCTAGTGGTTGTGTCTATGAGAATGCTTGATGACACAAACAATCTGAATAATTAAAACCCATTCAGAGGGATATAGTCATACAGGTCATATCAAGGAAGCAAACAAACAAGCAAGCGAACCGACACATGTTTATATACACACACACACAAAATAGCAGACGCCGTGACGAAAAATGGAAAGAGCATATTATAACATCAGCGACTTACAAATAAAAGCCTCATTTATATTTTACCCTCTTCGCAAACCTTTCCCGTAAATATTTATAGAGTCATTAAAATTAAAAACTAAAGTTAGAAGCTCTCTGAAGCGCCAAGTCCTGTGACTTCACTTAGTCTTTGTTACAGATGAAAAGAGCTTCTCAGTTTCTGTTAGTTTTGTAAACCGAAAGGGGCCAAATCATATCAAACGGCATATTATAATACTGGTGGGTTATGTTTGAACTGAAGTGGTATTAGTGCATTTCTAACAGATATCAGGCACCAGGCTCTATCTTTCGCCGTCAGGAGATTCAAACTACCTGCCATCTTGATGGCAAAGAGGTGAACAGTAAAGGTAAGTCACTAATAACAATCTTTCTGGGATGTGAGGCAGAAATCTCATTTATACCATTTCTGATAATGTTTCATGATTTTTACCCTATTCCTATGCACCCAGACCCAACCCAGAAATCTTTCCAATCATAAAAATAAGCATTTCAACAAGCATTTTTTCTACACAGCCAGACAACGAGATGCGACAATGGTCGCAAACTGTCGCCGTCAATTTTGCCTTGTCGGGGGTCTATTCCACCAGAGGGAGTCGCTAGAGAACTGTTAATTCACAACCTCCCTGCTAACGACGCCACCCCACAACTAAAGCTATGTCTGGTCCATATCTCCACCCTTACTGTCACAGCCATTGAGTTAACCCCAATTAAGGCTTGAATCTGGTGGCACCAAATGTTAGACAACTTCCAAAAACAAAACAAAAATCAGTGAAGATGGTAAACCAACTTCGAAGAACAAACAAGTAAAATTTGTAAATGTGTACTAAGAATGTAATTGTAATTGTTCTGTTGTGTTTTAGGCAATCATTACTCTTTAAGTTGGCATAACTCCCTATTGAGAACAATTCCACACATGCAGGACTGACTGGCATCACTGGGTTGCAAGACATTCCACTTGCTATTCCTCCAGCTTTCACGTCTATCTAAGACAGACAAGCAGACAATAATCACGTTTTATCTCAAAAACATTCTGAAACATTCAAAGAAAAAAAACAAAGAGTCTGACATTTTGACAGGCAATTAGAGGGAATTTGTAAAGGCACCAATTATATTTGACAAAGATGTCGTGTTGATCTATGTTTCCTATAAAGGACTGCGGTTTCCACTGAGGTACTGACTAAGTGTTTGCTGGAATAGTGCGGAGGAATGTGGACAAAGCCCAGACACACACACACACACACTTTTACACAGGGAACTCACTCACTTACCAATGGTACCAGGAGGCATTAGCGCTGTTTGCTGGAGCTCGTGGGACTTCACAAAGGACAAGGTTTAGTCATTAGGTACATTTGTCCACACAAGGCTGCGAGAACAACATGAGAGGTAGAAATTGTACAGCAAGCTACAGCCCACTACGCCAAAGTGCCCGGACACAGATTTCATTTTGCTGGGTGCAGATGGTCAGCAGTGTCATTATTTGCACACATGAGGCTGCATTCAGTCAAAGGGTTACAAGTCTTTTTTAAACTCATATGGTTTGACTCCAGCACCATACATTGGCTAACATTACATCTGTGAACATTTACATGCAGACTCATAAAGGTAATGAGATTTAAAAAAATATGTGACACTAAACATTTCTTTGTTTTGCTTCTTTGTCTCTGACAAATGTAGTTAATAATGTAACCACTGCTTTTGCGACACTCCTCTGGTAATTGCCATTTCAAACCAGTGTCAAAATGTCATTCATTATATTTCCATTAACGTCAAATATGTCCAAACAACGACAGTTTTATAGGTGCACTGTAGCACGTGTCAATCTTTAAGTGAGTTATTATAAATCACATCCTGAGCACACAAATAATGACATCATGTACACGCTTATATAGATAATTTCCTTTTATGTGCCCACTTGATACACTTAATTTCCCAGAAACCTTTTCACCTTCTCTCTCCCAGTGTCATACTCCTTTTTGCCACTACCCGTAAGTATCCACGGCAACATGAGCTGACATTCTTATAAGGGCTTCTGAAATGCTTATTAATGTAATGCCCTCCCATCCATTCCACACCCCAATATGTTAACTTATCGATCTGACAGATCGAATGGAGAAAAAAACCTTGCGATTATGACTGACCGGGGTACTAAAAAGATTTTTTAACGGATGAGCCACTCACTGTGGCGAGAGAACCAAGCATTCCGTCACAGCTAAGCCTGAAATTACAGAACAAATAAGGAAGACTGAAGCAAGAACAACCGTCTACGCTCCGAACTCCACAAACGATCCACGACACACAATCCAGTATGCTGGGGTCAGCATGGCAGCGATGCCAATATGTATAGACACACACACACCAAAACCTCTATACTGTATAACAATGTCTAAGAGTGGACATCAGTGAATCCAGTAGCCAGTGTTCAAAGATATTTAATATCTGGCCTAGGAGTAAAGCGCTTAAATATTGATCCAGGTTAGCCAGATCATGAGTAAATGCTTGGGAAGCAGACTTCATGTGTCTGACTGGCCGGGCTGGCAGGCGCCTGGACTCCTGAGGGCGTGGCCGGCGCTGGTCAGTGAGCCCGGAGACAGCAGCCTGCAGACTGAGTGGAACCAGCCATTCCCGTTTAATGCTCTACGCTTCTCTGTAAACTGATAAACGTGGCTCTTTGCGGTGAAACATAAACCGCTGGTTGATTTCGAAAATAAAAACTATTGAGCTTATTTGTGGCTCGGCTCTGATCGACCTCCTGGGTCACTGTTGTTGCAAAGTTCAGAGCAGAGGCATGATACACTAATGTGTTAACGTCACTACCCGTAATAAAACCGTTTCTCTACAATAAAGTCAATGCCGATGTTCTCTGCAAAGGTCCATTGTACAACATGATGAAACTAATGTACATCTTTACCTCCGGAGCTACGAGATCAATTTTAATAGCATTGCCTTTACAGTAGGCTAAGTAAGTGGACCCGTTTGAAATTGTCCTCTGCTTCTCCCAGGTTGACAGGACAACTCGTGTATGACTACAAAACTATTAGTGCCGCTGGCTATTTCACCCACATGCCCCTGTCTGCTTAGGGCATTCCCCCTATTTCATTGTGCCGAGGTGCCCTTTCTCCTTTAGCTTCATTAGCAGATTTGCACATTGTTCGTGCTTGGCTGCGCTGGCGCTCTGGTGTGGGCGAGAGAATGCAGGTTCCAGGGTCTTGCTGTGTTCCTGTATTCTCTGCATTTCTCCAGATGAAACTAGTGGAAATGTGATTCGGCGCTTGACCTCAACATTTCTCAACTCCATCCATGCGAGCAAACAGAAGCGCAAAGGGAGGAGGTAAAAAATGGCAGTCGCACACTAGCGGCCCAGGTCTGAGGTACACTGTGAGGGAGAATGGTGTCTGTAATTGGTAACCTAGGCAGGAAGCCATTACTTCACATCGAGATGAATTGTCACCCGAGGTTATCAAAGACAGAACTCTTTTTTTCTCACACGCCACAGTGTTTTGTTCCAGGCTCGTTTCAAAACACCTGGGCTACATTTCACAGCGAGCACCAACTGCGGGCAGCTTCATTACCGACGCCACTCCGAATGCGGAGCAAATAAATGGAGTCTGTGCTTTCACAAAGGGAAAAATAATTATTCCCTATTTTAGATCAAATGCACTGGCTCGTGGGCCGTGTCGAGGTATTGTCTCTGACTGTGGGCAGTCAAGGTTTCAGACGTTAGCGTCGAACGAGCCAAGGCTAGGAAGGGCAATTTCACAAACAGTGAAACTCCGAAAATGAGCCACCCTGGGCATGCACATTGTGTTCCACGTTTTAAACTGGAAAGTAACCGAACTGAGGGCTTCATTAAATTGGAATAGTATGCCTCCCGGCCCCCTGTATTATAGGTAAGAATTACATCTAAAGCCCTTTCACTTTTTCTCCACCGTAATCACGCTTTTCCGACATTCCGCTGCAGATAGGGGGTCTTCGGGGGATCGCGCTGACATTATGAAAAATTATAAATGTGACCTTCTAGAAAGGGAGAAATAGGGAGAGAGAGAGAAAGAAGGAGAGACTGGGGAGTTATCAGGGCTGTCGGACGGACAGGAGCCTGGCCAGAGAGCTGAGATAATGGGAGCACTTGGTTCAGCCCCTTACTCCTGAGTAAATACATTATATCCATTAAATACTCCATGGAAAGACTCTACCTACTGAACACATCTTGAAGGAAATACAAGAAAGACTAAAGGCTCAAAGGAAAGATACTCGAAATGCTCAAGACTACTGCATGTTAACTAAATGAAAATCCGGGAACGCACTAGAAATACTATTGAGAAGATGGAAATATTCACTTTTTAAAACAAAAACTTTCGGAAACCTGAGTGTTTATTATACCCATGTGGTATTTTTTGGATTTACAGAGTACAAGCAAACACAAAAAATAGTGCTCATTAAAGATGTACCATAACCCAATAAATAAATAACTATATAAATAAAATTAACTAACTTACTTGTCATCTTGGGTCTGATAAATTCGTCGTGCTCCAAAATCAATCAGTAAATTTGGGGATTAAGGAAAATATTCAGACTCTGTTTCAGACTTCCCTTTCATGTATAAGACTTTTATCAGTTTATGTCATAAATCTACACACAGCACCCCATAAGCAAAAACAAGCAATTGGAAATGTGTGCCAAGTTACTAAAATAATATAATAGCTACAATAGCTACAATAGCTCATGTATATCAGTATAAAGTGCTTTGGCGATTCGATATTTCCGTCGTTGTTGGTATGCACCAAATTTAAAATGTAAATTGATTCTAAATGAAAGAGAAACTGCAGCGGCCAAAACATGCAGCCAAAGAGGAAATAACGTACCACTCAAAATGGAAGCTGGACCTCATTGCGCCTACACTAGTCAATGTTTGTTTCCACCAGAAGCGACTCTCCACACTGCTATTTCTAAATGTGTGCATCGTGTCTTTTTTTGCCCAATGCCGCGTCCAGGCTATAAACTTTAAATGCCAAATGCCAGTGTTCTCCTCCTGCTCACAGGCAATGTTTGTGTAATATAGATACTAAAGAATTGAGGATAAATGTACCACGTCGTTCATAACTGGAGTTTTAAGTGTATTAACTTCGCCTGCAGGCTACAATAAAACAAAGTAGGACATTACAACAATGAACACAATTTAACAAGATGAAATATTAACAATTTGTCCGTCATGCATACGGTAGAACGCCGAAAATACAAGAGCAAATACAAAATAAAATCCAAACGAGGTCAACGTCAGACAGGCAAATTAATAATTTGTTTGTTGTCGATCATGTGATCACACTTCACAGCTCTCTGCTTCTAATCCGCTCTCAGAACAAACCCACGCCGAAGACGTACTGCGCCGATTCTGTGGATTCCCGGCTTCAGAGCGGTTGTTTAAAGGGGTATTTCACCCTGGGGGACCATTAGGTGGTTTGTGTCATGTTTGAAAGGTATCTAGTTCATTGAGATTTGTTTCACAGATAATTGCCCGGAAAGAGCATGGATGGGATGGGCTTTATACGTTAAACAACACCCTGGTCTGTCAGAACGTGTATCGAAGGCTGAGCGAGAACTGAAGTTAAGGTAGTTCTGCTTTATTTATTATCCTGTCATAACGATTGTGCTTGTTATAATTGATTGTTGTTTTGTGTGTCGTCACGGTTATCCTGTATAAATGTGTCACGAATGGTGTGGGGGCGTGGCTACACAGACCTTTCGGTGATTCACTTCCTTGTTTATGTTTTGTCACTCAGCTGTTTCTGATTGTATTCTACTGGGCTATAAAAGGGGAGCTAACAAGTCACTCCTTGTTCAGCATTGTTGTCACAGTTGTATTAGAGGTGAGTGGTTGTTCTAAGTATATTGCTATTGGGGCTTTGAATGAGTTCTTATGTAAGACGCAATACGCGCACTTTACTTTCATTTAAACCAGTAAGCATTTTCGCCGTTATCGGTTTGTTTTGCGTTCAGTACTTAATAAACCTGTTCGAAAACGGAGTACACGGCTCTTCAATATGGCTTTCACCACACTACGCCGGTCAATTGATGACAAAATGGTTAATTGAATGTCTTTTAGTTATGTCATATTAGCAGATATATTGATTAATGATTCGATTAATAAGTCAATATTTTTCACATGATTTACAAGACTACAACTTTTTCCTGGGTTGGTGCTTCCTGTTCTGGCCCAGTTAGGCATTTAAATCTGCCATTTTTAACCTCTTTTTTTGCTTTCATCTTTGGCAGACAGCTGGCCAACTAACTTTAAGCAACATAATAACTCCTCATCAAGACACGTCTGATTGATTATTTTTTGGACGTGAACATACATGGTTATATTTAATGATACATTTAACCGGAGATGGGCAACAAAGAGGATTTTGGAGACGGTGAAAGCTGAAAAATATTTTCAGCTCATCATTTCTCAGCTCATTTCCCCTAGTGAAACATGCTCAAACGCAGATATTTAAAAAGTACAATGCCTTCGGTAAGTATTCACCTCCCTCTCAATTCCTCCACATTTTGTTGTGTTATGAAATGAAAGCAGGGAGTGTTAATTCATTAATGAGCGTTTAGCAAGGAAAGCACACTTCAGCACACTATAAAGTAGAGATACCCTTTCACTCAAGGCCTTGGGGTATAAAGACACTTCGTATTAGATGAAGTTCATTCTTAAGACTGAGGGAGAGCAGAAACAGTCTTAACTAATGAACATATAGCAAAGACAAAGTATTAACTGGATAAAAGGGTTAGGCTAGAAAGAGGGTATTTGTTATATCTGCTTCCAATTTCACTGTTTTTCTAACATGGCTAATGAAGTCTATCCAGCTATATCCATCTCTACAGATTAGTTCAGTACCCCAGACCGATAACATGGTGTCAAATTCTCTGTGCACTGTAATTAAAGTCCCTAAGAGTAATAAATTACCAGGCATCCAGTGGCATGTTTATACGCGTTGCTTCGAATAGGGCTTTCTATGGGAAAACATTATGTATCCTTTATGGCCAAGAAATTAAATAGAGTGGACAATCTTTCTGAACAACCAACCATTAACTTTCCAATCTGGCAACTGCAGACAATTTGGAGAGCTTCTGAATAGACACAGTGACAATGCACAGTAATGTACCCACAAACGTTGTCACAAAATGAAAATGAGAAAGAAAAAAGTAGAGAATAAACATAATAACGTTGAAGATCTATTTTATTACTGCGAGGAAGGTCTGCGACAAGCAATGGTTTATAACCAAGCAACCGTGATGAACATTTATTTTTATAATCAGAATGCCAATTGTGTTTTACATCTTTGATCCGTATCCATGGATACAGCTATAGAAAAAGAAGTCCAAGTGCCATGCATATACTATCAGTGTAATCTCACTGCCAAAAACAATACAGTCTGCAGTCACATACGAGGACCAGCTGTAGCAACCCACATTCTCCTGAAAATACTGTTTTGACTAATATGACTGGTGCATGCGATTGCTACTAGCCTTCAAATACATTTAATGTAGATCCACAATGTAACAGACCCTGTTATGGCTGCTTTCCAATGATAATAACAAAGAACTGCTCAATGCACATTACTAGAACGGAGTCAACAAGTGATAGAACCCTCAACCTACCGATCTGAGGGTCTTTCTAAAACATGCTTTGTCGTACTTTTAAATGCACACAAGATCGTTCAAATTTGGAAATTAGCGTTGTAGTTTAGAATCGGGACAAAACTCCATATTTGTTGACTGTAAGTGAATAAGTGGAAGACCCTTTAGAATCCTCCATCTGGCGTGGATACCATGAGGAGAAGATGGAAATCTAATTATTTTCCTCCATGGCCCACTGCGCCTACAAAGGTTAATCGCTGTCCGTCTGGCTAATTCTGCCTGGATACACTGGAGTAATTACACCTGGGCTCTCCTCTTATCTCCACTTTTTTCCCCCATTAAAACGTCTCTCCTGTTGCCCTTTTTTGTTACTGTTGTCATTTTTTGGTCCCTGACGGTTTGGCCCTTTTCTACCTGTTGGTGCCCTCATACTATCCTAAAGGGTTTGCCATCACTCAGCTCATCAGGACTGTCTTCTACTTTCCTCTAGTACTGCCCTTCTATGTCTGCATCAACTAGGAACCACGCGGTAGACCCTTTGTCACTGTTCTAATTTAAACCACTTGTTTTCCTGCTTCTTTGCAAGCCGCGGCGCCTATAGTGAAGTGGGCCCTAGCCTGTTCCAGCCTACCCAGTGTTTTCTCTGTCAATTCCCTCTCTACTTCCCTCTCTCTCTTGTACAAGCCTTTCCCCTGGAGTCCTGGCAGGCTCAAGGAACAGGCTGCATCCTGGTGAGGAGGGATAGCGGCCTATGTCAACTCCCATTCCCGTCATCTAGTAGACTGCACTCACCGCTCTATCTCTCTCTCACTCTCACTCTCGCGCACTCTCGTTGTCACGGCTGCGAGGCCAAAGCAACATTGGCAAAGAGAGCGGAGAGAGTGACAAGTGGCATTGAAACGAAACCCCACAACTCCCAAATGCTTTTTCCCTAGAATTGGACACGAGAACAGTTTCCGAGTATTTGTCTTTCGCCTTCGGGCCGAAAGTGGGCCCGCGCGGAAAGCCGAAGACAAGTTGATTCGGACACTGCTGATTTGGCCTGCCGTCCGTAATGTGGGTGTGTCGGTATGAGTGATGCTGAGTAAGGTAGACAAATCGCTGAGAAGAATTGGATGTGTGCTCAGACCTAAGATTGGACGTTACTCACAGCAGACAGGCGGGGCTTATGGCAGTGGCTCTCAAGTCATTTGTTGGTAGCCCCCAGTCACTCCATGTATTTTAGCTATTAGAAAGCTAGCAAACCTGACTGACTTTGTCAGCCAATCATCTAGCACGTCAACAAATAAATAAGATGTACAACAGTGAAAGTGTGAAAAGCCCGGGGCGGTGTAGAGCGTTGTAATATGTGGTGAAAATATCCAGTGCAGGCTACAGAAATACACAGAGAAATGGGCAGTAGTGTCGACTCATAAATGACGAGGGGGACAATTTAAACCGGACCAATGACTGTATGACCGTAGGTGAAATGGCTATTATTGACTAGCATTATCAAGGTTGTAACTTGTGCAGGGTCTGTCATGCACACAGGAGTGTGTCAAACTGAGCGTTCTTCCTACATGGTGCCTATGTAGCTCTGGTCCAAAGTAGTGCAATATTAGAGCACTATAAAAGAACTTTAATATTTTGTAATTATATTCTGTGAATCATTTTTTTGGTTCAAATTATGTGATTTCCATTGAATGTCACTTCATGAACAAACTCAACTCTAGACCTCGAAGCCAGTTCCACTCTGTATTTAGACCGGGGACACTAGGTGGGTGCAATAGTCCAGAGCACCATTGAATAAACATAGGTCTTTTGAAAAATGCCAGCTTTTGTAGCGGAAAAATGTAATATAGTGAAATCACCTACAGTAATTATTAAGGGGTGCCTGCTTGAGATTAATGAGCTATGTTCAAGACATATCAAGTGAACATGCTGCCATATGAACAAGCTAAAAAATATTCTATACCACTTTTGGTGAAGACTTAAATGTCAAGTTAATTGCATTTTGTTTTTTACAAAAGCATTTTAAAAAAATGCACTGTTAATAATTGGTAAAATTACAGGACTATAAATTGATTACATTTTATATAAAAATACTTAACACTAATGAATACATTTTAACTTATTTAATTAAATATAAATGACTGTATTCAGCAATTCCACCTGGGCGTGTTATAGTCCTCCACTATGTAGGGAATAGGATACTGATTTGGACACATGCAGTGAGAGCTGTACCTTGCGTCAGCAGTTGCAGGGTGCGTACTTCCTCCCGGACACGGAGCTGCAGCACCTGCTGTAGGATGAACTGCCGCTGGCCTTCCTGCATGATGCCCATTCGCTCCAGCTTCCTGTCCGTCAGTCTCATCAGGGCCCGCCCTTGAAAAAGAGAGGCAAGAGAGACAGGGAACATAAGAAAGAATAGAAACAATGGGATAAAATCCACCAGGAAAATTAGCAAGGAATTCAAAAGACACAAGCTGTATATTATACGTTTGATACTAATAGTTTGATTTGGTTTGTTTTGATCAATGTTCAAATCCCGGTAGTACCACAAGGTTGGCTGAATGAAACTGAATGAAAATATCTTTCACCTGAACGCTGACTGCATTGTAACTACTGTTGCATGAAATAATCAGCATAAGAAATACAACCTTCCTATTCTCTATTCTGATTATGCATAGATCTTGTCACAGTGACTAGTCAAACCATGAATAGATATGAGATTCAACAGATCAATATGTTTTTCATTTTAACCCCAGCATTGTGCTTGCAATGCACTGGTTTGAAACCATGGAAGGGCAAGAACAAAAAACTGTATAAATGTTTCTGGTGCCTGTGAAATTACAAAAATGTCATTTTGTAATGCAGACAAACAACCAAGGCCCTTACTTTCAAGAAGTGACTTTGTCCCCGCTAAATATTATACAATACTGTTTTAATTGAAAAATCCCAAATTGTTATCTTCTTGAACATACTTTTTTAAAAGTATGCAATTTCAGCTGGTTATCAAAACATGAAGAACAGTGTAATTAATTATGCTTCCTACGAACGGCCTTTGTTGTATTGTGTGGGATTGGGTACCTAGATAAAATATAATTCCCTACGATTATGCATTAGTCGACCCCTGTAGATTGCCTAGATCATTTCCACTAATGACTCTGGGCTTCAGATCCCCACTTCTGATTGGCTGAAAGCCTGTTAACTTTTCCCTGGTTTATCTTCTTCCATTAGGGCTGAGGTGGTCTGACTTTTACATTATCTCTCTCCACCTTCCATCTACACCTCCAGCATTACGTCATCGACTGTAGTCATTGAATACAAATTTGACATAGCGCCCCCTATAGTTCACTTTTTAAAAGCGTGGCACTTTTAAAGCCAGGTTTATGGGTTCGACCCCACCTTGTAAAGTACAAGAGATGAAAACGAATGCATTCGCTGCCTGAAGTCACTCTAGATAAGAGTGCCTGCTAAATAACCTAGGTAAAATTTTAATTTCCTCCTATACAACTCATTAGAGGCACAGTAAATTATTGATGGCTTAGGAGAATGCGGTGTAACCATCACCGGCGCATGTTCTTTTGATTAATTCAAGTCACTCGCGGCATTAAAACAATCTACCACAGAGAACACTTTGTAGACTATCCATAATAATAGATTGTGATGGGCACAAACTTTAAACATTCAAAACGTGGTCATCGTTGTTTGGTCAGTGATCCATCCAATCAGATTTCAAGTATCATCCTCAGTCAGACCAAAAGATTGCCCTCCACCTGTCCCATAAAGTAGTCCACAATGTCAGCACGAAATACATGCCACACTATGTGGTAGATAACCATGTAAAAAAGACAGTTGCGTTCATAAATCTGGAATATTTTTAGCTCCGTACAGCTGCATTTATTCCTCACAGAGCGAGCAGAACAGCAAGAACAGAAACAGCTGTATCTGTGCAAGGGAGAAGTCTTCAAGTGTTTCAATGCATTCTGACATTTCCTGTCGACATATGGGATAATCATATGACATTTTGCTCATTTCCATCAAATGTCAGCATTAAGACGGAGAGTGTAGGAAACAATTTTTCAAAAACTATAAGTAGTAGATTATTATTTGCATTTATGTAAAAACGATTCTGAGAAAAAACTGCATAGTGGATTTTCTAAAGCTAATTGTCACGCCGGCTCTGTCTCGTAGCCGGCGAGGTGTGTGAATGCAGAAAAGGAGGCAGGCCCAGGATCCGTAGCGTTGATGAGTTTTTAATGAACACTCTCGTGACAACGCCACTTGTTAAGTACTCACTAGTACCGTAACCGAAACAAAACCAGCGACACAGCGCTTAAAGGTAAAGACCCGACAACAAGGGCTCAATATGAACATAGACACACAAATGTCTCTAATATAACGCCGGGAGGCGTGTACACACGTACAACAGTCAACAATACCACACGAGGACATGACCCCACAGAGGAAGCCTATATAGGAGACTAATGGGGAATGAACACCAGGTGTGTGCAATAGACAGGACTAGACAAAGTGACAAATGAGGGGGCGGCGGCCGCTAATACGTCGGCGACGACGAACGACGAAACCCGCCACCAGAGGGCAGGGGAGCTGCGCTAGAGGGATTCCTCACAGTACTCCCCCCCTGACGGGCGGCTCCAGCCGTCCGTCGCCGCCGACCCAGAGGCCGACCCGGAGGACGCGGAGCTGGACGATCAGGCCGCCGACGATGGAACGCCTCCACTAACGTAGGATCGAGTACGTCCCTCGCCGGCACCCAACAGCGTTCCTCCGGACCGTACCCCTCCCACTCCACAAGGTACTGGAGGCCCCCTCTCCGGCGTCTGGAGTCTCTGATGGTGCTGACACGGTACGCCGGACCCCCCTCAATGTCCAGGGGGGGTTGGGGGACCTCTCACCTCAGATTGCTGGAGGGGACCAGCGACCACCGGCCTGAGGAGAGACACATGGAACGAGGCATTAATTCGATAATCAGGTGGCAGCTGTAATCGGTAGGTTACCTCGTTCACTCTCCTCAGGACTTTAAACGGCCCCACAAACCGCGGAGCCAGCTTCCGGCAGGGCAGGCGGAGCGGAAGGTTTCGAGTCGAGAGCCAGACCCGATCCCCCGGAGCGTAGTTTGGCGTGTCACTACGTCTCCGGTCAGCGGCGGACTTCTGACGTTGTCCGGCGCGCTGCAGGTGCCGATGAGCCACAATCCACGTGTCCTCCGCGCGCCGGAACCAGTCGTCCACCGCTGGAGTCTCGGTCTCGGGCTGGCTCTGCTGCCAAGGGGCCAGGACCGGCTGATACCCTAAGACACACTGAAAAGGTGACATGTCAGTAGAGGAGTGACGGAGCGAGTTTTGAGCATACTCTGCCCATGGCAAAAACTCCGCCCACTCCTCTGGCCGGTCCTGGCAATACGACCTCAGAAACCTCCCTATCTCCTGATTGACTCGTTCCACCTGCCCATTAGCCTCGGGGTGATACCCAGAGGTCAGACTGACCGAGACCCCAACCGTCTCATGAACGCCCTCCAGACCTTCGACGTAAACTGGGGACCCCGGTCAGATACGATGTCCTCCGGGACCCCGTAGTGCCGGAAGACGTGTGTGAACAGGGCTTCCGCGGTCTGCAGGGCCGTCGGGAGACCTGGCATGGGCAGAAAGCGGCAGGCCTTTGAGAAACGGTCCACGACGACCAGGACTGTAGTGTGACCCTTGGAGAGAGGGAGGTCAGTCAAAAAATCAACACTAATATGTGACCATGGTCGCCGTGGAACGGGCAAAGGATGTAACTTACCCGCCGGAAGGTGTCTAGGTGCCTTACACTGAGCGCATACAGAACAGGAGGTAACATACACCCTCACATCCTTGGCCAGACTAGGCCACCAATATCTATTGGTGAGACAGCGCACTGTCCGACCAATCCCAGGGTGTCCCGTTGACACCGATGTGTGGGCCCAGCAGATCAGCCGATCACGAACATCCAGCGGCACGTAGACACGCCCCTCTGGGCATTGTGGGGGAGCTGGTTCTGTGCGTAACGCCCGCTGGATGTCCGCATCCACCGCCCACACCACCGGTGCCACTATACAGGAAGAGGGAATAATGGGAGAATTATCTACATATCTCTCCGTGGTGTCATACAATCTGGACAGTGCATCTGCCTTGACGTTTTTGTACCCGGAATGTACGAGATCGTAAAGTCAAACCGAGTAAAAATAACGCCCACCTAGCCTGACGAGGATTCAGTCTCCTAGCTGCCCTAATATACTCCAGGTTACGGTGGTCAGTCCAGACTACAAACGGGTGTCTCGCTCCCTCGAGCCAGTGCCTCCACTCAGACAGAGCTTTAACCACAGCTAGCAGCTCCCTATCACCTACGTCATAGTTTTGCTCCGCCGCACTGAGCTTCCGCGAGTAAAAGGCACAGGGGCGGAGTTGAGGGGGCGTGCCCGAGCGCTGGGATAGCACCGCACCTATCCCAACCTCTGACGCGTCAACCTCCACTATGAACGGAAGCGACGGATCTGGGTAGGCCAACACCTGTGCGGAGGTGAACAGTGTTTTCAATGCACTAAACGCACAGTCTGCCTCGTTCGACCAGCGAATACGAGATGGCCCACCCCTCAACAGGGATGTAATAGGAGCTGCTACCTTGCCAAAGTTTCGGATAAACCTACGATAGAAGTTGGAAAACCCGATGAACCGTTGTACCGCCTTAACCGTGGTGGGAATGGGCCAATTACGCACGGCCGCCACGCGATCAATCTCCATCTCCACTCCCTGCGTTGTGACGTGGAACCCGAGAAACGAGACTGCTCGCTGAAAAAACAGACACTTCTCCAATTTGGCATATAGGTCATGCTCCCTCAGTCGCTCCAGTACTCTGCGAACAAGGGAGACATGGTCCGCACGGGTAGCAGAGTACACCAGGATGTCGTCAATGTACACCACCACACCGCGGCCGACCATGTCCCGAAACAGGTTATTCACAAAGGACTGGAAAACCGACGGCGCATTCATTAACCCATACGGCATCACCAGGTACTCATAGTGCCCTGAAGTGGTGCTAAAGGCTGTCTTCCACTCATCTCCCTCTCGGATACGCACCAAATTATACGCGCTCCTGAGATCCAGTTTTGTGAAAAAACGTGCCCCGTGCATTGATTCTATCACAGTCGAAATCAGAGGGAGAGGATACCGATAACGAACTGTAATTTTATTCAATGCCCGATAGTCTATACAGGGACGCAACCCCCCGTCTTTTTTTTTCACAAAAAGAAACTCGAGGAGGCGGAAGAAGTGGAATGGCGAATTATCCCCTGACTCAATGACTCAGAGATGTACGTCTCCATCGTCTCTGTCTCCGCTTGGGACAGGGGATACACGTGACTGTGCGGTGGTACAACGCCTACCTGTAGGTCTATCGCGCAATCCCCCGGACGATGGGGTGGTAATTTAGTAGCCAACTGTTTGGAGAATACAACTGCCAAATCACTATACTCCGGAGGAATGCGCCCAGTGGAGACACTGTCTGGACTCTCCACCGATGTCGCATTGATGGAAACACCCAGACACCTTCCCTGACACTCCTGTCCCCACTCCGCTAGAACCCTCCGAGGCCATGAAAACTGGGGGTTGTGCAACGCCAACCAGGGCAACCCCAACACCACGGGAAAATTAGGTGACTCAATTATATGAAAAGTAATATGTTCGGTGTGATTGTTATTAGAGATCATAGAGATTGGAACTGTGACCTGCCTCACCACCCCAGACCCCAGCGGACGATTGTCTAGGGCTGTGATTGGTCGAGGACAGTCCAACAGTTTTAGCGGAATGTTCAGCGTATGCGCAAAAGACCTGTCCATAAAAATCCCAGCTGCGCCTGAATCGACTAGTGCCTTACACTGGGACATGGTGTGAAAACCGGGAAACGCACCGGTAGAGTGACATGAGCGTCAGAGGGTTCCAGTCGGGTGTTGGGTGCGTTTACCTGCGTCGCAGAAGTGTCAGACTTCCTACCCAGCCTCTGGTAACAGTGGGAAGCAGAGTGCCCCCTTCTGCCACAAAGGTGCACTCCTTCTGCCGCGCGGTCTCCCGATGCGCAGCGCCTCCCACCTCCATAGGAACGGGAGCAGCGGGACCAGGCAGAGCGAGCGGAGCCGGACCGGTACGTCCGCGAGCCGCAAGCAGGTTATCCAGCTTGATTGCCATGTCCACCAGTTGGTCAAAGGACCAACTGGTCCTCACCCCACCCAGCCCCGCCGCCAGGGTTCTAAACTCCAACGCGAAGTCCTGAACGCTCCGGCTCCCCTGCCTCAGGTGAAAGAGGCACTCGCCCGCCTCCCGGCCCTCAGGGGGTTTGTCGAAAATGGACCGGAAGGTCCGAACGAATGCCTCCCACTGATGGAGGATCGGCCCTCCTCCATTCCATATGGAATTAGCCCATGCGAGGGCTTTACCAGTGAGGCGAGAGACCAACGCAGCCACTTTTTCGTGGTCTGAGGGAACCGCGTTCAGGGAGCTAAAATACAGCTCGAGCTGTATTTTCTGTCACGCCGGCTCTGTCTCGTAGCCGGCGAGGTGTGTGAATGCAGAAAAGGAGGCAGGCCCAGGATCCGTAGCGTTGATGAGTTTTTAATGAACACTCTCGTGACAACGCCACTTGTTAAGTACTCACTAGTACCGTAACCGAAACAAAACCAGCGACACAGCGCTTAAAGGTAAAGACCCGACAACAAGGGCTCAATATGAACATAGACACACAAATGTCTCTAATATAACGCCGGGAGGCGTGTACACACGTACAACAGTCAACAATACCACACGAGGACATGACCCCACAGAGGAAGCCTATATAGGAGACTAATGGGGAATGAACACCAGGTGTGTGCAATAGACAGGACTAGACAAAGTGACAAATGAGGGGGCGGCGGCCGCTAATACGTCGGCGACGACGAACGACGAAACCCGCCACCAGAGGGCAGGGGAGCTGCGCTAGAGGGATTCCTCACAGTACTCCCCCCCTGACGGGCGGCTCCAGCCGTCCGTCGCCGCCGACCCAGAGGCCGACCCGGAGGACGCGGAGCTGGACGATCAGGCCGCCGACGATGGAACGCCTCCACTAACGTAGGATCGAGTACGTCCTCGCCGGCACCCAACAGCGTTCCTCCGGACCGCACCCCTCCCACTCCACAAGGTACTGGAGGCCCCTCTCCGGCGTCTGGAGTCTCTGATGGTGCTGACACGGTACGCCGGACCCCCTCAATGTCCAGGGGGTTGGGGGGACCTCTCTCACCTCAGATTGCTGGAGGGGACCAGCGACCACCGGCCTGAGGAGAGACACATGGAACGAGGCATTAATTCGATAATCAGGTGGCAGCTGTAATCGGTAGGTTACCTCGCTCACTCTCCTCAGGACTTTAAACGGCCCCACAAACCGCGGAGCCAGCTTCCGGCAGGGCAGGCGGAGCGGAAGGTTTCGAGTCGAGAGCCAGACCCGATCCCCGGAGCGTAGTTTGGCGTGTCACTACGTCTCCGGTCAGCGGCGGACTCTGACGTTGTCCGGCGCGCTGCAGGTGCCGATGAGCCACAATCCACGTGTCCTCCGCGCGCCGAACCAGTCGTCCACCGCTGGAGTCTCGGTCTCGGGCTGGCTCTGCTGCCAAGGGGCCAGGACCGGCTGATACCCTAAGACACACTGAAAAGGTGACATGTCAGTAGAGGAGTGACGGAGCGAGTTTTGAGCATACTCTGCCCATGGCAAAAACTCCGCCCACTCCTCTGGCCGGTCCTGGCAATACGACCTCAGAAACCTCCCTATCTCCTGATTGACTCGTTCCACCTGCCCATTAGCCTCGGGGTGATACCCAGAGGTCAGACTGACCGAGACCCCAACCGTCTCATGAACGCCCTCCAGACCTTCGACGTAAACTGGGGACCCCGGTCAGATACGATGTCCTCCGGGACCCCGTAGTGCCGGAAGACGTGTGTGAACAGGGCTTCCGCGGTCTGCAGGGCCGTCGGGAGACCTGGCATGGGCAGAAAGCGGCAGGCCTTTGAGAAACGGTCCACGACGACCAGGACTGTAGTGTGACCCTTGGAGAGAGGGAGGTCAGTCAAAAAATCAACACTAATATGTGACCATGGTCGCCGTGGAACGGGCAAAGGATGTAACTTACCCGCCGGAAGGTGTCTAGGTGCCTTACACTGAGCGCATACAGAACAGGAGGTAACATACACCCTCACATCCTTGGCCAGACTAGGCCACCAATATCTATTGGTGAGACAGCGCACTGTCCGACCAATCCCAGGGTGTCCCGTTGACACCGATGTGTGGGCCCAGCAGATCAGCCGATCACGAACATCCAGCGGCACGTAGACACGCCCCTCTGGGCATTGTGGGGGAGCTGGTTCTGTGCGTAACGCCCGCTGGATGTCCGCATCCACCGCCCACACCACCGGTGCCACTATACAGGAAGAGGGAATAATGGGAGAATTATCTACATATCTCTCCGTGGTGTCATACAATCTGGACAGTGCATCTGCCTTGACGTTTTTGTACCCGGAATGTACGAGATCGTAAAGTCAAACCGAGTAAAAATAACGCCCACCTAGCCTGACGAGGATTCAGTCTCCTAGCTGCCCTAATATACTCCAGGTTACGGTGGTCAGTCCAGACTACAAACGGGTGTCTCGCTCCTCGAGCCAGTGCCTCCACTCAGACAGAGCTTTAACCACAGCTAGCAGCTCCCTATCACCTACGTCATAGTTTTGCTCCGCCGCACTGAGCTTCCGCGAGTAAAAGGCACAGGGGCGGAGTTGAGGGGCGTGCCCGAGCGCTGGGATAGCACCGCACCTATCCCAACCTCTGACGCGTCAACCTCCACTATGAACGGAAGCGACGGATCTGGGTAGGCCAACACCTGTGCGGAGGTGAACAGTGTTTTCAATGCACTAAACGCACAGTCTGCCTCGTTCGACCAGCGAATACGAGATGGCCCACCCTCAACAGGGATGTAATAGGAGCTGCTACCTTGCCAAAGTTTCGGATAAACCTACGATAGAAGTTGGAAAACCCGATGAACCGTTGTACCGCCTTAACCGTGGTGGGAATGGGCCAATTACGCACGGCCGCCACGCGATCAATCTCCATCTCCACTCCCTGCGTTGTGACGTGGAACCCGAGAAACGAGACTGCTCGCTGAAAAAACAGACACTTCTCCAATTTGGCATATAGGTCATGCTCCCTCAGTCGCTCCAGTACTCTGCGAACAAGGGAGACATGGTCCGCACGGGTAGCAGAGTACACCAGGATGTCGTCAATGTACACCACCACACCGCGGCCGACCATGTCCCGAAACAGGTTATTCACAAAGGACTGGAAAACCGACGGCGCATTCATTAACCCATACGGCATCACCAGGTACTCATAGTGCCCTGAAGTGGTGCTAAAGGCTGTCTTCCACTCATCTCCCTCTCGGATACGCACCAAATTATACGCGCTCCTGAGATCCAGTTTTGTGAAAAACGTGCCGTGCATTGATTCTATCACAGTCGAAATCAGAGGGAGAGGATACCGATAACGAACTGTAATTTTATTCAATGCCCGATAGTCTATACAGGGACGCAACCCCCGTCTTTTTTTTCACAAAAAGAAACTCGAGGAGGCGGAAGAAGTGGAATGGCGAATTATCCCCTGACTCAATGACTCAGAGATGTACGTCTCCATCGTCTCTGTCTCCGCTGGGACAGGGGATACACGTGACTGTGCGGTGGTACAACGCCTACCTGTAGGTCTATCGCGCAATCCCCGGACGATGGGGTGGTAATTTAGTAGCCAACTGTTTGGAGAATACAACTGCCAAATCACTATACTCCGGAGGAATGCGCCCAGTGGAGACACTGTCTGGACTCTCCACCGATGTCGCATTGATGGAAACACCCAGACACCTTCCCTGACACTCCTGTCCCCACTCCGCTAGAACCCTCCGAGGCCATGAAAACTGGGGGTTGTGCAACGCCAACCAGGGCAACCCCAACACCACGGGAAAATTAGGTGACTCAATTATATGAAAAGTAATATGTTCGGTGTGATTGTTATTAGAGATCATAGAGATTGGAACTGTGACCTGCCTCACCACCCCAGACCCCAGCGGACGATTGTCTAGGGCTGTGATTGGTCGAGGACAGTCCAACAGTTTTAGCGGAATGTTCAGCGTATGCGCAAAAGACCTGTCCATAAAAATCCCAGCTGCGCCTGAATCGACTAGTGCCTTACACTGGGACATGGTGTGAAAACCGGGGAAACGCACCGGTAGAGTGACATGAGCGTCAGAGGGTTCCAGTCGGGTGTTGGGTGCGTTTACCTGCGTCGCAGAAGTGTCAGACTTCCTACCCAGCCTCTGGTAACAGTGGGAAGCAGAGTGCCCCCTTCTGCCACAAAAGGTGCACTCCTTCTGCCGCGCGGTCTCCCGATGCGCAGCGCCTCCCACCTCCATAGGAACGGGAGCAGCCGCGGGACCAGGCAGAGCGAGCGGAGCCGGACCGGTACGTCCGCGAGCCGCAAGCAGGTTATCCAGCTTGATTGCCATGTCCACCAGTTGGTCAAAGGACCAACTGGTCCTCACCCCACCCAGCCCCCCGCCGCCAGGGTTCTAAACTCCAACGCGAAGTCCTGAACGCTCCGGCTCCCCTGCCTCAGGTGAAAGAGGCACTCGCCCGCCTCCCGGCCCTCAGGGGGTTTGTCGAAAATGGACCGGAAGGTCCGAACGAATGCCTCCCACTGATGGAGGATCGGCCCTCCTCCATTCCATATGGAATTAGCCCATGCGAGGGCTTTACCAGTGAGGCGAGAGACCAACGCAGCCACTTTTTCGTGGTCTGAGGGAACCGCGTTCAGGGAGCTAAAATACAGCTCGAGCTGGAGAACAAAACCCTGACAGCGATCCGCTGCCCCGTCATAATGCCCCGGAAGCTGGAGCGCAATCGCCCGAGCCGCCGGTGGTGGAGATGCCGGTAAGGGAACCGTGGCCGCCGTGGCAGGATCGGGGAGTCTCTTCTCCAGCCGCTCCATGGTGGTCATCACCCGGTCCATCGCCGTTCCCAGGGACGCGAGCATCTCCTCGTGACGGGTGAGGGTCGCCTGTCCTGCGGGATCCATGGTCCTTTCCCTTTCTTTGGGTGTGGTATTCTGTCACGCCGGCTCTGTCTCGTAGCCGGCGAGGTGTGTGAATGCAGAAAAGGAGGCAGGCCCAGGATCCGTAGCGTTGATGAGTTTTTAATGAACACTCTCGTGACAACGCCACTTGTTAAGTACTCACTAGTACCGTAACCGAAACAAAACCAGCGACACAGCGCTTAAAGGTAAAGACCCGACAACAAGGGCTCAATATGAACATAGACACACAAATGTCTCTAATATAACGCCGGGAGGCGTGTACACACGTACAACAGTCAACAATACCACACGAGGACATGACCCCACAGAGGAAGCCTATATAGGAGACTAATGGGGAATGAACACCAGGTGTGTGCAATAGACAGGACTAGACAAAGTGACAAATGAGGGGGCGGCGGCCGCTAATACGTCGGCGACGACGAACGACGAAACCCGCCACCAGAGGGCAGGGGAGCTGCGCTAGAGGGATTCCTCACACTAATGTCATTAGTGGTAAAAATTAGATCCCAAATAAAGCTGCCGCATCCTTTAAGTTAGATTGCTTTAATGGTTGGTGAAGTGCTGCAGTGCTGAGTCTATCCAAAGGTGCCTTACTGAAGCAAGCAGAGCATGGTCAAACTTCTTTTCTCCCCAGCTTCTGGTGACTCGGTCACTGGTTATCCCGCTGTGACACCACAGATCACTATAATACAATCCTCACTAATTATTAGGACAGTAAGCATTTTGTTTCTTCTTTTGGCCCTCATACAACAGGGGCTGGTTTCACAGACATCGATTAAGCCTGCACACAGATTTAAGAAAAAATCAAGCTCAGTGGAGATTTGCTACTTGCTACTGGGGCCTTTTAACGTTAGCATGTATGGCTACCCCTAGGAACTGTCTCACTTCATTGATAATGTAACTTCTGATGACAGCAGCAAAATGAGGTGTATAGAAAACATATTGTTTACCTAAACTACCATTCAAAAGGTTGGGGTCACTTGGAAATTCCCTTGTTTCCAAAAGGGAAGCAAATGTGTGTCCATAAAATTACATAAAATTGATCAGAAGCAGTGCAGGCATTGGGCCATATTTTTCAAAGTTATTTCTGAAATTTGTTCCTAAGAAAGGTCCTAAGAAAAGTCTTACTCAAATTCACAAACTTGTTCTTAAATTGCATAATTGTTCGCAACTACGTTCCTATAATGATGAATACCACATCTTCGTAAATTGAAAGCACGTGTCAGTTGTTCCTAATTAGCATAGGTAAACGCCCCGGTATTTCCCATAAAAGGGCATTAAACTGCAGGGCGGAGTGGAAAATGCAAAAATGCCGAAACGAAAATGTAAAGACAGTAGAGGATCAGACGCCAAAAGAAAAAAAAACGTCAGTAGTTCAGAGGTGGAAATACTTCTGCAAGAAGTGAACAGGCAAAAAGATGTAATATTTAGCAGCGTCAGCAGTGGTTGCAAAATCAAATACAAAAAGGATGCATGGGATTTAATCACTCGTTCTGTGAACGCTGTGTAAGGGGAAGGGCGCACCACTGATGACATAAAAAATAAATGGTTTGACATGAAGTTTGAGGCAAAAAAATATTGCCAAACACAAACGAGAGATGCTGACCACAGAAGGGGGAAAGGCTTACACTGTCCTTACTGAGCTGGACCAGTGCATCAGGGACATAATCTGAATGACCACAATCTCGGGTGTGCCATCCACAAAAAAGTGTTAAATATATGCAAATATTTGAAATAATTTAATATTATTCATAATGTTATTCTTCATAATATTTAAATCACTGTACAATTGATGAAAACGCAGAGACTAATGATTTGTCACGAAAATGTCAGCGCGCAAGATTGCTTTTCACTGTACGTAAATTCTGTTCTTTCCTAAAAACAAATTCCAGATAAGTAAACATTGGTGAATGTCAGAATGTTTGTGGAAGCTGCGTAAGTGGGTTTTAAGAACAAATTTCTTAATAAGAACGGTTGAAGAATATGGCCCATTGTTCTTAAAACCTAAAAACCAAGACACCGCAGCGGATGGCTATTGGGCTCTGAGCTTTGCCGTGTCTTGTGTTATTGTGTGCAATAAAATAGTGCAATACAACAATAGTTTTTTCAAGATGTTGTGAATCTATTACTTGAATTTGTCGTTACATCTGTCTATAATAACTGGAAATTCTAGTCAAAGCTGCGCCTGCCCTCTGCTTGGACAAGAGTCTATATACTGGACTCATTCTATACCAAATCTGCCGGGCTTCTCAATCTTCCGGGCGGATCGGAGCTCAGATCTCTCAAGAAAGACGAAAGGAGGATTTGCTTCAGAACTAACAGCTGGGGGCAATGACGTTACAGTCGTCTCACAGTACTGTTATCCTGACCTGGAGTCCCTTTCATTAACTGCAAGCCATTCTACAGCCCGTGGGAATTCTCCTCATTCATTTTGGTGGGTGTTTACATTCTTCCGGTAGCAAACATGAACGAGGTTCAACAGCAGCTAGCTGAACAGATTCTGGAGACTGAACGAATATTCCCGGACTCTCTACTTATCCTCCTTGGCAACTTTAACAAAGGTAACCTGAGCCAGGAGCGACCTAAATATAAACAGCTTATTAAAATCCTGACCAGAGAGGCTAATACACTAGGCTATTGCTACACAACAATCAACAATGCATATCACGCTGTGCCCCATGCTGCCCTGGGTCTCTCGGATTACGTGACAGCCCACCTAACACCATCACTGCCTCTACATTAGTTGTGAACGATATTAATCTCTGGATGCTAAATTGACCTGTGCTGCACTGTTCATTGACTTGTCAAAGGCCTTTTTTCAAATCCCGTCAGTTGGTTTCACCGGATTCCCAGCTCCCCTCTTTGGATGGTTCTATAATTGAACGAGTCCCCTCATACAAATACCTCAGAATTAAGATTGACAGTGACCTTTCATTTAAGAAACATACCAATGAGCTTGTTAAAACGTTTAAGTGTAAAGTGGGTTTCTTCTATCAGAAACAAATCTTGCTTTTCCTTAGGGAACAGGAGACAAATTGTTCAGTCAACATTCTTGCCGGTGCTGGACTATGGTGACACAATATACCAAAGTGCATCTGCTTCTACTCTGAAGTTGCTTGACTCTGTCTATCATAGTGCCCTATGTTTTACTACTTTGGACAGTTATAACACTCATCACTGCATTTTATACCAGAAAGTTGTCTGGACCTCCTTTAAAGTGCGTTGATCCCTCCATTACTCTATTAGTGTTTACAAAGCCAGTATACTTAACATCCCTATTGTCACATACAGAGTCTGGAGTCAATACTAGATCACATAGTTGAATAGTTTTAAAAAACACTTTTGTGTTGGGTAGTTGGGCAGCCATCGCTTTTAAAGCACCTCAGCTGCAGAATAGTACTTAATTTTGTTTGGGTGTCTATAGGCAGGCTAGTAGCCTACCATCAGCACTATTGTCTATAGGCTAATAAGCTACCATCAGCACTATTGTCTATTGGCAGGCTAGTAGGCTACCATCAGCAATATTGTCTATTTACAGGCTAGTAGGCTACCATCAGCACTATTGTCTATAGGCAGGCTAGTAGGCTACCATCAGCACTATTGTCTATAGGCAGGCTGGTAGGCTACCATCAGCACTATTGTCTATAGGCAGGCTAGTAGGCTACCATCAGCACTATTGTCTATAGGCAGGCTAGTAGGCTACCATCAGCACTATTGTCTCTACGCAGGCTAGTAGGCAACCATCAGCACTATTGTCTATAGGCAGGCTAGTAGGCTACCATCAGCACTATTGTCTCTATGCAGGCTAGTAGGCTACCATCAGCACTATTGTCTATAGGCAGGCTAGTAGGCTACCATCAGCACTATTGTCTAGCAATTGTCTGTCAATTTCAGATTATTTCCACCTACATTTTATCATGGGTTGTCATGCCCTTTATCTTGGCGTGTTTTTTTCTTTTTGCCAATACCATGTTTTCAAACCCATAACTATTGGTCAATACTGGCCTACTAGTCCGTTAACGCTTTTGCTGAATTTGTGAACAATAAAAACAAGAAAAAATAAGTGCTGTTGTTATTTAATCTTCTAAAACATCGCATTACATTCCATATTCCAGTTCATTTCCCCTCACCCCTATGCCAGGATGGCATCTGAGTTCACGTAGCTTTGCAAGGCTCTTGGAAAGAGATTGATTCGCGTAATCACGGGTAGGCTATACATTCCTTTATAGAGCGTTGCTGCCTTCGTGTTTAATTATGAAACATACATTTTTGGGTGATTAATGGTGTTTTTAAGAACTAGTATTCGAAGCCTGTAAAATAGTATTTGGGCAAAACCTATTATGTACTTTTTGGATAAGTAGCTTGTTGCAAGATCGATGTTCAGTTAAGTTCCAGCTTTTTGACAGATGGTGTAAAAATCCCCTTTACAATTCCCTGGTACAATATGGGTTCAACGATGGCAAAAGGCCCTGAGGCAGAAAAGCAGCCCCAACGATTATGCCACTGCGTTTATACTTTACCCTTGGTATTAAACGCTTCAGTTCAAATGCTGGCTTTTGTTGTGGTTCAGAAACTCCGTCTTTGACTCATCTGTCCAGAGCACATTGTACCGGTGGCAAACATCAGTTCTGCTTTGATATTATTTTATTAGAGAAGAGGCATCTTCCTAGCAGAACCTCACATGTAGGCCAAGTTTGTGCACTCTCTTTCTGACAGCTGACTGACTCTTTCAATATTGATTGTGGCAAGAGAGGCCTTAAGATCCAGTGATGTTACTGTAGAGGTCTTCCGAGAGTTCTTTGGCTCAGCTCCTGTGTCACGTCTTGTGAGATCCAACTCTTCCTTGTTCGGATCACTTGTTTTGTTTACCCTTTTCACCCATTACCCTAACCACTGCAGTTTCCCAAATCACTTATTCGAGTTCCCAGTGTGCCTTGTCAGTTTCTTTTGTTATAGATACATTTGTTAATAACTGTCTTGTGTACTACCTCCCCATCTGTTACATATTAGATTGAATTTGACAGGACAACTGGCACCATGAAGGGTTGCCAATGATCTGTCATTTTCTCCATTTGTAGATGGTTCTTCAGACAATGGAATGATGCACTTTGAATTGCTTGGGCTTTTTAACCCTTTCCAGACTCATTGCCACCAATAACCTTCCTTCTAAGGGATTCAAATAGGTGTTACCATAGACCCATATGGTTATGACCAAACCAGAGCAAAATTCTTTTTTTTATGGAAGACAAAACCTGTAAGGATTTTCTAAGAAAAGATTTTCGAATAAGATGCACTTGTTTGGGGGGACCTACATTTTTGCCATTTTATTTAAAGGGAAAGGTAAGAGTGTTACTTCTGTTTTGTTATCTCGGATAAATTTATTCTGTAACGTCTGCCTCATCATAGTCTGCTTTACTGGTGTTGGCAGGTCTGTGCTACTTATATGTTAAAAGACAAAAAAACAAATGCCAAATTAAAATACCACATCTATGGTTTTATGAAGCATAAGCCAGACTTAAGCATCCTAATTTCATTTTGTTTGTCAGACTATTGAGCAGCGATGCTCAACCAGTGGGGCGCGCCCCCTGTGGGGTACACGAGACCTTAGTAAGGGGTGCACGAGAGCTTAGTAAGGGGTGCACAGGAGCCAAGTAAGGGTTGCACGAGAGCTTAGTAAGGGTTGCACGAGAGCTTAGTAAGGGGTGCACAGGAGCCTAGTAAGGGGTGCACGAGAGCTTAGTAAGGGGTGCACAGGAGCCTAGTAAGGGGTGCACGAGAGCTTAGTAAGGGGTGCACAGGAGCCTAGTAAGGGGTGCACGAGAGCTTAGTAAGGGGTGCACAGGAGCCTAGTAAGGGGTGCACGAGAGCTTAGTAAGGGGTGCACAGGAGCCTAGTAAGGGGTGCACGAGAGCTTAGTAAGGGGTGCACAGGAGCCTAGTAAGGGGTGCACGAGAGCTTAGTAAGGGGTGCACGAGAGCTTAGTAAAGGGTGCACGAGAGCTTAGTAAGGGGTGCACAGGAGCCTAGTAGGGGGTGCACGAGAGCTTAGTAAGGGGTGCACAGGAGCCTAGTAAGGGGTGCACGAGAGCTTAGTAAGGGGTGCACGAGAGCTTAGTAAAGGGTGCACGAGTGCTTAGTAAGGGGTGCACAGGAGCCTAGTAAGGGGTGCACGAGAGCTTAGTAAGGGGTGCACAGGAGCCTAGTAAGGGGTGCACGAGAGCTTAGTAAGGGGTGCACGAGAGCTTAGTAAGGGGTCCACGAAACAAGTTGCATTATGGCGAGAAATTCAAATGTGCCTTGACAGCAAGTCCCTTGCTAGATGAAACAAGACAAAAAATGTTTAACATTGTTTATTAAAAAAACATAAGAATGGAAAAATTGTTAAACTGATCAACTAAACCTCCAAATCTCCATGTAAAAAACAAACTGTGCTTTTTTATTATGCGATAGATATAGATTTTTGTGGGACCCCAATTATAACTTTTTGTTATTACCAAGTGTTTTTATTAGAGTACATTTTTAAATAGCTACCTTGTTATTTATACTTTTTCACACCATTAGTTTCGCTTCAACTTGACTGAAATGTAATTCAAGTGACAGCACTTCTACTTGTGTAAGATTTCTCTTCCACCCGTTAGAAGGTTGTCATGGGACTGTGAAGCCTGGTTTAAACAAATCTTTCTGTGACTATGAACAATGACCAACCCCCAATGTTGAAATCTGAAGGTCGTATATCAAAACGTTAAGCTGTATCAATGGGAGTTCCCCTGGGTTAGATTCATACAGGCACACAGAGAATTTGAAATCAAATACAATATTGATAAATTCCCCTGTTAAGTCGCAATACCAGAATGTGCAACGAAAGAGCAATATTTATACCCATTGCCATGAGAAAAGGGCAACATGTGGAGCATCTCTAGCAGGGGTAGCAGCTCTAGCAGGGGACCCCAAACTTCCCTTTCCCGGGCAACATTAGCCAGCTCTGACTGGGGAATCCCAAGGCGTTCCCAGGCCAGTGTGGAGATATAATCTCTCCACCTAGTCCTGGGTCTTCCCCGAGGTCTCCTCCCAGCTGGACGTGCCTGGAACACCTCTCTAGGGAGGCGCCCAGGTGGCATTCGTACTAGATGCCCGATCCACCTCAACTGGCTCCTTTCTACGCAAAGGAGCAGCGGCTCTACTCCGAGTTCGTCTCGGATGACTGAGCTTCTCACCCTATCCCTAAGGAAGAGGCCAGCCACCTTTCTGAGAAAACCCATTTCGGCCGCTTATACCCGCGATCACTCTTCCGCTCTTTAATTGAGGTGCCAACCATCCCCTGGCACCTCATCTAAAATCCCACATAGATCTGCCTGGCAACGTGGGCACCTTTTTAGCTCAACCTCTGATGTAGGATAAAAAACAACCACTGAAAGTGTACTAGGGTGAAGCTTCCAGACTGAACAAGTGCTATAATAAACGCATCTTTAATCAACAATAGCTTAGAGTTAAAAAAAGATTGAAATGTGCGATGGTGGACAGCTTAGGATCCCTCGAGATTAGAGCTAATTTGGCGCTAAGCTGCCAGTTCCTTGCCGGCGATGCCAACACAGCACTGCTTCTCTCCTTCCGTTAGCAGCATGCTGACATAAAGAGCTGTGAGGAGTGCAAACTTTTCCCCCAACTACAGTTCTGAGTCATTGACTGTTCAATCCCTTCGAAGCCACAGAAATATACAGAGCAGTGTAGCATGGCCAGTGGAGAACAGAACAGAGGAAAGAATGATGGGAAAATAGAATAAGAGACTGAAGTGAGGGAGCGAGAGAGAAGACGAGGTGAGGGGAAGCAGGGTTGAGAAGTGTTGAGAGTGGATTTCTTAAAGAACACAGAATGTGAGAAAAGAGAAAGAGATTAAAGAGGAGATTGATAAATGACAGGTTGGGGTAGCATGGAGCGCTACTGCGTGACAAACTGTCAGTCTCCAAAATGGTTGCGCTTTCGGGAGCCAATGGTGACACATTGTAGCTTAAGTTAGGAACATATTATTCAGTTTGTGGTTCCCAAGTAATGCGAAAACACTTTGAAAACGACTCAGCATTTTAACCCACCCTCCCTCGAACACAAGCAGCAAGTCCCCCACCCCCACACACACTGCACTCTCAATGACTCCGCCCAAGCGACGACAAAAAGGCGTCTATTCCCATCTGAATAAGTGTCATCATTTCCCATTTCCTCTCCTCCAGATCCTGCCTGCCTGAGATGGGAACAGTGCCAGGAAACAAAGGTCCTTTTCAACTTCATCTCCTGTACCCACTTATCTCTGGCCATTTGACTGAGAAAATGATTTAAGGCACATCTGCCTCTTCAGCAGCGCAGTATTGATTGGATTTAAATTCCACTCATCCCACTTTCCAGCCGGTGGCCTCGGTAGCCGGTTGGCGGGAGGCGTTGGTCCTCTTGCTGTCTGCCACTCAAAACAATTACCATGACCCCGTCTGAGTGTGTGGCGACGCCGCCTCCTCATCATCATCATGACGGTTATGTCAAAATGGCTACTTCCCCTAGGAGTCGCAAGTAGAATACCATATACGAGTTGGTACCGTCAGGTCCATAAATATTTGGCCATTGACACAATTTTCATCTCTTTGGCCCTGTACACCACCACACTGGATTTGAATTTGAAACAATCACGATGTGCTTTAAGTGCATTCTTTCAGCTTTAATTTGAGGGTATTTACATCCAAATCAGAGAAACGGTGTAGGAATTACAACACATTTGCCCATGTGCCTACGCCCTTTTCAAGGGACCAAAAGTAATTGTACAAACAAACATAATCATAAATCTAATTGTCACTTTTAATAATTGGTTGCATATCCTCTGCCGTCAATGACAGCCTGAATTCAGGAACCCATAGACATCACCAGATGCTGGGTTAACCCTGAAGTCTGGAACCCATAGACATCACCAGATGCTGGGTTAACCCTGAAGTCTGGAACCCATAGACATCACCAGATGCTGGGTTAATCCTGAAGTCTGGAACCCATAGACATCACCAGACGCTGGGTTTCGTCCCTGGTGATGCTCTGCATGCTCAATTGGATTCAGGTCAGGTGATTGCAGAACATTCCACTTCTTTGCCTTGGTTGCTTTCACAGTATGCGTTGGGTTATTGTCCATCTGCACTGTGCAGCGCCGCCCAATGAGTTCTGAAGCATTTGGCTGAATATGAGCAGATGACTTTGACACAGATACGTCAACCTCCTGGAGAGTCGTCTTGATCAAGCCAACTATTGTGAAGGGGATTTTCTTCACCAGGGAAATAATTCTTCTGTCATCCACCACAGTTGTTTTCAGTGGTCTTCCGGGTCTATCGGTGTTGATTCAGTTGATTTGGCCACACCGAATGTTTCAGATATCTCTCTGATGGGTTTGTTTTGATTTTTCAGCCTGATGATGGCTTGCTTCACTGACAGATTCCAAACACAAATACCCCACTTGAAATGAACTCTAGACCTTTTATTTGCTACTTGTAAATGAAATAACAAGGGAATACCACACACCTGGCCATGATACAGCTGAGCAGCCAATTGTCCAATAAGGGTGTGGGCACATGTGCAAATGTGTTGTAATTCCTACACGTTTACATGTTTACATGATTTGGATGTAAATCCCCTAAAATTAAAGCTGAAAGTCTGCACTTAAAGCACATCATGATTGTTTCAAATTTCATATACCTCAAATCACTTGAAATCCATTGTGGTGGTGGTGTACAGGGCCAAAGAGATGAAAATTGTCTCAATGTCCAAATATTTATGGACCTGAGTGTATATTCAGAAATCAACATGAACATATGGTCCAGTACGCGCCAAAAAAGATACTCAAGCTCAGAACCACACGCAGCCCTTGGCACAGACCAGGCGTTAGATTAATGGGCATGGGGTGGGCAGGCCTCCCTCAGCGTGCGGCCGCGGGCATATTCATCTACAGCTATTGCCCGGCACAGTCAACCACCGCCAGCATGATGAATGAGTGCCCTCACACACACACACACACACACACGCAAAAATGCTGCAACAGTGGACGCACACAAACACATAATGTGACACACACACACAACTCTGCTGGATCCATCCCCTTTCTGCAAGTCAACCAAAAGCCATGCTAATTACTTCTCCATGGAGCAGGAGGTTGAGGGCCGGGTTAGAGAAGCACGAAATTAACCTCCATCTCATGGCTCTCATCCAAGTGGCTCCGTTAAACCTACGGGCGTTTTACCGTAAGATCGACATCGGATGCAGAGCTGAAGATAGATGGGAATAACGTCGTTCTCCTCAGATAACACTTCCCCCTCTCTCCACGCAGCCATAATGGAGCTGTGTTTGTTTTCATCGGGTTTGGATTAACGCATGACTCAGGAGTCAATCAGGAGTCCTCACGAAAGGTGAGCGACACAGGTGTGTCAATATACCTTGAAATAGATCACAATTGGGATCTGAAACTCGTGGCACGTGAGCCAAATTCGACCAAATCCAAGTTCACTGAAAGTTGCTTATTGGTGTCTGTTAAAGAAAATGTATCCTTCTCCTGCCACAAATAGTAGCTAATTATTATGCAACTCACTGAGTAACCTGGGTGACATAGTGTAAGGTGCTGCTCTCTAATGATTAAGATGCAGACAATATTCTGAGATGGTTTCCAATGAGATGCAAATGCTATTCCCTTCTGAGTATCTTTAGGTCACTGTGATTGGCTTCATTTTAGCAGATGCACAATCACAATGCTCTCCGCGTGATGTGGCCTCAGAACCTCTGCCCATCTACAATATCCGTATACCACTCCCATTGGTTTGTTTTTTCAATTGAATTGTTCACGTCATAGGTCACATTAAAGGTGGAAAAAGTTCGGACATGATGTATCTTTCTCTTATATTTCACATCATAAAAACCTGGGGAACAGGATGTGTAAAAAAAAACCTGGGGAACAAGGTTAGGTAAAAATCATAGAGATCCTATGTGTGCACATGCCTCACTGTTCCACTTGAGATGCACGAAGAAGAATCTGTGCATTATCTGTAAATGGTTACAGATAAGAAAAAGGTGGAGAATGAGATTGGAGGTGTGGGTGTAGCTCAGTAGTAGAGTGCATGTTGGTGTAGCTCAGTGGTAGAGTGCATGTTGGTGTAGCTCAGTGGTAGAGGGCATGTTGGTGTAGCTCAGTGGTAGAGTGCATGTTGGTGTAGCTCAGTGGTAGAGTGCATGTTGGTGTAGCTCAGTGGTAAAGTGCATGTTGGTGTAGCTCAATGGTAGAGTGCATGTTGGTGTAGCTCAGTGGTAGAGTGCATGTTTGTGTAGCTCAGTGGTAGAGTGCATGTTGGTGTAGCTCAGTGGTAGAGTGCATGTTGGTGTAGCTCAGTGGTAGAGTGCATGTTGGTGTAGCTCAGTGGTAGAGTGCATGTTGGTGTAGCTCAGTGGTAGAGTGGATGTTGGTGTAGCTCAGTGGTAGAGTGGATGTTGGTGTAGCTCAGTGGTAGAGTGGATGTTGGTGTAGCTCAGTGGTAGAGTGCATGTTGGTGTAGCTCAGTGGTAGAGTGCATGTTGGTGTAGCTCAGTGGTAGAGTGCATGTTGGTGTAGCTCAGTGGTAGAGTGCATGTTGGTGTAGCTCAGTGGTAGAGTGCATGTTGGTGTAGCTCAGTGGTAGAGTGCATGTTGGTGTAGCTCAGTGGTAGAGTGCATGTTGGTGTAGCTCAGTGGTAGAGTGCATGTTGGTGTAGCTGAGTGGTAGAGTGCATGTTGGTGTAGCTCAGTGGTAGAGTGCATGTTGGTGTAGCTCAGTGGTAGAGTGCATGTTGGTGTAGCTCAGTGGTAGAGTGCATGTTGGTGTAGCTCAGTGGTAGAGTGCATGTTGGTGTAGCTCAGTGGTAGAGTGCATGTTGGTTGTAGCTCAGTGGTAGAGTGCATGTTGGTGTAGGTCAGTGGTAGAGTGCATGTTGGTGTAGCTCAGTGGTAGAGTGCATGTTGGTGTAGGTCAGTGGTAGAGTGTATGTTGGTGTAGCTCAGTGGTAGAGTGCATGTTTGGTATGTATGATTTCCTGGGTTCAGTCCCCAGCTTCTCCCCAGGTCGCCGTTGCGGCCTACCTGGTTAAATAACAAGAATCTAAGCCATCTAAATAAAGGTGGTTCTCCCGATAACCTGAATCCACTATGATCGTTTGTTGTGCGTTTGTGCCATTGTGTAAGCCTGTGACTAGCTAGGTTTTTTTTTTTTAAACCTTGAGGACAAACTCAGGTTAGGCATCATTCAGTGGTTCCCCCTTTACAATCACCAGGGATCAATACAATCTGGCCGTTACACCCACTTATCCTTAAGGACGACTAAAAGTGACCTCATCGGTCGAATGACTAATGAAGATAATTTCCGCCTCTCGGGCCAACTGCTGCACAGACAGGTCATTTGCAGAGAGAATATTCTCTGTTATGAACTTACTGTAATGGTCAACGTTGGAGCCGTTTGCAGTCTGAAAATAGGTAATAAGCATGTAACCGCTATGTGTCTAATGCTTAGTCCTATGAGAAACATTAAGTGTAGGTTTTAATAGGCGAGCACTGCCTTCAGGTTTCATCGTCTCATTCCTCAAGTGCTGTTTAGGCCTGTTGTCCTGTAGAGGGTTCATTAAAATCCGGTTTCCCGTCTTTTATCCTCTTTTATCAAATATCCCATTGCTCTAGTCCACAACGCCTACCCGTGGATGATCAAACTGTGATTAGTTAGAGAGATAGATCGAGTTCAATCTAGGTGCCTTGTGTAGACCAGTGTAGGGCAGTGAACCAGAACTGAGGAAGCAGGACACAATTTGAAAACATTTTAAGATGTGTGCAACTGTACTGCAAAATCAACGCTCCACCTAAAAACAACAGCCAACCTATTGTTTTTCAAATGTGTCTTTTCTTTGCATTTCATTTTCATGACAGGACCGGAGGAAACCGAGAGGTTAGACAGGTATATAAAAGGATGACAGAGCCGTGGCCCAACCCCCATCTACGGGGAGTGTGTTGTGTGTGTGTGTGTGTGTTTGTGTGTGTGTGTGGGGGGGGAGTTGTTGTTGAATGGAGAGCTTAGACTGTTATTACAGACCAGAGTGTCTATTCAATATGGACTTGGTGACATATCTGCCAACATTTAAATGGTCTATATCCCAATTGGCAGCCTATTCCCGCAAGTAGCACACTACTCTGAACTTGTGTCTCTGGGCTCCAATTTCTAAAGGAAAGTACATCTTGAATAAGGCGCCATTTAGGACAGAGACCAACGGTCTCGTATTCACAGCGGCGTCCAATTCCTCTTTTTGTCGGCCCGAAGTAGAAACCATTGGATATTTATGTTTTCATTCATTTACTGCTCCATGACATGGAGTGTAATCCAATCGCTGCCCGTCGCCACTCTTCCCCCTGCATCTTTCCTTTCGTTTGATTACATATGTCGGCGCAGCTTCTTTCCGCTGATTACACCTACGGTATCAGTAAATGTGTACTTAACTCATTTACCCTGACCTGTTCCTCACTAGCCGCCACGACTCTGTCTTTGTAATTACACAAGATTAGAGACTAATATCTAATTACGCCTTAATATGCTTTAATGTATTTTTAATGGTGGCTCGGCGTTAAAGTCAAACTCAGAGGCTGTCTTTCGGGAGCACCGGGAGAGGAAGGAATGCTGGTAATCAAAGCTGGGGGCAGTCGGATGAGAAACATCGATTTGGATTTTGTCTGTGGCAGGACTCGCTGGCAAAGGATGGCAAACAAAGGGGGCATATCGAAGTAAGTCAAAGAACTGACAGTGTAGCGCGGCTAAGCCCAGAGACGTACGATAGGTGGTCCATGCTAGAGCATAAATGGGAGATGTTTATGAGTTACCATTTGAATATTCTGCTGTCTATTGATTTGCTACTGGCTACTGACCAGTGGGCCAAGACCAAAGAAATTGACTAGTATTGACTTCCCACACAAGAGGCTTTTCTCTCACTGTTGAAATACCACCTAATTATTGCTACTGTGGATACATACCAAAGTATATATATACAAACAAAAAGCCTTCTCTTGATCAAACTGAAACAAACAAAAAATACACATAAGAGCATTTTCAGGTTTCCTCCACTCTTCCTACTAATAAAAAGACATCAGGTTCAGCTCTTAATAATGGTGTTTATAATATCCATTAAAATATCATTTGCTTTTCTTTGTAGTAGCCATGAGACCTGACCTTCATCCATCAACAACCTAACACCGACCAAAAAATGTCACATTAATTACGGAAACTACAAGACCATATTGTGACATACTAGTGTGAACTGGAAAATGGCTAGATGATTGCAGAGATCATTATATATCTAGTAACAAAAAAACTAAACAAATTTACCTACCAGACACTTTAAACGGCATCCAATCTAATGCATCTCCATCTAAATGCATTTGTTAAACGTCAACTTGAACAACAGCAAGATATTTATTAAACGAACCAAATGCTTGGTTTAATTTGTCCCTAGAGGACTTGTACCAATGCATCTTTAGCATGATGTTTCATTTACTCTGCTACTAGGGTTACCAGAACAAAAATACATTAAAAACAACATTGTATAGTTTGTATTCATTCATGCACTTTGATTAGCACTGCTTTCTACGGAGCCCTTGGCATGTTTGTCATAATTTATTGTTTAACCGCCATTCTTGCCACTAATTCTGATTGTGGCTCTAACCAACCTCCTCCCTGTCCTTGTGTTGCGTGTTTTCCTACACGTTCACGTTTGTTTAAACTAGTCTTATACATATGAACAATTTCAGGTGATGTTTTCTCTCCTCCTCCACGGCAACGTTCTGACTGCTGCATTTGTGTTAGAGTGGAAACAACCAACTATAGATATCTCTGTCGGGGATTATACTGACTAAAATACCTTGGCTGGTTGTTTTCCATATTTTGGGTGTGTCAAGTGGTTGTCCCTTTACTATTTACATATGCATATTGTTTTTCCTATATCTGTCTATGTAACCTTTGCTTCAATAGCCTCAAGAGTGGTACATTAAAGCGTTCTAGGCTGACGCCCCACTGCCAGCAGCGGCGTACCGGCCAATTATTTGACTTGCAGCTGAAGGTGCCACAACTGGTTCTACACTAGTGAATGGGTGGAACGGAGGTCACGCAAGCTCAATCGTTGCTGCTATCCAGGAAACCCAGCTCCCAGTGTGATAAAAAGCAGACTGATGAAACACTAAGACGAGGAGACATCTTCATATTTAAGTCGCCCACTCCTCCTGTAGAGTTGTGTCAATTCTGATATAGGAAATGGTTTCCTTCCAGCACAAAACCACTAGCATAGGGATGGTTACAATCTGTTGTATAGGGCTTACAAATATGTATGGCCAACAGGTCCACTTTGATCTGACAGGCATCATCCACAAAACCAGCTTGTTTAACAAGCTTATGTGTCTTTTCGATGTATACTCTCCACGGTAACTTAAGGTAATGCCAGCTGGTAATGCCAACATGGTTAGCTGGAGTAAGTAAACTTAGCTAGCAGTGTTTTATTCTCAGTTATCCTGGCACTAGCTAGCGTTAGCAACACTTATGGCGCTTTTCCACTACAAAGAACCAGCTCGACTCGACTTGGCCCGACTCTGCTCCGCTCGCTTTCGCTCCGTTCTCCATTGCAGATAGTACCTGCGCAATAGTACCCGGTCGTCATAGCGACGCGGCAGGAAACTGCTGTGACGTAATCTTCTACGCGACGCGGCGACACACAGGCTGCGTCCGAAATCGCGTACTATGTTGAGTATGTACTACATTTAAATAAGAACGTACTTTGCGACCGTTAAAAAAGTACGTTCTATATAGTATGAATCCGGGTAGTATGAATGGAGTCCGGACGTACTACATGCGCCGTGTTAGAATGCTCTACTTGCATAATCTACCGGGCAAGAGAAGCGTGTTTCATTCAGGTCCGCGTCCTCCTACCAACACTCGCTACCTGTTTCTCACGGCGTATTCTTTCGGTTTGCCATAGTATTTGTAATGGATAATATGTACAGCTCTCACGCAATCTCTGGCCAAACTATTTTTATATATATATATATGGTGGTATTACTCAGGATACTACATCTGGCGCGTGCAATGATGATGCAGTGAATAGTGACGATTCTCTGACCAATCAGCAGTCTGCCTTGTTTTCAAGTCACATTTTAGTATCGCCTCAGCTCGCTCAGAACCTCGCATGAGGTGGTACGAAAAAAAGTACCTGAAAGCAGGGACAGGTACAACTTTTACCCAGTGGAAAACCAAAAAAGCCGAGTCGAGTCGAGCTGAGGCGAGCTGGTTCTGTGTAGTGGAAAAGCGCCATTAGTTAAGCTAGACAACTGATGCTTCTCTACCGTCACCACACAAAACACTTGCTTTGCGAAGTACCAGTTGAACTTGTGGCTGTTTCAAGTGAACAGTAATTCCATTCTGCAGATTTCTAATATGGTTGTTGGTGAGTTTACATGACATTGTCTGCATGTTCCCTCCATCTATTATCAACAACTCGTGTTTTTACAGGACATTGGTACAACCGGTTTTGTGGCTCAGTTCAGACTTGCATTCGTCGATACCCTATCCAGTATTTGTGTCTAGTATCAGACAAGTTTTTATGCCAGTATCGGATTGGTGCATCCCTAGTTCTCAGGATGTAATCTTGTTAGTTTTTTTGTCTCACATAGTTTAGTTATTGTTCTCTTGTTAACAGTGGGACGTCCCAGAGATATCTGTATATAACCTAAAATCTAAAGAAATATGCATTGCCAATTGAAAACAGATATTTACATACACTTCAGAAAAAAACAACGACAGTGATGAATGTGATAAAAAAAATACACAAAAATTCTCCCTTGCTCGATTCTGACATTTAACAAATGCAAAAAATATGTTAATATGTATTGATCTAAAACAGAAAAAGTTTACTGTGATTTAATGTATGACAGTAAAGAAATAAAATTTTGTTTATTTCTGAAATATCTGGTTTCAACTGTAACTTATTTGAAATGTGTTGTTCTGGATTTGTTTGTTATTCTGTGTCTCGCAGTACAAATAAACCTACCAATAAAACTATAGATTGTTTATGTCTTTGTCTGTGGGCAAACGTACAAAATTAGCAGGAGCACCCATGAACCTAACCAGGGACCATAAATAGCTCACTGAATAACTAACCTATGTCCGGTACAGCTGTGCTTCTAATAAACATTATACACAGAAGTGCTCTCCCCTAAACACCCTGTGACAACACAGCTCACCCCGTACGTGACACATCTCAAGACATTCAATTACCTTTTGGAAGACAGAAAAACGTATTTCTAATTAATGTATTTGTAATCATAATGGTTTTCTTTGTTTCCTTTACAAGCTGCACACTAGAAAAATATACCCCAATGGATAAACTAATAGAAAGAACCCTAACTGGGTTTGCATTGAACTTGTTAGCACTGTGGTTTCCTCGAGCACCTGCACTACACGCATCATGAATTGCTCGCTCTTGTTGCTTCTAATGAAGTGGAGAAAAAGATCAGCACGATATTTCCAAGAAATTGATTGGGATGCAAATTGCATTGTGCCATTGGTATGGCCTGGCCTGTTTTAATTGGATTCTGTTAATTAATGCTGGATGGGATGACGAGGGGTATTACAAGCGTGTTTTGTGCATATCGTTATCGCTAATTGGGCTGCTGGTTAACCCTTTATCCACTCTCGTCAGATCCTGAGACATCAACACTTCACAACTGCAGGTCATTACACTAATTGTGAGAAAACACCTGAGTTACTGTTTGTTTGATTATTCGGTGGACAAATTACAAAAATAATCTTTACAGACAACCTGCTGAGATGATTTAATATCTAAGAAATAATTCATTCAGTCAAACTGACTATTAATCAAATTATATTGGTATTGTCCATCATTCTCTGCATCAAATAATTGTTACCCAATTTTGTTTGATGTAAGTAATAAGTATACATTATTTTATTACATATAAGTTATTTCATTATATATTACACATGATGATTTTCCTTACATATGAGTACGATTTCTTTATAATTCTTGGGAAACAAAATGATATGATATATATATTTGCCGTGTAACCCCCCCCATGTAAAGGCTCTTCTGTTTAAACGTGCATCTAGTGAGAGAGATATGGGCAGCAATTGGTGATCATTCCTGCTGCTTCTCACTTCCAAACCAGTCATTAGACAGACAGAGAAGTTAATACACTAAATTAACTAAGCTAATAACGGCTAAGCAAATGTGGTATAATGTCAATGATGAAGCGGATTAGAAAATACTTTGAAGCTTTACATATGTTTAGAAAGTTTTTCTGTGGGATGTGAGAAAAATGCTTATTTTAAAAATTGTTGGGCGAGCTCCTCGTAAGTGGGCAGAAAACTACTGGTAGCTACTGGCAGCTTAACCCATCACAGATCCTTTAATAAGACTATTATTCATTATTTTATAGTGTGTTCATGTTACTGACAAATGTAAACAAAAACAAGCATTTTCAGGCAGCATCCAAAACTTAATTAAACACCCGTGCAGTGTGCTCCAGTCGAGAGCTCGACTTCAATGACCTCAGTCAACTCGCAACCTAGCTGCACCATGGGTAAAGTGCACTACCTTGCCAGTCACGGCAGGCCACGGAGGTGTGTGTGTGGGGGGGGTTGGGGCGTCAAGAAGTTGCAAATAAACGTTATTAGTAGTGTAAATGGTCATGCTCTGAGTGTTGAGTGTGTTTGGCAATTAGCTGGCAATGACTGGCCATCAAGCGCCCGTGGCCATCCTTGTCGGATGGCCAGGTATGACCTTTAAGGGGCTCATTAGTGGGAAGATTGACACAGCAACAGCGGGTGTAGTGACACTAACTGTGGTTAGGCTTACTGAGGCACTGCTAACTGCGGTACCGCTAACTGCTAACAGCGGCCCCGCTAACAGCGGCCCCGCTAACTGCGGCACCGCTAACTGCTAACAGCGGCACCGCTAACTCCTAACAGCGGCACCACTAACTGCGGCACTGCTAACTGCGGCAACGCTAACTGCTAACAGCGGCACCACTAACTGCAGCACCGCTAACTGCAGCACCGCTAACTGCTAACAACGGCACCGCTAACTGCGGCAACGCTAACTGCTAACAGCGGCACTGCTAACAGCGGCACCGCTAACAGCGGCACCGCTAACTGCTAACAGTGGCACCGCTAACTGCTAACAGCGGCACCGCTAACAGCGGCCCCGCTAACTGCGGCCCCGCTAACTGCTAACAGCGGCATCGCTAACTGCTAACAGCGGCACCACTAACTGCAGCACTGCTAACTGCTAACAACGGCACCGCTAACAGCGGCACCGCTAACTGCTAACAGCGGCACCGCTAACTGCTAACAGCGGCACCACTAATGGCTAACTGCGGCAATGCTAACTGCGGCAACGCTAACGCCTAACTGCGGTGACGCTCACTGTGGTGATACTAACTGTGGTGTCATGCAAACTTGGGCTGTGACAGAGGCACCTGTGATGTCGTGCTGCTTGAAGGAGTCACTGTAGATCTGGTGCTGGTTGGGGCAATGCTTCTTCAGCCACTTGCACACATCCTGCTGAGTCCAGAGGGCCACTGGCTTTGACAGCTTCACGTTCCCCGGCTGCATGTGGGGGGGAAACAATAGATTTAAAGGGGTAGAATATGACGGCATGCAAAGTAAACTTACTGTACCAAGGCAGTTAACTCTGTTTCTAGAGAGCCATCCTCTTGTAGGTGTTAACACAACCCAACTAATCAGATGAGGCTAATCAACCAGGTTATTGCTCAAATCAGGTTTGCAAGACTTCGGTTGGAGAAAAAACAGGAGAGCCTCTACAGGAACATGGTAAGAGTAACAAATACTATGGAGTGGATGATGGAAGTGAGTTTGAAAATGAATCAGTCGGAAGGTTAGGTTGACAAGTTCAGGAAAACATCTTCTGCGTAGAGAATAACACTATGGCCTCCTGTATGGCAAAATGGGAAATTAGCAAGACCTGGGTTCAAATCCTGCTAGCGGATTAGCCCAGGGTTGCTAATGAGTGTGAAGCAATTGGCAGGCAGCCCCCAGGTTTGTTAGGTCAGTCATTTAATATGGTTACCTTGCTTAATCGCACTCTTGCTACTGTAAGCTCAATCGTGGTAGAAAGCCAGAGGGTGTGTTCTTTCTAACGGATTCTGGTCTATATCAACTGTCCTGAGTCTGCGGGGAGTTGCTGCAATAAAGCAGGATATTCGAAAAAGTAAATCTGCATAAAAAATATTTGGAAAGAGGAAAGGGTTCTTTCTCCATCAGCCTTTTTTACTGCCTGGTCATGTCTACAGTTCAAAGGTCTTCTGAACAAAACAGTCCCCTCTAACCTTTCCAAACTGTTAACAGGAAACAACAAGCAGCTCTACTTGTTAGTACATCTATGCAGCCTTACAGTTTCCAATGTTCGTTATTCATTAATATTTCATTTGGGACATGAGTAAAGATATCTAGACCAGATGTCTGGAATCATAATCACTTGATCCTGTAGCGACAAGAAATGAGCTAAACCACCGAGTAACTCTTGTGTGTTGTTGTTGTCGCAATCAAGCTAACACCAGTCGATATGTGCACTCCCTAATTCATATCTAGTCCTAGGGTTAGAAAAGGACACATCGATAGCTACGACGACATGGTCGATATATGGAAATAAGCGGATATGTATCGTAAAAAACAAGCAGTACTAATGGAATCAAGAGACAGTACTATTTATCAAGCCAAAGGGGACATACTGCATATAATTGGAAAGACACAACACCATGCATGATGATAGTTATAGGATATAGTGATATGCTTTCCAACCCCTCAGGCATTCAGTCTAGTACGTCCTGCAGCACACGTCGCTGACTCGTTTTCATTAAGAGGCTACTAAAATTAACCACACAAACACGTGTTTATAATATCACAGGCATTCGCCCGCCACAATTAGCAGCTCGGCGGTTGATAGTATTGTGTTGCTGCCTACCCACACAACAGGCCTCCACCTAGACTAACCTGGGCCAGAATACAATAAATAAATAACAAAACGTATCTTTGTCATCGAGAAAGGCGGTGAGAAAGCAATGAAATGAGTGATAGGGGAGACGGACTGGGCCTGGCATCGGGAGAACAGACCACAGAGGTGGAGAGAATGGAGACCTGGGCTGAGAGGAGAATGGCTTCGCAACAGCACCCAAAAAAACAAACACATTAACCATTAAATACATCTCAGCTCGACGCTAATTAACTCTGACTAGCAGCCTGAGGCGTGCGGTACAGGGAGGGAGCTAGGATGATTTAGCCAGAAGCACTACCCTGGTAGTAGAGAGGAAAAGGAATAACGTGGAGGAAAGGAGAGGGACAGAGAGAGAGGAAAGATGTGTGTGTGAGTGTGTAACATATAAACAAAAAGAGGGATGGAGATGAATAAACTTGGCTACTATACGAACTAAGCTTGCTCTAGCGCTCAGCAGGGGGTGTACCAGTGGGGTTTGAGAGGCAAGTGTGACAGCCCCTTAGTCAATTGCCATCCATGTACTACCGAAATGTAGAACAGAAATTCACAGAACCGCGATCAAAACTCTGGGCCAATTAGAGATTTGAGTGACAGCGCTGGCATAAAGGCTGAGGAAAAATCATATTTTTAAGTTAGAATGTCAGTGCGCACTCTCACACACACACAAACACACACACATTGTCAATCCGTCTGTGACATAATTAAACACACTATGTTGAGTTCAGGTGTTTCTCAGGATGTTACCTTAGCAACAGAGCCAGGAACCTAAATACACAATATACATGCAAATGCAACCTATACCTACCACATACATTACTAACTATGTGGAATTGCTAAAAGAAAGTCACTTATATCCTTCAATACCTTACCGGTAATTTGCCAACCACTTTCGTTCATCTAGTCTTGGCAACTTGGCATCACACTACTGACACCTGCAGCCGAGTGAGTAGCCTATTGGAGCTTTGGCATTTGTAGACAAACAGCACCATCTAGCGAATAAATGACCACACTGCATAATGTCATGCTGGAATGTGTTGAGGGAACAGCCAGTGTTGTCAGTGTCAAGAGGGAACAGCCATTAGCATCACACTGACTCAGTGAGTGGGTATTTGAGACATCGGGCCGTGGTGTCATTGTTTCTCAATCTCCTCAACAGCTCAGTTAATTAACTAATCCAGCACTGTGGCAGGCGTTGCCGGGGCCAATTGTTTCTCTCTATGTGTCTATTTCCATATCTCTCCTCAGAGCTGAAAGGCGAAGAACGTTTTCTAATTATTCAGTTGCCCGGATAAAACAAGCTGTCTCTGTATGTGAATGGTAGGCCGGGCTAGAAGGGAGAAATAACACTATGCTGAGTGAATTATGAAATTTTTTTAAAGACGTCTCCGGGTTAAAATTGGATTTACAAGCAGTGTGGCAACTTCTTTATTCAGCCACATCAAAGAAAGAACATATCCAACGCTTGGATTTTAATTCACTGACTTTGGGAGTCAATAAGGGTATGTTAAACAACAGAGCAGAAGTATTTGGTGTGTGTGTGTGTGTGTGTGTGTGTTTGACAGAGCGTTATATTGCATTGGGGCATGATATTGGCTGTTGTTTGTCATTTATTTAATTACATTTCATGTAAAATAATCCTTTGTAGTTAATCGTGATTAAAACATTTGGCAGACGTTTGAGCCAATTGCTTTTTTTACATTTAAATAGCTGTGCATTGAGTTACTGATATACTCTCCTTGGTATGTAACCGAATAATAAAATTTGAATTAAAGCTTCTGGCATTCAAATGAGCTTGACCAAATGTATCTGTATACACAGAGTTTGACCTATAGATATAAAGCAGTTGGTCAATACGGTTTCGGCATAATTATTCAGTTACGAAAATACAACCAAAACAACAACATACTAATGCCTGAATTACAATGATCAGTAAAATACATGTTTACATATTACACTGACCAAACAGGAAAAGTTCATTAATCTCAAATTAATACCACATTCAAAGTGTTCAAAATGCAGGCCAAATGATATAAATAGCTCAGGGGCGGACCATAAAAGGGACAATACCTGGGTAAAGTGAATACAGAGAACAGCGTCTCAAACCTGTCCTATGCTATGCTATTCTACCACTATCCGTCAATATCAAGTAGGCACAATCACTAGAACAGGGAGAATGTGATTTGTTTTCAATTTAAGTGTTATAGAAAGTGGCAGGCTTAGCAGAACATATTGCGGTAACGTCATGAAACACATTGGGTGAGTCAAGATTTACAAAAAAAACTGAAGCTAAATGCGTTGGGTTAATATCATGGAGTAAAGAACACACATTAACAAACAAAGCAGGTGACAATGGTAGGATATGAGCTAAACACATTCCAGAAAAATGCACTTAATTCTTTACGAGGTTGGTATTAAAAAAGACCAACACAGACTATAAATGAACACTGGGCTAAAATGTTGTCCAGTGACACAAGCCTATCAGATGCGGTAAATGCATTCTATTCACACTTTGAGTCAAGAAACACCAAACCATGATTAAGGGGGACTGCAGTTCTACTTGAGCTCAGGTTCATTCACAAGGCACCAGTCCCCTCTGGAATACCAAGATAAGTAGCACAGCTGGCAGGTGTCTTCACAGATATGTTCAACCTCTTCTTGAACCGGTCCATAACACGACTAGCTTTAAGATAGACGATCATAGTCTCTGTGCCCAGAAATGCAGAGCCATCTGCCTAATGACAACAGTCCATTTGTATACATACTGTATCTGTAGACATGAAACCACAAAGTCACTGGAATAGTCTTGGTTCCTTCACTGTCTGCCTCTGGAATTCGAACATACCAACAATTGCCCTCTGACAGTGTACTTTTGCCCTGTCTTCTTATGCCCAAACAGTGCTTCTAATAAGCACCATGACAGCCTGCAGAAGGTGAAAACAACGTAAGTCAATGTCAGACCCTGGTACAGAGCTTCCATTTCAGTGGTTTTATTTATCCCTTCAGTTTCAGTACAAATGTAGGTAGACTTCAAACATAAAGCAAAACAATATGAAACAAAATGTTGGCAAACGCACGGCCAATAAAACACAAACTCAAGTAAAAAGACACAAGTGACGACAGGGCACGAGGCAAAACATGCAGGTAGAGCAGACGAACAGCAGGAGAAGAGGAACACGGACAAATACGGACAAAACAAGGTTGGACATGAAGCAGGACAAAAAACAACTCTAACACTGATGAGGTGAATAACATCTGACAAACACAACAATCATTTCACAAGATTGAAGGATTAAGGCCACAAAGAAAAATGGACAGGACCAAGACTCGGGGTACTGTATTTCCATCTATTCGGGGTACAATATTTCTAGCACCTCAGGGTACAGAATTTCCAGCAACTCGGGGTACAGAATTTCCAGCAACTCGGGGTACAGTATTTCCATCAACTCGGGGTACAATATTTCTAGCACCTCGGGGTACAGAATTTCCATCAACTCGGGGTACAGTATTTCCAGCAACTCGGGGTACAGTATTTCCAGCAACTCGGGGTACAGTATTTCCAGCAACTCGGGGTACAGTATTTCCAGCAACTCGGGGTACAGTATTTCCAGCAACTCGGGATAGAGTATGCATAACAAGGATCTAGGCCGTACAGCATTTGGTTAAAGCAGGTGCAGCATAGTTGGGGAAAAATATGCTTTCCTCCAACCTTAAGAAATAGTTCTGGATATCACAGAGCTTGCTTAACCAGGGCGTTTGTCGCTGCTACACAAACTGAGGGGATTTTTTTTCTCTGAGGAACAACCTCAGAAACCAGACCCACAAGTCGATGGAGAGCAATGTGACGAAGCAGTCCAGTCTGACAATTGTAAATTTGTCTCCACCATGCTAGACCACAGGTCAGTGTACGACAATGTGACGTGAACACAGGTTTTACTGTCGCAGCTCCAATGCGTGCCATTTTGCAATGTCATGACATTTTTCTTATTTTTCTCTTTGATTTATCACTTCTACACTTGCACTGTACCCTCAGTGGTACTACGAAAACCAACTTAGCTGTTTATCTTCATTTCAAAAGCATAGATAACCAGGAATTCTCATAAGACAGTCTGGTCCAAAGCAGTACCAGTTAGTCAGATTGTCAGGTGATTATCTATGTCACGATCTTCCTCATCTCCCATCCGAAACAAACATGAATAGAGTCAGACATATCATAGTGTTTTCTCAACAAGAAGATTTTTCTGGTAAGAAAAACAATTACACATTGATAACAACTTTTAATCGAAATATGTTTTTCTGGAGAAACATTTAAGAAGACTTTAATAAGACTTTCAAGAGAGATATGGCTACATTACCTCTATGTCTTATATAATTAACTTTACAGTCAAAAGAATATCCTATATTGATAACTGAAATTGTGTGTTGACGTTGGCACTTGTTCAAACCATCCCTAAAGAAAAAAGATGGTGAGGCAATACTTTTTGAAGTCCTCTTACAAAAAAGAATACATGTTTTACCTATTTTTATAACACCAAAGAAATGTGTGGATTATAATATCTAGTAAACTTAGTCAATCCGGTTGGTATTGTAGCAACGAGCAGTAACGTAAAACCTGGTCTTTAAACTACAAGGCTAACACCCTATGCATTAAGCAAATACGATTAAGGTTGGTGGAAATTATGTCATGGAGTGATGACTATACACATATAAAGAGGATTGTGACAGTATAATGTATTTAGTATTACTGTCACAGCAACCAGAGTAAGAGCCATCTTATTAGTGTCAGGTTAGATAGGACGATTGATCATCCCAGCTGCATATTATCAACCGTTGATTTTTCAGAGGCATAGATATACTATTTTTCATAACTAAAGTACTTAAATGGTGTATTTAGCTCTCCTTGCTTAAAAATATTAAGGGAACTTTTAACAGTTATAAAATACTGAGTTTCAGCTCTTATATGGAAATCAGTCAGTTGAAAGTATGTGCGATTTCTGGGATCTTTTATTTAAGATAGGTAACTTAGGACAAATATATTACGTGTTGCATATATATACTGTATATAATTTTTTTATGTGTATTATTTTTCAGCTTTAGTGGATTTTGTCTTCGCCACAAGGACTGCCATTTTTCAAAGCATAATAATTGAAAAAACAACAATGCCAAGACATAAAAAGAAATCCTAAATTTGTATCCAAAGTAGTTAAAAAATATGTTATTATGATGCTCCCAGGAAATGCGTATGGTGTCAAATATATGATTTGACTGAGGGCCAGACAGACGTCTGCATGGAGGTGAACAACATCCCCAGGTACTTACCCGTGAGAGTTCTGACTCAGAGACGGAGCGCTGAGGTGGCGAACGATGCTGGTACCCAGAGCTCACATCCTGAAAGGTGGGGCTGTCATCATCCAGCATGGTGCCCTGGCCTATGAGCTCTTCCTCGAGGTGAGAGGTCAGATTGTCTGGGCACATCATCAGGTGGTCGACTCCATTCTGGCTCAGGTTGCAGTGGACAGCTGTGGAGGGATAAACACATGATGAAATAAACTACAGAACATCCATTTGTACAGCTTAGAAGTGTGTCCGCACACCAACCAACTTGATTACCTTACCAGTTGTAGTGCCAGCATTACCACATCTTTTGGTGCATTTGGTACTATTCTTTTATCAATAGAGGGCGATATATAACCTCATTTGGATGAGAGGCCAAAACTAAAGGCTTACAAAGATAGATACACATTTCAGTGTTATGGATTAGATTTGCACACAAACCACGACTTGGTTTCTTACAAAATGAACAACAAAAAAATGTATTCCCTACCTTTTCCCACCTTTCTACTCAATAGAATATACAAATACATAAAAATATAACTATGAAAAACGACTGCATAAACACAGGTAACTGATTTCTTATTAATGTAACATTAAATTAAAAGTCCCAGGTGCATGTAGTAATGTCATTTCTGAAATATTTAACATAGTATACAATGTTGACCATACATGCGCCTACAGAGAAAAACTACAAGGATAGCAAATGGAGTATTATGCAAACACACACTTTCTGTATATTTTGCGTAGGGTTTCTTAAAACAATCTCACATTGTTCAAAATTTTCTATTGAAAATATAAACAGTACTAACCATGGAAATTACTGTAGCTTCTAAAATATATCTATGAAACTACAGTAATGATACAGTCACTGCATAATTTAAAGTAAAAAGAGTTCACAGTACCAACAATTGCTTTTGTTGAGTCCACAAGTTTGTTAAGCTAAGACATGACACACCAATATAGGATGACAAAAAAAATATATACTGACAAAGAAACCATTTACACACCATATGAAACCTACAGTAGATTAAAGATAAAAATGTCAAGACAATATGAATTCAGCTTCATGTGTAACTAAAATAATTGGAAATGGATGCAATAGCACCTGTCCCAGTCAACCATTATAACATGCCTAATATGCTGATGGTCCTCTGTGTGTGGCCGAAACAGAACCGACCCGTTGAGGCATGGACACCACACAACCCCTGGAGGGGTAGCTGCAGCGGATCAGACATGATGGTCCACCACATCACACAGATGCATAACCAGATTGATATCTAGGGTATTTTGGCACCTTGAACCCTTCATCATGTTCCTCAAACCGTTCTGACACTGGCGTGCCCATTGTAGTCGCTTTTCACAGGTCAAGGGCATTTTGGGTACAAAAATAGCAACATTCATTTCTAAGCATATCCATGCAGTACACATGGCTGTAAGTAAATAAATAATGCATAAAATGTACATATTTATAGATATATATTACTTCGTTTATTTTCCCAACGGGCATTTATATGTTGTGGGAATATTAAAAAAAGATCACAAGTCTAAAAATGTGACCCTAATGTCAGCCATCTTGGACCAATGCCCGGTGGAGGCAAGCCGCCAGAGCTCAGACATTACAAGAACCCTAACAAGGAATGTGCAGTAATCAAAGACAGAAGTGCCTCTCGTTACAGCTATGAGAGTATGAGGAACAGATGCTACATCCACTTATGCTGATGACATTGCAACGAGCAAGGTAGTGTTTGGGAATACTCTGACCAGGCATGGTCTTTAAATAAATAAATAGGCCTATATACATAGTTAAAGATATGGACGTTTACATACACCTTAGTCAAATACATTTCATAACTACTTGCATATAATTCTAGTCAATATTCTTAGGTCAGCTGGATCCCCACTTTATTTTAATAAGGTGAATGTCAGAATAATGGTAAAGAATGTTTTATTTGAGCATTTATTTCTTTCTGCACATTCGAGTGGCTCAGAAATGTACATACACTGAATTAGTATTTGGTAGCATTGCCTTTAAATGGTTTCAGTTAGTCTTCCACAAACTCGACTCCACATCCAGGGGGCAGCCTTAGCATATAATATGCAGTCATTTGTTTATTACCTCATACATTGTTTTTGTACATGTTGCACTAACGCTCATACAGGATGACCGTCTAGTACTTTTTGGAAATTAATTCGTCACTGAATATTTACATTTTCAACGTAGCTGAGTACTTGCTGTGAATCCTTGGCTTTGTCCTGAAGCCGACAGAGGAAAAGAATGAGTGGCAGGTGCAGGTATCCTATATAGCTCTTGGGGGAGATACTGTAATATGCCATAATCAAGCATGTTACTTGCAAATGTTTCATCTCTAGACAATAAAATGACTTTTTACAGAGTAGGATATTCTTTAAGCCAGACATTGCGAACTGCTGTGACAGTGAAACCTGGCTAGACCCTAAGGTGCCTGACTCGGCTGTTACTCCTGCTAGCTTTTCCATTTACCGGCATGACAGAACTTAACCTTATAAAATTACAGGGATAAGCTGGAGTCCAACTACCACAATGAGGTTTGGAAAGCAACACATCATAGACTATAAAGGGGACTAGCAGTGATACCCAGACTGCAATCACATTGACATTGTCGTAAAATAATATGTGCTCCAGTTTCATGGTTGTACTGCCAACTAAGGAATCACCTCTAAAACTCCCCTTATTAAACTCCAGCCATCATGTTTTTGGATCACTTTCATTGTATCGCCATCTGTCACTGAAGTTCCTCGTTATGTTCAGTGGATGAGCTGACAAGGTGGTGCTCACATGGTAGGAGTTGTCTCCTCAATATAGTTTCTTTTTTTAGGGGCTCCACTCCTGCAATAAAGCTCCACATGATATCTGGGTTAGCTTAAACTGTCTACAAGTAGGCCCACCTCAGGTTCTAGCTACTGTATCACACAAAAAAGGCAGTTTGATGCAATTATTGTGACGCAATATGTACTACGCACAAGCATGACAGACAGATCAGATTGAAGTTATAGCAAACCAGTGTGTATGTGTGTGTATAAACTTATTTTTGTTCTACCTGCCAGTGTGGCGTGTAGTCTGCATCATTGGCTCACTAAAGACAACATTTACCCGCGACTGGCAAGGGCTTATTTTGGACCCTGTAGCTGAAGAACGAGACAACTGCACTCTGTCCCTAACCACGACTCTCATGAGGGACACTTCAACACATAAAAACATGTAAAACATCGGAAGTCACCAGGGCCAGATGGCTTTCGAGGCCGCACATACTTTCATCATCTTGAAGTGAGTCAGGTAGCTGGTCAGAACTCACATCAGCTCTATTCTTCCAAACATCCTGGACCCCTTTCAATTTCCATACCGTCAGAATAGATTAATGGTTAATGCTATCACCTTGTTGGCAAACATCGTCCTCGTCCACCTGGAAAAGGGTAATGCAAATGTGGGGATGCTGTTTATGGACTACAGCTCATCATTCAACACTATTCTCCCCGCTAAGCTTCTCCCTAAACTCAGGACCCTGGGTTTTAACACCCCTCTTTGCAATTGGATACTGGACTTCCTCACGAAGGAGCAGATCCCAGAATGGGCCACATCACCTCCTCTGCACTGACCGTGAGCACCAGAGCACCTCAGAGTTGCGTACTCAGTTTCCTCTTGTACACCCTGTGGCCAGACGCAGTTCTAACGTCATCCTTAAGTTTGCGGACAACACCACCATCTTTGACAACAATGAAACCACATACAGAAAGGAGGTAAGTGACTTGGCAACATGGTGCCAAAACAACAACCTCTCAACATCTGCAAGACTACAGAAATTCTTGTGGAATTTAGGAAGCGGCAAAGGGGTGCTGCTAGCTCTAGCTCCTGAGGACTAGTACAGAATTTAATTAGCTTTTATCACCATTTTTTTTTTTTTTCATCAACACACAAAAAGCATTCAAGCGTTTTAAGCGTTGTGTTTTCTATTTTCCCAGCCGAAAAGTTGCTGACTTAGTAGCTAGCTATCAGGTCTGTGACTGGCTAGCCGCTTACAGTAGGATGCTTCTCCTGAAAGCAATTTAGTCAGAGTGTCGCGATCTTGAGGGCATAGTGTCTGTCCTCCATTAGATCAAGCAGGACGAGACCCAGCTGGAATTTTTGGGTGCTTTGAACACCACCAGAGCTGGGCAAAATGACATCACCTGCCCCTGGCTGGGGATATCAACCTCTGGAAAGCAGTCTCCGGTTAAGAATCCCTGGGATAGCCTGGGGACAAGCTAAGACCCCAGGTCTGCTCCAATCCCTCGATGCCGTCCTGTGATCCCTGGATTACCGTCCTGAGAGAGTGGGCCCGGAAAACCAAGTGCCGTCTGCAGAGCATGTGCATCTGAGCAACAGATTCCGAGTCCTGGAAGCCCAGCAAGCGGCAAATTCGCAGAGTGGGGTTCGGGAATCCCTCTCCATGACGTTGGAACGTCAAGCCCATCTCCGGGAGAGTACTCAGTCAACGGCGCTCCATGTCCCCCACCAGGCCATCGATCTTTGCTGCTAGCCCGATGCAACTATTCTACGGGAAAACCATGTGGCAGTCCGTCTGTCCTTATGCTGGGTTCATCCATAGTCCGGAATGTTACTATTAGAAATGGCAATGGCGAGTCCTTCTTTTATCCTGGTGCCTGGGTTTTGGATCTCCATGCTATGTTACCAGCAATCCTAAGAAAGCTGTCTACTGCCAAAACTCTTATTGTACCCATCGGGTCCAATGACACTAAACTTCAGCAGTCTGAGAAACTCTGAGAATTTCAAAGCGCTGATTAATGTTTTGGTTGACTCGTGAAAACAGTGTATTATCTCCGGGCCACTTCGGTCTCTGTGTTTCAGAAATATGTTATTTAGCCGCATCCGACAGTTACATATCTGGCTCAAAAGGTAAGGTTGGACTTCTGTTTGTAGATAATTTTACAGTCTTCTATGACAGGCCAAATCCATTTCTCAGGGAATACCGACATCCAAACAGGTATGATGGCAGAATCATTTAGTAAAATATGTAGCCTCCAGTAGAGTTCTAGATTACTTAATGTATCCATGAATGCTAATACCCAGGAATCTATACTTCAGGACAGCTTTTCGGCTGGCTATCACAGGAAACCAATTGTTGTACCATTCCATTAACAGACATTCGTCTGTCTGTTGTATTTCAATGCTGTTCCAGTGAACTACATATACCTCACCCTGTATTGCCTAATTGTGTCCCTATTTGCACTCTTGTGTTCTCTGTATTTTTTGTGTAACTGTATGTTGTCCTGCACATTTTTTTCATCTCAATCGGCCTACCTGGTTAAATAAAGGTTACATAAATAAATAAAAAACATGTACTAGCAAACAATGCAGTGTTGAATTGAATCTTGTTCCCATTCGTTTGAAGCCTTCTCTAAACTACAAAAGCTCAAATAGATTATGTCATGACTTGTATTGATTCACCAATGTAATACAGTCCATAAAGGCCTAAAAATTATGCACTTAAATATTCGTAGCATTCTCAGTAAAGTGGATCACATTAAGATCTGGGTCCATCATGCAAATCCAGACATTTAGTTTTTATCAGAAACATGGCTAACAGAAAACATTATGGACTCTGAAATTGCTATAGATTGTTACAGTTTACAGGTATGAGAGAAAAAAGTAAAGGGAGCAGTGTTGCTTTTTATGTTAAAAAAAATCATCTTTCCGTTTCGGTTACAATTCCAAAGCAATTAGAATTTTTGTCACAATGCCTACAACTATTAACTTAAGTATTATAATCATGGGAGTTTATCGTCCTCACTCTGCATAGAAGTGTCTGCAAATTGAACTCACTGATCTAATAGCCTCCTTCGCCACCGCTGAAGTTTTAATTTCCGGGGATTTTAACATTGACTGGGAATGTCATAACTCAGGAGGTAAGATTTCGCTGTCAAATTGAGGCGGTTTTTTTCTGTGACTAATTCTGTTTCTAATTAAAAACTTAAATCTTAAGGACCCCTCAAAAATCCACCACTATAACCCTTATTTTTACGAACCAGTAGATGGCGGATCTTGTTCATCTTTGCGTCAGAAGGACCAGCCTGTTGTAAAGTCACGGTGGAGCATAAAGTGAAACCAAAATGTTGAAACCTCAAATGAATATAGATGGCCTAAATGTGTACACTGTCATTTAATTAGTGCACATTGATTTAGGCCTTTATGGTGCCATATTACCACACATTTCAAATTAAACCAAATTAATCTTGAAATATTTTAGAAAATATTGACAGGAAAGACAATTGTCCATTATAGACAGTGTTCCAAATTATTATGCAAATGATATTTTACACAGATTTTCCCAAATAGTCAATGCAAATGACAGTCAGTATAATTTTCAAGTCACCAAACGTTAGGGTATAAGTCTAAAAAAAACATTAAAAAATGCTCTGTTTTAAAGAACTGAAAATGGTCATTTGTTGAATTTGCAGCATTAGGTGGTCATATTTACTGAAATCAAAAGCTATTTCAATGACATACATCTTAACAAGGCAAGTTACATGTTAACATATGACCACTTCTTTGATATTACCTTCACAGTTCTTGCATCCATAGAACTTGTGAGTTTATGGAGACTTTCTGCTTAAATTTCTTTGCAGGATGTCAGAATAGCCTCCCAGAGCTGCTGTTATGATGCGAACTGCTTTCCACCCTCATAGATAATTTGCTTGAGGATGCTCCAAAGGTTCTCAATAGGGTTGAGACCAGGGCAGGATGGGGGCCGCACCATGAGTGATAAAAACACTGAAGCAATGGATTTCATAATAAATCCTTATAATAATTGTAACCAAAAAGACAAAAATGTAAAGGTATTTTTGTCAACTCCAATTCATTTGAAATTAATTTCAAAGTATTTTAGTGTCCATTCCCTTATTAGGCAGTGTATTTGTGTGGTATTCTGTCAATTCTAATAGGTCTTTAGGCTGCATTTCTAATTTACATGTGAATAGGGGATTGAGGGAAACATGGTAATTGGCCAGCCATTAACCAGAATTGTCAGTTTTACATTTCTTCCAAGAAAAGTTACAACATGGGAAAGAAGCAACACTGTTTATCACAAATGTATCGAATATATAACTGTTAACCAAAGAAATACAATTATAAAAATGCACAAGGTGACATGTGTCAACAGCATAAAAGCGTGATGTAATCGCTACACATGCGCCTGCTGTCATTACTATATGCGCAGAGATTGTGTAAAAAAATTAAATTATTTAATTTAATGAATTCAATTCCTCTAATACAAAATATCACAATTCTTCCTTTATGTGATGATTTGGGCAAAGACTGACACTTTCTTCACCTCCCTGTCACTGGCAAGCGTTCTTTTGGCAAACAAAACCACAATTGTTGGTACAACTAATACAATCCCATGAGAGATGTCGGCCTGCACACAAGCAGAGTCATAAAACGATTCAACAAGTGCTGAAGGCTGGGAAGGCAACACTAACAACTTACCAGGTAAAGGCATTAAAACCATAAGCATTCTGAGCACACCACACATCACAGTTGGACTTGACAGTGGCACAAAGAAACGGTCTGAAACTATTCATAGATGCCACCTACATCACAATCTGTAGAGCGCCGCCATATTTGCGACCGACCGACTCATGGTCGACCACACTGCCCACTTAAATGAGAAGGACGGAGATATCAGGATAAAAATTTCAATTTCAGGCTCTGATCCTTATATGTTACCCTCCGTTTTCTTTTGTCCATTATTATCTGCCCCAGGCTTGTCCAAATTAGCTTTCCATGATAGGGGAGAGTGGGGTGATTTGTGCCAGGGGGTAAGTAGTTCCACCCCTTGTTTCTGGAAAACCATAGAAGAAATTGGTCATGTGACCACATAATTTTGAAAAGCCATCCATTTTACTCATCCTCCAAAGAAGGGAGACACATGGCATGAGAGGTGAGCACATTTTAGCTCAAAAAACAGTTTTTTCCTTTCAAAGTAAATTTTCTATGGTTAAGGTTTTTTCATTGTAGTTTTTGAAGAATTATAGACAGGTTTGAAAACATTTCACACATGTTTTAGTGCATTAGCAGGCTACACAATGAGTCTATAGTTACCTTGATGTTAGCTCTTAACTGATGGATCATGCTAGTTTTTCCAAACTTGTGGGTCTGGGGTGATTTGTGCCAAAGGGCCTGGGTTAAGTTGTGCCAGTGGCAAGAAACTACCCACACCCCAAAAACTATGAAGGTAAAACAGCGACATACGTTTTTTTCTTGTAATTGTTTTTTTTCTTTTGAAACTCGTTTTGTACAAAAGTTTTTCTTTCTTGTAATTCATTTTTTTCTTTTGAAACTCGTTTTGTACAAACGTTTTTCTTTCTTGTAATAGGTTTTGTACAAAAAACCAACGCGCAGAGTTTTGTCACTAATATTCCACCAGCACTGTGACAAAAGTTTTTCTTTCTTGTAAATCAGTCTGCGTTTCCAAACAGAAACCCCAAACGTATTCTGACCAATGAACGGATAGCTATCTTAGCGTGTAACTTTGAACTTCAACCAATCGTTACTCCTTCCAAAGAGGAAAAAAGGCATGGCTCGGCATGGTCAGCATCTGTTACCTCAAGTAAAACTTATTTTCATGTCCATGCAGTATTAAATAAAATAATATTTTAATTACTACTGCATGGACATGAAAATACGATTATGTAAAACGTATTTTCATGTCCATGCAATATTAAATAAAATAATATAAAATAATATTTTAATTACTACTGCATGGACATGAAAATACGTTTTACATAATCGAAAACTTACTTGAGGTAACAGATGCTGACCATGCCGAGCCATGGCTTTTCTTCTACCCTTTGCAAGGAGTAACGATTGGTTGAAGTTCAAAGGGCCACGCTAAGATAGCTATCCGTTCATTGGTCAGAATACGTTTGGGGTTTCTGTTTGGAAACGCAGTGAAACGTTTGGGCACAGACTGATTTACAAGAAAGAAAAACTTTTGTCACAGTGCTGGTGGAATTTTAGTGACAAAACTCTGCGCGTTGGTTTTTTGTACAAAACCTATTACAGGGTTTCTGCAGGTATCAGCCAATCTCATTTAATGCTTTTTCATGCCCTTTTTCATGCCACTTTAAACTAATTTCATGCCCATGTCCAACTGCAGATACTTTCACACACAAATTGTGAGCATTTGACAATGCTGTTTTTTAACTGTCAGATGGCTCACAAGAAGGTTTACAGTCATTAAACGCAACACAAAGTGCTTCACAAAATAATAACACCACAGAAATACAAATATTTAAAACACTGTTCATTGAGCAGCTCGTGTCTCTGCCCCGTGGATCTCAAAACAACATGCACTGATAATTAAAAGTAATGAACCTATACTGGTTACGGCAGTAGGCAAATTCGACAAAATCATGTCAACCCCGTGTCCTCCCCACCACCCCATCCCCACACACTCGCTGTTAAATGCCTCTCCGGGTTTACCATCAACGCCAGGGCCTGAATTTCGTTAGGTGGGTCACATGGGGATCTAAATATTATGGGGGAGAGAATAACTTGTGATGCATCGGTCTAATTTAATCATCTTCATTTATTAATATCTACACATTTGTGTGCATGAATTGTGCATTTCCAGTTGTGCAACATGTGGGTGGCTCCTGCAGACTATCTGAAAGTGGTTTGAGGTTAATAGGTCACTGCTCAAAAAACTGGGATTTCCAGTATTTAAATGTATTTTTTTTAAATGTATGTTTTAAATGTTTTATTTTGAAAAACCAAATTATGTGCAACATGTGAAAGACCTTAAGTAAATTGAGGTTTCGAAGTGATTTCACAAAAAAATGATTTTACAGTTTTTAAATGTTTATTAAACGTCTCTTACACCATTTCCTTAAAAAAAAAATATATCACCGGGTGTAGTGTGGCTGCTTGTGGGAAAACCGGACCTGATCTCGGGCTCCGAATATCGCACCAACTTTACCTCGGTCTGAGATGAAGCAAATATATTTGTGCGGGAATTTCTCGCACTATAAAAACTAACCTTGCGGGAATGGTTTAAATTATGCGCAATCCCCGCACCGAAATTCAAGCCCTGGACGGGATTAACCAGGTTCTGAATAGTTCATCCTCCAACCACTTCTGCTGAAACTTGAATTTTCCCATTTTACCATCATTAGATATTTGCTCCATTCTTTTACCACAGCACACACTCACTTACTCACTCACTCGATAGAAAGCAGACTCGCACAGCACCTTGCATTAATAGCATCAGGTGTCGCGACTTTGTGCACCAGCCGTACAAAACAGCCAATTAAAAGGTTCCGCCTTTCAACCATTACGCTATACTTCCGATCAAAATTAGAATTTAGATGTTTATATAGTCAAAATAAATCATGAAAAACAATGTTTTTATTCCATCAAATTTACATAATTTTTAATGCCTTTGAACATCGAATTCATGCTTTTTCATGCCAATTAATGCCTGAATTTTCACAAAATCTATTTAATGACTTTTCATGCTTTTTAATGACCCGCGGAAACCCTGTATTACAAGAAAGAAAAACGTTTGTACAAAACGAGTTTCAAAAGAAAAAAACGAATTACAAGAAAGAAAAACTTTTGTACAAAACGAGTTTCAAAAGAAAAAAAACAATTACAAGAAAGAAAACCTAAGTACAAAACGAGTTTCAAAAGAAAAAAACTTATGTCGCTGTTTTACCTTCATAAAAAACTAGCCTAGTCACTTTATTCATGTTACATAATTGACAGACAGTGTTCTATGTATGTCAACAGGCATCTATTGCCAAAGCCTTTTTGCCTGAAATGATTCACAATTATCATATATTGTGTATTTAAGTTTTTTGAGTTTTCCCAAAAAATACAAAATAGATTTTTTTCCAGCAGTTTAATTGGGTGACAATATCTAAATAAACCTTAAATTAGTAATTTTGTATTGAATTTGTCTTCCTTTAATATAGCATTACAGTTCATAACATTCAATTGTTCTTTTTTTACTTTAGAAATCACTGGCACAATTTACCCCAACGTATTCCCCCCAAAGGCACAACTTACCCCGCACCAGGGGCAAGTTGTGCCACGAGACCACTTTTTTCCCAAAAGCTATATTTCTGAAACAATTCATTTCAGATCCAAAGTTATTGTTCTCAGGGATGCACCACATCCTGAAATATATGTACACCATTAAGTTGAAGGCATTACTGTCATGGCCTCACTTTAAAGTCACTTTGAGTAAAAACTGGCACAACTCACCCCACTTTCCCCTATATATATTTATCTAGTGCATAACCCCTCGTCGTATAGTGGGGATAGCTTGAAGGCGTTCACGTGTACGGATGCTTACCAATATGCTGTGGCTGGATGGGTTAAAAATGTGAAGGTGCGGCACCTAGCCACCAAGGATTTATATTTAATCATGGGAAATGTAAGTATTACTTTTTTTTAAATCACATGTACGATTTTAAAGGTGACTAGCTAGGTAGCGAGTTGTTAGCTAAGTCAGTTAGCAGTTAGCTAAGTCAGCTAGCAAGCTACCACTAGCTAGCTGCTTAGTTTTAGTGCTAGCTGCTACCTGGATTATCCTACAGAAGATCTTACTACGATAGCATTATCGTTTACAGCAATAGTATGAGAAGTAGCCTTTTGGAAAGATTAACTATTACAGTTTTCTTAAATTAACAGGTCCATCATTCACAGGCTCTTAACACTAAGCCAAAATGGCCATGGGTAGTGGAGCAGGAGACAGGGTCTGTTGTCATGGCACACTGCAAGTGCTTCAAGTCATGTCTGAAGCTGAGCAGGGTGCCAAAGTTGGAAGTGTGTAGAATGCAAAAAACAAACCAACAAAAAAATGAAGTTGTATGTGATTTTATTCATGTGACAAATACATTTGATCCATACAAATAATGATTAATTGCATGTATTATTTGGACATTGTAGTTCAGAGTTCACACATATTTCAGAGATACTATTTACATAAAAATTTGACAAGGAAAGCTACTCTTCCACTTATCTAATCTGCAGGGATGACAGATGGGCACATGTTACAAAGAGCACAGCAAACTGTTACCATTTTGGCAACGGAGGCCTGTCCTTGCGTGGTGGCTTGGCAGAGGGACAGAGGGATGGTGCTCTGAAGAATAGTGTACTTATTCCTGACCAGGCCAATGACTCGTTCCACATGGATCCTGACGGCTGCGAGTCCCCTAGTTGCCTCAAGCTCCAGTGGATGCATCTGTTGCTTGCCTTTGGTAAACGCTGGTATTTTTAATTGAGCACAATACATAGCTACTGTCTCTTTCACATTAAAGCCTATATCAGCTAGAATGACATCTCCTGGTGATAATTTATCAAGAAAGCCACAATTTTCTGTTATGTACTTGTCACTTGTGCGACCACCCCATCCTTTTGACACATAAGACATAACACCTTGTGGTGTTATTGAGATCAGGTATTTCGCAATATTGTGGTGCTTGTACTGTGAGTATGTCTGTGCATTGATTCAAAAGAATCAATGATGGAGGTGCAGTTCTTAAAGTTATTTTTGAAACACAATGGGAGACTATTTTGAATTTGTTCTTTTGGTGGCCATAAGATTAGATAATCTATGATAATCTAAAAAACATTACATCTAATGTGCTATTGAACACTCTGACAACAGTTGACTTAGATATTCCAAAAATGTCAGCAAAAAAGTAAAGCGGCATATTAAGCCATCAAACATTGGAATGGGGTGATTGATTGTCCAACTTTAAGAAATTCTAAAAGAAAATTAAACAGAACAATTAATTTGGCAAAGGATGGAAGACCTGTGAGTTCCAGCACCATGGTGTCATTAACCCTGAATGTCTCATTCAAGGACCGCTCTTCTGCCCTGGCCCTTAACTCATGGACTTCAACTCTGAGTTTCAACTCTGACTTCAACACACTCACTTTTATTGGAAGTTGTGCCCTCTTGCTCCTCTATGACAGCCACATCGGTGGTTGAAGAGTCAGTAAGCCTGCTGCAGTTCTTGCGTATCTTGCGCTTCATCAGCTGAAACTTTTGGCAGGCAAAATGTTGCTTATCCCTCTCCCTCGTGAGGTGTGTGCAAAAAGACTGGGCACAAAATCAGGGCTCAAAGGATTCCTCCTGTTTAGCTCCTAAAATCTCAGAGAAGAGTAAAATAAAAGATTATACGTGAGACATTGTCCAACCTGAGTTAATCTCTCTCTTTTATAAACTATGTAGGTTGTAATAAGGAACAGTTAAGGGAGGTTTAAAACTACTGGGTTTAGCCCAATAATTTGTTCCTTTTAACAGCTAGTATAGCACTAAGCAAATGATGGCTGATCAATCTTTTGATGAAGTTACTACATGGGCTAAACAAAGGGACATGCATAGGTAGACCAAAAAAAAATAACTTTGATATCCTACTTTCAGGATTTGTGTTTGTGAAATAAAGGTTTAAGTAGGCTATCCAGGGAATAAGACATTGACATCAGAGCAAGAATGCAATTCGACTGTGCTAACGTTAGTACTTGTAAGGCACCATGTAACAGCCTGTCTCTGGTAAAAAGCTACCATCTGCATCTGAATCTCATGTACTTGACTGATTGATACAGTCAATCAAGTTTTTGTAAATATTCTCATGATTCTCCAAAGGTAAAGTGAATGTTAGCTATTGTTATTAGCCCTAGCTGCTACTAAGTTGAGGGGAAGCCTTACCTGACACGAAGTGGTTGTTGCATAGTAAGCTGTGAGACGTGGGTGTCCAATGATCTCTTCGAATAGCAGCTAACCACTTCTTCTCTCCATATCCTTTGGTATGGAATAAAATACCATTTTGGGGTTCCTCTTTCGGCTGTTGTTGCAGCCAGCGGCACAACATATTGCCGGCATGACCCAATGACTGTACTGTATGTGACTGCAGTCGGTCGGAAAGATGGCGGCGCAAAGCTACAGTGACGTCATGTGAACCAAACGAATTGTCAACTACAGTAGTAGTAGACAATTGCCCCATCAAGTAACACAAAGTGTTCACTTGCGTTACATAACTTACACACAAATCGATCTGGACCAAAACAGGCGTGATCCAGGTGAAAATAAATTTCCAATGATACCAAACTCGACTATGTGGGATAATGGCTTCATATTGAGTTAGCGATATCTGGGCCAAAATTAGTTACTTGAATGAGCCTCTCCAAATGTGACTGCTCTGGCTAGGATTATTTTGGTTATTATTTCGGCATTTTTGGTTAATTAAAGGTTAAATAAAAAAGTACAAAAATCCTATTGTCACCATTCAAAGACAAATTGAGATGAAGTTATGTATTAGCTCAGATGTTGAAAGAAAATATATGTTGAATGCACTTCTTATCTGGGAAAAGCCTATTGTAGTCCGGCTGGGCAGGCTAGGATAATCTGATTCTCCTCATTCAGGGGAAAGTGTATCTATGTCAGTTAGCTAAATAGCTTTAAATGTGCTTTTCCATTAAGTATTTTTACAGAAAAGAATATGGGGGGATAAAGCATGCATATCTAGGAGCATCACTAAATAAGTAGCTTTCTGTAAGTTTATAGAGGGCCGCAAAAACTTTTTTTAAGTGCCTCTCAAATGTACCAATTCTGGCGCTTCTAATATTAAAACTCCTCGCTGCAATCACCAATGATGACCTCATGTGGTCCAGGGAAGCAGACTCGGTAGTAAAAACTTCTAAAATGTAAAGCGACTAAAATTCCTCAATAGACTCAAGAAGTTTAGCAAGTCAGCAAAAACCCTCACAGGTGCACAAAAAGAGAGTATCCTCTAGAGTTGCATTACAAGAATGTACCACAAACTCAACTGACTGGCTTCTTCTGTAAGTGTCAGGAACAGAGTGAGGTGACGACTACATGTCTTCATCCCATGTTTCCCGGTTTACACTTGTCCATGAACGCAGCCCCGGACTCATTTCATTGTCTTGTTTAACCATTCACACCAAGCCCCTGTGTGCAATTCGTATGTGTATGTGTGTCTCTTCCCTGCCCCCCAGTTCCCAGATGCCGAGTATAGCCACCAGCGCCCAGGAGCCCATCAATGACTGGCCGGTGCCACCTGAACCCGTAGATGGATGACTGGCCACAGTTGCCTGATCTGTAATGTCTGCTGCTCCCGAAAGGCAGCAGCCAGCACCACCTCCCAGTGCCCCCTGCCAGCCACAAGTTGCTGCCAGTGCCCCCTGCTGCCGAAAAGCAGCAGCCAGGTCCCTATTTGTAATTAGTATGTGTATGTGTCTCTCCTGCTCCCTAGTTTTGTACATAATTGTTGAATGTTATGTCCGTTGTGTTTGTAAAAATTCACCTTAATTATAATATAATTGTACAAGCCAGTGAAATATAAATGGAATATTCAGTATAGGAAGAACTGAAGTGATTTTTCTATAGTCGCACAGTTAATTGTTATAGATAAACCCTGATGCGTTATCCTTCAAATCAGGAAGGCAATAAACACAGGGGCCATGTTTAAAACAAAGGCAACTTAAGATGCATGGCACGAAGTGCCGCTTCCCTCTAGCTCGTTCGCCGCCTCCTTCATTCCTTAGATCTTTTTTCCTTGCCTCTTTGTATTGCAACTCACTGCATGGCTGGTGTTCAACCACTCTGAAGCCATAATAAATTATGCATCCTCTGTTAAGTCCGTCCGTCTGTACAAAACAACAATAGCAAAAACTGGGATATAAAGCAAGAGATGCAGAAAGAAACTAAGGTAGAGGGATCGCGAACAGAGGGGAGAATTGAGTGAGAGGTGACTGGCTCTGTCCTGTTTATGAGGGACTGCAACATAGGTTGCTGGGTAGGGTTAAGGAAATAAAAAGGATGCATTTTTTCCTGCAAGAGTTACTTAATATAGCCCAGAATAGTTGTTCTATCCCAAACCCTCCCACCCTAAGCTTCTCTGGTACTGTTTGTACATTGCGAGGGTAGAGGTGAATCACAGATGTTATTCGTTATTTGTCCTCCCCCTTCTTTCTCAATGAGGCAGAGTCAATGATGGGGAAAGTGCAAGAATGAGCTGAATGGAGAATGCGCAGATCCACCATCTTGGCAGTTGGCATTACTGCATTGTCGTTAGGACAAAGGTTGTCACAGAGTCTGATAGTCGTATTAGAGTTACAGCACATCAAACCTGGAATAACTCGTATTGATAATTATGTCTCAACTTCTGTATCGGGACTTATCTATACACTACTGTTAAATTTTGAAGGTCATTCAGAAATGTTAAAAAGATTAATCAGCAAGTTAAACTAAAAACAAGCCTTTATATAATCACAAACTATATAATTATATATTTATTTACTGTATCGTAGGGGTTGAACAGACTAGTCGACTAGTCGACCTTAATGCAAAGTCGTGACGCTTTAAGCTTGACGTCGACTAGTCGCGTTGATCATGTGCCATATGATTGCGCTAATTTTTGTACTATCAACATGGCCGCGTTGCAGTCGACAACAAATCCACAGCAGCCGAAGAAATAAGTGAATATTTTTTAGCACCACATATTCCCACGATGGAGAACCCCTTGCAGTGGTGGGCCCGCAACCATGACAATTTTCCTTGTTTGGCCAAGCTTTGCAAAAGATACTTGGCTGTTCCAGCTACCAGCACCCCAAGCGAGAGGATTTTTTCACTGGCTGGGAATACCATCAGCCGGGCAAGCCTCCATCCAGCTCACGTTGATGCCCTCGTGTTCTTGCATGCAAACCATGATCGAAAATTAAAAACTGTGAATGAGCAGGACTGTGACAGTGAGTAGGCGTGTTATCGTAGTAGTGAAGTGTTATCTAGATTAAATAGCATTGTTATGCCGGGAAAAAAATACATTTAAACGGGAGTTATATTGTTGCATTGTAACCGTTAGTTGCAACATATGAGCTGTATAATTTTAGCATTGTTATGCCGACATGCATCGATAAAAAAACTGAACTAAAACGGGAGTTGTTTCATTTGAACAGTTAAGTTGCAAAATATGAGCTGTATTATTTTAGCATTGTTATGCCGATATGCATCGATAAGAAAACTGAACTAAAACGGGAGTTGTTTCATTTGAACAGTTAAGTTGCAAAATATGAGCTGTATTATTTTAGCATTGTTATGCCGATATGCATCAATAAAAAATTTAACTAAAACAGGAGTTACCGTTTCATTTTATCGGTTAAGTTTCAACATATGAGCTGTATAATTTTATCATTGTTATGCCGAGATGCATCAAATAAAAAATTTGCATTAAAACATGAGTTATTGTTGCATTGTTAACGTTAAGTTGCAACATTATAAGCTGTATACTTTTTTTTAATTTAAGTTGCAACATAAGCTGTATAATCATCAGCATCTGTATAATGTTCTGCTAATAAATTGTGGCATGTTGCAAAGCAGTCCCATCTCTTGTGTTTTGTATATGACATCAACGACTAGTTTTATGTCATAACAGTCGTTCAACCCCTACTGTATCGTGACTTATCTACATACTACCTTTAAAATTGTTGGGGTCATTTAAAATTGTTCTTGTAATCAAAATATAAGCAATTTTTTGTCCAGTAAAATAGCACAAAATACAGTGTAGACATTGTTAATGTTCACTGGCAATGTACCATTAAATTCAAATGTATTTATTATTCTAATTTGTCTTTTAATCTGTATGTCCAAATAATCACGTGTATTAAAAGGCTTGTCTTCATTATGAAACATTTTCTGATTTCTGTATGTGTTTAGGAACTCTAAACGAGGAACTAGGAATGTGTGTAATGTTGGCTGGGCATGTCTGTCTACCTAGGGCCTGGTGGCCAAAAGGGCAAGTGACTTGTAAATAATATATTGTTAGAATATAACATGTATAGTAATACACATAATAATAATAATAACTTGAATAGTTTTATATATATATATATATATATTTCCCTCTCTTTTTCCCCACTTACTAACCACTGTACTATGTAACCGTTTTTTAATAAAGCCCACTGAAATACTAATACACAGCCTAGAGCTACTACCAAAATGTTGATGAAAATGACTCTAAGGCAACAGACAACAGAATTATTTCACAGTACTGTGAGCAAAAGTAAACAGCATCCCGTCCAAGAATTATCCTCAGCTGTGTGTGTGTGTTTGTATCTGCATTCATGCGAAGGCCTCCACTATTGGCTACCCTTACAACTTTTAAGAGCAGATATTTTAGCAGCTGGGAGAATGCACATTTAGGTCCTTGTTACATTCTTGCTAATGGTACCAATAACAAATTCGGTGAGAGGAAAAAAAAAAATATTGTCCCACACAGGGATAATTCCCTTATGTCCCTCTGTCTCAATTAATGAGTGTGTCCGAGCTTTGGAAAAGACTCAATAAATCTATAATTTATCTTGAGTAACTCCCTTTTCAGATGTGTAGGTCACCTCAGCCGATGGGGCATTGACATGCATAGGTCACAGGCATCACAACAGCATTAAGATTAGGGCTGCAACAACTAATCAATAAGGTTGATAATGAAAAATAGATCCCAACAATTTTCATTAAGGGTTGCAGATTAACATTAGTACCTACAGGGAATCTGGAAAGTATTCACTTCAGATTCATTTTGCTTTGTCACTGTCACGCTATTCTTGGGTGTAGTGCGGATAAAACCCCTTTGCAGAGCGAAAACTGTTCATGGAATTTATTATAAATAAAACGAACACGTACATGAACGCTACAAAACATACACTAGTTGAAATTAAAGTGCGTTTATCAAACACTCACCTCTAACACAGACCGTAACTTGAAATAATGCTAAGCACTGTGTACCAGACATGGGGGACTCGAGTCGCAAATTCTAGGACTTGCAGTGTTAATTTCGTTGACGAAGACTATGACGAAAGCTATTCGTCAACGAACCTTTTTCACGGACGAAAACTAAACGAAAACTAAATAAAAAGTAATATATTATGACGAAAATGTGACGAAATATAACTGACATTATCGTCAACGAAACTAGACGAAAATATTAGGCCGGGACGAATCGACAAGATATCCAATCATAACTACGGTACCCCGTATTTTTTGCACTATAGGGCGCACTAGATTATAAGGTGCATTGTCAATGAAGGGTCTATTTTTCTTCAGTGTCTGATTTTAACAGTTGGGCGCATACCGCATCCAACATGCCCGAATCCTTCTCGTCATTATCCGAGTCCGTGTCTGTGTTGCTGTTATGGTGAAGTACGGTATGTATCACTCCATGACGCTCCTGGCTACGGTACCGTAATGATGCAAGCAGTAAGCAAAACCAGAATTTGGAATTTAATTGACTAAGACTAGACTAGACTAAGACTAAAACTCTTGTGATTTTAGTCGACTAAAACTAGACTAAGACTAAAACTCTTGTGATTTTAGTCGACTAAAACTAGACTAAGACTAAAAGATTTCTGATGACTAAAACTAGACTAAGACTAAATGGCGTGTTATTCAAAAGACTAAGACTAAAACTAAATCAGAATTTGCTGTCAAAATTAACACTTGAGGACTTGAGACTTGCTTGATAAACATTCATAAAAAACTCAACTTGACTTTGACTTGATATTCATGACTTGACTTAGACTTAAAATCAAATGACTTTAAATTACTTGACTTTCTGTTTATTTCTGATATTGACGAGGAGTTCATAATATACTGTGGATCAGTGACGAAGAAGCTGTTCATGTTCACTTCACGCTGCAAACTCACAACAACAAAAGCCCATACAGGGCAGGTACGGTGGCTGAGAACGGAGATTACAACTAAAACTAAAGCCACATTTCTGAATAGCGCTCCCTAGCGCCACACCGATGTACAGAGTAAGCTTTACGAATTAAAAGAATCCATATACAGATGAGAAAATCTTATTAGGTAATCTAATAGGGTGTTGTTGCATGAGCGGGAACCCGTTGATAGCAAGTGATGCGGCAGACCTGCAGTTAACGAGACTGGCAGTGGCTACGACCAGTTCACATCATGGATCCCTCTGCACCAAAAATAATAAAAGTCTGGCTATAAAGATTACACATCTGACCAGGCAAAGAAGAAACGAACCGCAGTTTGCAAGATCTGCAGTGCAAAAATTTCCGACACAACCACTACCACGTCAAATTTCATCATACACTTCAAATCCCACAAGGAAAGGTAAGTTCTGAAGTCAGCCTAATCTTCTTTAGCTAACGCTAAAATACCATACTTCTAATAATGGCAAAGAAAATTGGGTAACACTTTCCGATAAGGGTACATAAACTAACATTAACTAATACCTTATTAAACATGAACAAATGATGAACACATACATTAACAATAAATGAATAATGAAAGCTCATACGGTACCACTAATGTACGAATGTATTAACTAGAAGTGAGTAGCGTTATTTAGTGTTGTTTGTGTTGACACAGGACATAAACTCATGTTTTGCTGGAGATACCTTCTAGTGGATGGCAGATGGACAAGATGACGAGGCATCAGAAGCTTTCTCTGGCCCTCTCGACCTAAAAGCTGCTCTGCTGGATCCGTCATTTGGCAACATGTGGTTGACCCATGGCGTTTTGGTCCCTGAAGTTATCAAGGAGTCTCTGTCTACGATAATCAAAGGTTTGTTATATTTTGATAATAAATACAATTTAGGCTAATGTCAACTAGGCTTAAAAATTAACTGTCAGTACATGGTACAAGGTCATGATGTGGTTGCCTAACCTAGCTGTGTGTTATGACTATTTTGTCTGTTACTACTTACTACAGTATATTTCAAACATGCATGCATTTTGTGATCACTGTTTTTGCATTTCAGACTTGATTGTCATTGAGGCGGACAAGTTCACCCCAACTACACCGGGTTTCATTGATTAAAAGCATTTCTTCCCTTTTGCTGTTATTTGTTATTGCCTACCCCTTGAGTGATAAATAATAGAAAAGCGCAAAAATAATAAAATAGGAAACGCTCCCCCACACCTAGAGAAAAGTCATGACTTCCATGGACAACCTATTGAGAAGTCAATCAGGAGTTAAATTAGGTAAAAAGAATACTGAAATGCCACTTTAATGTTCCTGCTACACATTTGCAGATAGAATCATTGAATGAAAATTGCAACATTTCTTACACTTTTCTACCTAATTCGCCCTGACAGCCATCAAATGTTAACATCTTTCAAACGTTGCCACCACGGCCCTTGGCTCCTAATACAGCTGTCCAATCTGAATAAAGCACATATGCTTTCTGTTTCTTAAACAACTTGCACTAGTTCATAACCCACTTTATAATACACACACACACACACACAAATGTGCTAAATTTAACTCACACAGTGATCAACCATTGCAAAAATCTGCAACATATCAAGAACAAATACAGAGAATACAATGAATGTGGAGCAAGGGGACAGCTATAAATAGCAGGCACAACACTCAAAAATGTATCATTGTCACAAAAAGGAACACAAAGAAAGATAATTGCGCCTAAAAAAGAAGCCACAGTGGTTTATGTGCTTCTTTGACTTTAGACCCTGCAGCATTTAAAGCGTATGTGTCATGTAGCTAATAGCTAGGTCTTTTCTTCTACCATTGTACTACCAGATGACCAATAGGCAAGGCAATTGTTAAGAGAAATACCTGTTTAATATCTATGATCCTCTCTCTATGCCCGAGCGGGAAAAATGGGTTACAGCAGCATTCCTGTGAAGTCAAAGATGTCATGGTCAGATTGTATCAGGGTTGTGCGCACAGCCGGATTAACAATTTTTTATGCCCAGGGCAACAAGACTCAAGGGCCCCCCAACCCCGCCCCAAAGCAAAAATCACAAAGTCCCTATCATCAAGAGCATGTCCCTAAACTTAAGATCACGTTAATGCCCTACTACTATATATTCATAAAGTCCCTATCATCAAGAGCATGTCCCTAAACTTAAAGAATATTACAGTACAATTTTGTTTGAACAATTTGGCCTTAGAACTGGCCTCTTTAAAACTGAACTCATAAACACAAACATATTTTATTATTATTATTATACTTTGCTTTAAAGGGTAACAACACAACACTATAGAGGAAAAACTCATAGTCTACACAACATTTCAAATTAGGCTTGTACACGTCTATTAACTTTTATATATTTTCCTTTGCTTAACAGGTGACCCTTACACACTGGACTCCTTGACTTAAATTGTGTAAACTCAAAACATTTAATGCTATCAAAGATTCAAGATAGATTTTTACAATTTAAAAATGTATATTAAACGTCTCTTACACCATTTCCTTAAAAAAACAAAGCTGTGCAAAATGTGGTGTCCTCTATAAAACAATCTGAGAGTGGTTTGAATTAATAACGTTGAGACTTGTACTTTAGAGACGGTCCCTAACTATAAGCACACCGAGGTTTCTCTCGGTCGATCACCGCGGTGTAGTGAGGCTGCTTGCAGGAAAACGGACCTGATCTCGGCCTCCGACTATTCGTTGAATATCCAATATCGAACATCCAAACAACTTTACCTCAGTCTGAGATGAAGGAAATATATTTGTGCGGGAATTTCTCGCACGATAAAAACTAACCTTGCGAGAATGGTTTAAATTATGCGCAATCCCGCACCGAAATGCAAGCCCTGTTTCACAGAGCCCAGTGCCCCTTAGATCTTATGTGCCCCTGGGCAAGTGCCCAGTTGCCCTAATGGTTAATCCGGCCCTGGTTGTGCGTGTTTTAAATTTTTTCACAAGCAGATTGTTTCTTAAATGGCTTTACTTGTTTGAAATTCTTACCCGTTTTAAAGTCTTACCGGTTTGAAATCGTTTTACAAAGAAGTATCTAGAGATGACCCTGTATAAGGAGCTTTTTCTGAAATCATGCATAAAATAGCATTCCTTATCAAATATTTTCTGACATTACCAGATGTTTCACCTAACATTTGTTCTTACTTACCAACGTGTGCCCAGAGCAATATCAATGACTGTAAAACTGTCTCTTCCGTTCTCCTGCTTAATATTTATGAAAATGTCATTAATTCCCTCCACTGTGCGAATTAATTTCACAAAATGTAAAAATATATTGAGCTGAGTTTACACGACACATTGGAAATAACAAATATGTGCTCTCAATGCAAATTTATCAGGTCTAAAATAAAACACTGCTTTAGTCATTTCACCCCTCAGCCAGTCAGCATAGCCATAAATAGAGTGCTGTCTGTTGAAAAATTGGTTCTATCTTAAAACAATTCCCCCAATTGAAGTCTTTCCCACTTGAGTAATAATGAATTACAAAGGTTCTGGGGGAATGGGGAAAAGTTATATAATCAAAGGAAATCTATGAATATGCCAAAGCATTTGGGAAAATCTTTAAATATGCATCATGGCATATTGTGCTTACCGAAAAGCTTTTTTGAAACCTTCCATTTTGGTCTGGATTTGAAATGTTCATTATTTTTGCACAACCAATCAGTACTATGGATCACTATCAAACCTGCATTAGCCATGAAATATCAACTTTCAAAGAATATATGGGGACACAAATAAGAACATATTACAATTTTTAGGGACCTTTCAAGGCTCTGCAGCACAACAATTACAATCAGTGGCCAAAAACCGCAGAGTTGACCTTTTAGGATTTCTAGATGGGTGGTGTCTCAAATATCATGTCACAATGAGCACATTTGTACATAATCCATGCACATTCTTGGATAGCCGCATGCTATCTTATGGAGATTTATGGAGAAACGCTGCCTACTCCGGCTGCCAACTACTAACGTTAATGATACCTAGCTTGTTTCATTCCAAAAAAGTAAATAAACGCTACTCATTCAGAAACCCTATCTGCTATAACTGGTCGCGTCCGAATTGAAAAACGAGGAGTGAAGACGTCTGACTTCTTCAAATTTATAATAACAAGAAACGGATAACGACCCATAAAATGGTTATCCACTATGTCTCCATTGTTGACAATAATAAGCCAATTCAGGGCCTTTACAGTATACTATAGATGAAAACTCTAATCGTTAAGCAGTCTCAATAATGGTATCAATACAAAAATGAAAGATCCCCATTTCTAATAGGAAATATGCATTCCATCATAGTAGATCAACAATTTCTGAAATACTCAAACTAGGCCTCCTGGCACCAACCACCATACCATGTTCAAAGTCCTTTAAATCACCTTCCTTTCATTCTCCATGGCACAAATCCATACTAGTGCATGAGAAGCCAGTTCAGAGCGAAGATTATGTGGGAAAACTAGACACTAAATGAAACAAAAAGTGCGCTAACGTTGCGTTTTATAAATAACATTCCAACAGTGAATATAAATTTCAACAACAAACACTCAGCAGCTATGTTAACATGACATATGAACAATATCCAGCAAACAGCTAACAGCCCCAGTGACTAAAATATCTATTGCAGCCGAGTAAGCTATCGAGTTGTGACGGTTAGCCATCTTCTTACCTTCGGCTGTATCTCAGACGATTGCTACCTGCATGTTATCAATGTGGCAGCCACTGACTGACAAGTTTCGCACAGACTTGTGCCTGCATAGACACAGCTAGTTACATTTTCTGTGATATCATATATGCCAGTATTGCTTTTTATTATAAGACTATGCATTTCTTTGATACATCCTGAGAGAAACAATGTATAAAGGGTTGGTGTTGCAGAGCAACAAAGAGCCTGCCAGGTTTCCTTGTCAGTGCAAACAGTCTTTTCCGATGTGCTGAAGGGCATATTCTCTGATGCTCCAGGCCAGTGGATCTGTGGCATCCGTGATACTGTTCGGAGTGGATGCACATCGAAAAGCACTGGGGTAGGGCGCATTAGAGAAGCTTTGCAGTAAAAGGTTGAGAGTGATGGGACAGACAGGCAGACAGGCCAGTGCATCAAATTGTAGAGTAAAGCAATATTCTCTGTCTTTACTGGAACTCTTAAACCACACACCAATTTACAGTGTATGAAACAGATGACATAAACATTCTTTACAAGGAATGTCAGTATCTGCAAAATAAGCTCTCACTGTCTCACAGAATATCATGCAGCAAAGTAAGTTATTATGACTGTGATCATGTCATTTGGAATGAAGTGACACCAATTATGACAATTACATACACATGATTCTCAAGGCAGTAGTAAGTTTGGCTTCATCGCTGAGTCACCATCAAGAACAGTAATACTCAACAGATTTGTGATGGCACTGTTTTTAAAACATAGGGTGTGTGTGTGTGTGTGTGTAAATGAGGAAGGAGACTGGCTGTCTGCATATATGCATGCTAATGAGCAGGATATTATTCATCTTCAAATTGTGTATGTGATTTAAAAAAACGGATTCAGACTGGCTTATGATATACATCATCACCAAGACGGTATGTCTGTCTCACCAGAGGACCTTCACACAAGGCAATATCATCCACTCTCCATCTGTAACATCTCACGGTTGGTCTGAATCTGCAGAATGATTGCAGATGATTCACCTAGTAATATCTCAAAACTCTCATCTCTAGGCTACCAGTTTGTTGATGGCTTCAAACAATTTATTGCCACTCCTCGTCATGATTACAGCAAAGACCACTGTTCTGTGTCTTGCAAACAACATTGGCCAAAGTGTAACTGGATAATGGGACATTAAACCTGTTTAAATATGAGGCTTAGAGCAGGTTTTACTATGATGTTAAGACACTGCCCATACAAACTCTGTAACGTATTGCAAAAAAAAGATAATGATGCAAAGTGACCAATGGGGAAAAATTATTCACAATGAGGCATTGCCAGTAAAGTCTACACCTATCAGCTAACTATAGTTATTGTGACTTTAAATCAAAAGCAGCAATGGTAAAATATTAGATAGGTTGCTGTAATGCTGTAGATGCCCTGGCCAGATAGCTTGACACAATCACTTAACATAAACACTGCCTTTCTGGTCACTCATTGCAAAACAAGACGTAATTACAATATATTTTTGTGCAGTCTTCAAAGATTCACACTGTAGATCACAAGTAAACAATTACTTGCCTATTAAAAAGGGATAGGCAGCTAATTGAGGCAGTTCATTTAATGAAGCCAACATGCATTCAGCCCTTTTCGTTTCCATTGCTGAATAAAACACATTTGCACATGCTAACGTGTCTCTCTTCAGCCACCCTCTGTAGCGTACCAAAGAATCAGAGATTTAATCTTATCAGGCATTGGAAAAACAGAGCTAGTAACACAACTTCCACATATAAGCTAGTCATTATAAAGTCAGGCCCCTCCATCTTTACCCCTCACATCGACACGATTGGTTGAATAATGCTGTAGATGCCCTGGCCAGATAGTAGTCTTCTCATCAAGACCAGAATGTTGGGAATCTAGTTCCAGGTGGTTTTTCAAGTCCTGCCTCATCAGGTTGCTGCAGCAGACATATTGTGACTAATATGTTTGGAACATCAAAATCATAATAAAATCTCAGTTTAGAATTTGGATTTTACTTCTGGTAATGAGGACCAGATAAGATTTTAGAATAGGTCCATAGGCCCAACGGTAACAGCTGAGTACACCCAAAACTGCACACACACTGTGGTATTCTCTAGTGAAATGTATAAACAAGTATGACAATGTTGTAGCTACTACTGTTAGATGATCTGAATAAAAGTGATTGCTAAATTATTTTAATGTCAAGATATATACATCATGCAAATGCTACATTTGATGTTAACAAAACATAGCAACAAAAAATGAGCATTTCATGAACCCAAATAGAACAAGTATCATCACACCTGACACAGGGTTGAATTATATGTATATTGCCATATGAACGTACCTCTCATTGGATTCTGAATCCACAAGATGCCTCCAATTAGGTGATGTGACTGACCGAGCATCGCGGTTAAACAGCACACTTGGGCTGCAGAACCGGATCTTCTGCACCCGAATGTTAAAAACGGTTCTAATTATATTCTAATGTATCACTGATGTGGACAAAGCCATTCATATAACGTAACTTGTAGTCACTACAAAAATATCATTTACAGTTAATACGGGGTATAATAATATGTATTAAACTGAGGTAAAGGTATAAAATAAAGTTTATCGTTTCATCTGTCAGAACAAAGTATCGTTTTCCTACGACCGAACATTCACGTCTGGTTTCAACATCCTAGTAATCAGGTGCAGACGTCAAGTACCGAACAATAAGACTCGTCGCAAATAAAGACAAATTACACAAACGTTTGCCCTAAATGTGTCCACACTTCCATATCCTTTAAATAATTGTGGAAGACTGAAGCTCTATTCTGTTGTATTTTCATCACGGCATTTTCCGAACGACGTTGCTTGTTTGGTGTTCACGCGCCATTGGAATGGGCATGCGCATTACTGCTGCTCTGTAAAACATGTAGATGGGCTTATTTCCCTCTCCTCAAACGCCAGTGTGGCTATCAAGATCATTTGTACGCAGTGAAAATATTAGCAGACCGAAAATATGCGGCGCGCGGCAACTGAAATACTGTCCAATCACAGACGTTCACACTTGACTGTAAGAAACCCATTGCTGCCTATATGAGGCTGATTTATCCATTCACTGTGATATCCTGTATCTAATAGCTGAAATCAAATAAACTCCGCTATTCCAATTTCATTCGACACCATCGTGTTATCTTACCTTCGACAGCCATTGTTCTAATCCATACATTCGGTCATCCATCAAATAGAATGTAGAACTCAGTGCGTCGTCTTGGTAACCGATCGTTTGCTTAACATTCTGGCTGCGGGCAAATTTGAACGAAGAGCAACGGATTTGCAAAGGATGCTGGGGAGTGTAGGCAATTTCCTGACTTATGCAAACAGTTTAATTGAGACTAGAACACCTATTTGAAAATTAAATGTACCATGCCATTTTGTATTTGCATCTGCTATTACTCTAAATGTCAGAGGAAAAATATTAAAATGTTTATTACTTGTGTTAAGTACTGCAGTAACGGGACAAATCGAATTCCTTGTTTTTTTTAAACTTACTTGGCAATAAACTCGTTCTGAACTGAAAACATATGTTCCGGATAATCGGATTACATTTAAGGGAAATTGTATCTACAATTGGTCATAGTGTTAGAACCATAGATAATAGAATAGATAACAGAACATAATGGATGATATCATTAAGACCATATCAGAACGGAGCAATATGGCTGCCATCTTACCTGGTACCTGTTCTGAACCAACTACAATAGAAACTGTATGGAAGCATATAGTGGACTAAATTAAAATTAAAATGCATTCCCAAATAGCATTTCCATTTTCAAAGAATGCCCCCTTTTTAGTGGACAAAATAAAAATGAAAATGCAAACACAAATGGCATTTTTATTTTCAAAGAAAGACATATCAAAATGAGAAAAAATGTAATAATGTGCCATGACTATGACAACAGTGTTGATTTGCAGTAATATTTTTTTTACCTTGGATTTCATAGTGGAGACCAGGGACAGTTGTAACAAGGGACGATTGTATACCTAGCATGTGTGAATCAGGCCACCATACCATACCAGGATACATACAGCATGTACATAGAGAATGTCGGCGTTCTTGTAAACCATCTTCGAAATGGCCCTTTAAGTTTATCTCTTGATGCAACTCGAGGAGTAGTCACAGAAATACCAGACCAAGAGAAGAGAGTATTGTATTGCTCCTTGACATTGCCTAATCAGGGTGAAAACAGACCTTGTCTACTTGTGGCAGAAATTATAAAAAATTAGCACTCTGTTCCCCCAATCACATTCTGGCTGAGGAAGTTTTTGTTAAAGTTAGCCTGTTAAAGGTTGGACAGGTGGAGACAGACTACAGCTGGGCATTAATGCAAAGTGTGACGCAATCCTTCAATAAAGTAAGTGTTACAGGATATCTCAATAGAGCTGAATGTGTAACAGTGATCTTAAACAGTTAAATATTTTACACCTTTGTGCCGCACATGTGCGTACAATGACAAAAAATAACATTGGGCCAGAAAGTATGACAATATTTCTAAAGTCAATTAATCCCCCCAAAATTTCGGCTGATATAAAAAATAATAATTGGTCATTCTTTATGATGAAAGGTAATTTGTATTCGCCTGTAGTCATTGGGATCCTTTTAAACACAGCCATGGGTCTAATTCAATCCCACAGGAGGGATAAGCCAAAGACCAATCATGTCATCAGGGGGGCTCAGCCAATCAAGTTAGAAGTCCCCGTTCGTTAAGAGTGATCAACCAATTAAGTTAAGTCAAACCCATTTGACTAGATTAAAAAACTGTAAAAAGTCACACAGCGATTTGAATAGCTTGAAATCACATCTTTTATGTCTGGCCAATCTAAAATTGACCTTGAAGCTATGCACGTTATGCACCTGCGGAGCACTGAGAGGACTGGTATGATTCAAGTTATGGATGTAGCCTGGAGCAAAGGTGGAGCAATTAGTACATTACCGTAACCTATAAACTACTATAGAGTTGCGGAGGGTATAGATTTTAGATTTTAAGAGTCAATCTGAGTCAATCACATCCCTCAATTTATTTGAATATTGCAGATTTTGCAGAGGCTGAATGATTTGACAATTTATACATTAAATATCCCAAAGGCAGAAATACCCTACATTACAGAAACATTATATAATTGGTGCAAAAAAAATATTGTATCATTTTAGAGGGTTGGGTCACTAATCCAAATGTTGCAGGTTTGAAAGGTTATCGGCCTTTCTTATCGTCAAAGTATTCCCCTTAATTGCTCCATACTTGTCATACTTGGTCCCAGGCACTAACCTCGCTCCCTGAAGGGGTTTTGGAAGAGTGAGAAATGCAACAGATGGTGTAGAAAACTGTACCCACTGACAAACTTTCTTTGCAATTTCTCTAAAGGAAAGACCTACATTTTTATAGAGTTATAGTGGTCTGTCTGTCCTCCTTTGTCAATTGCCTTTTTTTCTCGCCATTATGATAGCAATATACACTATATGGACAAAAGTATTGGAACACCTTCACAATACACTTACAGGAGATTGTCGAACATCCCATTCTAAATCCATAGGCATTAATATCGCATTAATATTTGTAGCTATAATAGCTTCCACTCTTCTGTGAAGGCTTTCAACAAGAATAACGTCCAAAGCATGGGCTCTCCGTATGGTAGATAATATTTCATTGGAGTTCAAGGAACCCTCTTTGAAAAGGTAAACATCTATAAAACAATTATGATTCACCAGCCATAAAATGGCATAAGACATTACACTGATGGGTTTGTCTCCTTGACATTCAGAAGCGGAGCTACGACCTACAGTGAAGTTGAGAAGGGGGCCTCTAATGCTAAATAGAGTCCCCATGCCTAAAAACGTCTGCCTTTATTGTCTGTTGCTATAACCTGTCAAATTGGCATGACAGGTTCTGGGGAAAGGATGGGAATCCCTGCTCCAAGGAAAATATCCTGGATTGTATTTTTCCACAAACCATGCTATTTTTGTTGGATAGGTTTTGAGAAGGATCCGTTGATTGTTTAGACCAGTATAGCTCACACAAGATTAATGACTTAGCCTTATTTTTACATATAATTTGGAACAGGTGAAATATTGTTCTATTGCTAGCAACTAGTGAGAACCTTGTTCTGATTTTGTGTCTGGAGCAAGAGGCCAATGCAGATTATGTCGTCATTACCTGGTTGGTGAAAAGCATTTGTGGTCTAGGGATTTGTTAGGTAGGTAACACTTTGTCCCGGAATCCATTTGAAAGTTTACCTTTGTCATGCACTACTAGTAATGGAATCATCATGGAACAGCCAGATATCTCATGAAGTAATCAAATCCACTACAATTGATGTCAGCTGGGGGGTGTGTGACCTGGGAAGTTATACCAAAGCAAGTTTATAATGGTTACTATATCCAAAGCAGGTGTTTCACTAATAACATTTTAATAATTGTTCAGCATGTCTGTGAATGTTGTTTTCACTTTGATGTTGAGGGTTATGCCGTGTAAATACAGGGCATGCTGATTTTCTATGGGCACTGTATATCCAACAAATACAATACTGCGGTTTTAATGTAAACGTAATTAACAAAATAACTAATACACCTACTACTACTAAATACTAATTTATTAAGGGATTTTATTAAGTGATTTTTTGTTCTAAGGAAACCATAGCAGCATCTGTAAGTGCATAAAAATGTAAAAAGGTCCCCTTGGTTCTTTATGGTTCCAACACAGATGACATCATACCAACAAGGTGATGACGACAGCATTATCCTGTCCCTGCCACAGCATCTCCCCTTCAAACGCCACCTTCCCATGCTTCCTGGCTCTCAGAAGAATCCCTACCACCTTGTCGGAGATTCGCACGTATCTATCGAACAGTTCTCCGAACGTGACGCGCGTCTTCCCGTCTGGATCTGGGTCGTTCATAGTCCTGATCACGTAGCACATGTCAGATATCTCCCCATGGATGTGCTGCTCCGCTCGCCTGGCCCGCTCTGCCGTTTTGGTTCCTTCCTTGGGGCGACCATAGCCCTCCTCGCCCTTGCGTAGGCGTATGGACATGGAGTATTCGTAGTCGAATTCCTCACTGAAGGGGTTGAGCCTCTGCTGGACGGCGTGCGTGGAAGACCAGTTCTGCCAGCGGCTCTTCAAATCGCCAACGGCACTGTACTTCTTGGAAAGCACGTTGATCTTTCTGGCGTCATCCAACTCCGTTTTGCCCCTGTGAAGGACAGTGGCACAAACATTTAACAAGAATGAAATGGTCATTGATCTTAGCCAAATCAACTTCCATTTTGAAGCTCTCTCACTGTATAGTTTTGACCTTCTGCATGAAGTAATATGGGTTCACATTGGGGTATTGACTTATATTGCATGAAATGTATTACATTACATTAAACTCACACTGAGATGGATGGCCTTTTGAACCTGACCCATGACTCAACTTTCCCTTTCTGTGAGCCACTGTCACTGTGCTTCTGTGGGGGATTCCTGGATGACCCAGTGCTGTTTGTATTTCCAGTTTTAATGTTGTCTATTTGTCCAGTTGTGGTATTGTCTGTCGGCCCAAGTTCAGTTCTGCCTGTCATTCCAGGTTTAGTGCTGTTTGTCTGTCCTAGTTCAGTTATGTCTGTCAGTCCTGGTTTACTGCTGTCTGTCTGTCCATTTTCAGTTTTGTCTATCTGTCCAGGTTTAGTGCTGTCTGTCTGTCCAAGTTCAGTTCTGTCTGTCAGTTCTGGTTTACTGCTGTCTGTCTGTCCATTTTCAGTTTTGTCTATCTGTCCAGGTTTAGTGCTGTCTGTCTGTCCAAGTTCAGTTCTGTCTGTCAGTTCTGGTTTACTGCTGTCTGTCTGTCCATTTTCAGTTTTGTCTATCTGTCCAGGTTTAGTGCTGTCTGTCTGTCCAAGTTCAGTTCTGTCTGTCAGTCCAGGTTTAGTGCTGTCTGTCTGTCCAAGTTCAGTTATGTCTGTCAGTCCTGGTTTAGTGCTGTCTGTCTGTCCAAGTTCAGTTATGTCTGTCAGTCCTGGTTTAGTGCTCCATTTTCAGTTTTGTCTGTCTGTCCATTTTCAGTTTTCAGTCTGGTTTAGTGCTGTCTGTCTGTCCAAGTTCAGTTATGTCTGTCAGTCCAGCTCTCTTCTGTTTCCAGGTTTAGTGCTGTCTGTCTGTCCAAGCTGTCTGGTTTACTGCTGTCTGTCTGTCCATTTTCAGTTCAGTTCTGTCTGTCAGTTCTGGTTTTTTACTGCTGTCTGTCTGTCCATTTTCAGTTTTGTCTATCTGTCCAGGTTTAGTGCTGTCTGTCTGTCAAGTTCAAGTTCAGTTCTGTCCATTTTCAGTTTTGTCAGTCCAGGTTTAGTGCTGTCTGTCTGTCCAAGTTCAGGTTTATGTCTCCAAGTTCAGTCCTGGTTTAGTGCTGTCTGTCTGTCCAAGTTCAGTTATGTCTGTCAGTCCTGGTTTAGTGCTCTCTGTCTGTCCATTTTCAGTTCTGTCTGTCTGTCCAGGTTTAGTGCTGTCTGTCTGTCCAAGTTCAGTTCTGTCTGTCAGTTCTGGTTTACTGCTGTCTGTCTGTCCATTTTCAGTTCTGCCTGTCATTCCAGGTTTAGTGCTGTTTGTCTGTCCTAGTTCAGTTATGTCTGTCAGTCCTGGTTTACTGCTGTCTGTCTGTCCATTTTCAGTTTTGTCTATCTGTCCAGGTTTAGTGCTGTCTGTCTGTCCAAGTTCAGTTCTGTCTGTCAGTTCTGGTTTACTGCTGTCTGTCTGTCCATTTTCAGTTTTGTCTATCTGTCCAGGTTTAGTGCTGTCTGTCTGTCCAAGTTCAGTTCTGTCTGTCAGTTCTGGTTTACTGCTGTCTGTCTGTCCATTTTCAGTTTTGTCTATCTGTCCAGGTTTAGTGCTGTCTGTCTGTCCAAGTTCAGTTCTGTCTGTCAGTCCAGGTTTAGTGCTGTCTGTCTGTCCAAGTTCAGTTATGTCTGTCAGTCCTGGTTTAGTGCTGTCTGTCTGTCCAAGTTCAGTTATGTCTGTCAGTCCTGGTTTAGTGCTCTCTGTCTGTCCATTTTCAGTTCTGTCTGTCTGTCCAGGTTTAGTGCTGTCTGTCTGTCCAAGTTCAGTTCTGTCTGTCAGTTCTGGTTTACTGCTGTCTGTCTGTCCATTTTCAGTTCTGCCTGTCATTCCAGGTTTAGTGCTGTTTGTCTGTCCTAGTTCAGTTATGTCTGTCAGTCCTGGTTTACTGCTGTCTGTCTGTCCATTTTCAGTTTTGTCTATCTGTCCAGGTTTAGTGCTGTCTGTCTGTCCAAGTTCAGTTCTGTCTGTCAGTTCTGGTTTACTGCTGTCTGTCTGTCCATTTTCAATTTTGTCTATCTGTCCAGGTTTAGTGCTGTCTGTCTGTCCAAGTTCAGTTCTGTCTGTCAGTCCAGGTTTAGTGCTGTCTGTCTGTCCAAGTTCAGTTCTGTCTGTCAGTCCTGGTTTAGTGCTCTCTGTCTGTCCATTTTCAGTTCTGTCTGTCAGTCCAGGTTTAGTGCTGTTTGTCTGTCCAAGTTCAGGGCTGTCTGTCTGTTCAGGTTGATCATGACTTATTCTTTCTTTCTCAGAAAACACATCATTTGTGTCCACTCCACAAGTGTGCCCTTCTCCAAGATCTCCCTCTGTACGTTTAATCCACTCCTTATCCTCTTTCCAACTGCGAGTTAGCTCTGACTCTTTCGTATTCAAAATTAGGTCTATTTCCTCCTCTGGCTGTGGAGCCTCATTACAAATCATCTCGGTCAGTAATGCAATTCCGGCACTCCTCTCCTGAACAGAGCTGATTATAGGCATCTTTCTACCACTCTCCGGTTGTTCTTGAGGAAAACTGTCTGGGGACTTCTTCCGGCCAGCTGAGGTGGTGCTCTGCTCATCATATATAGAGTTCACAGCGATGGGCTGCTGACCTGGCTGAAATGTTTTCTCCCTGGTTGGCTTCTTTGGTGGTTCATCCCAAAGTTTGCTCAAAGAGTCGGGGGCCCAGCCGACGGGCACTTTGGCTTGCTTGTCCTCGAGCTCTGACACCCACTTCTGCCAGCTTCTCGTCAGACTGGAAACCATGCAGATGGTGCAGAGCTTTTTGACGTTCCTGTTCTTGCAGAAACTCCTCTGGTCTGCCTGCACGGTGTTCATGTCAGTCATGATACATTTACACTCACTAGTGTCAGGTTAATATTTGTATTTTCTTGATATATCCTCTTGTGACAGGTTGCTTTTACAGGGTTCATGAAGCTTCTCCTTTCTCTGCAGGACTGTGTCTCATAGCCTAATTGCTTTCCCTGTTGACTACTATCCTGAGTCTGGCTAAAAATAGGGGGGGGGTGCACCCGGCATGACGATGGAAAGTATTTGAGACATCATTGCCTCCACACTGATCATGTTTCTCTGACACTTGCTGACCTCGGAACAGGACTGGTGAAGAGCTCACATTCCATCACAGAGCATATGATATCGGCAGGTAATTAGGGCAACATGACAAGGGTGTGTTTGCTAGGAACCTAAATAAATCATTCTCTCAAATTACTAAGCTAAATACTTTTAACTCCAAAAAGTCCATGGGCAAGGTTTTGACAACAATCCGTATTTTGTTTTTAATTTTCTCTGGTATGAATGCTAACACATTACAATATAATACAATCTTTTTTGCCCTTTATATCCTGTTTTTTCCTGGCACACATTGCAAATGGACAATCAAAGTCCTGGTACCAATACTATGATTTTTCACACATTATGCTACAGTTTTTTAAACTGATCGTAACACAAATGCACAACATATAATATTGGTTTGTGGCACAAATCCAATGGTACCAGGCACGTGCCCAGGTACGGCTCAGAGCACATGCCCTCTTGCTATATGGTGCATTTTCCACTTGAAATGTCCCCATCCTTCTCTGTGACGAGCGTCACGCACACCGGCAGGCATTGTGGTCAGCCTTTGTTACCTGCGTCACGTATTACGACTCAATATCAGCACATATACCTGTGCACGGCCCTGGAAGGTACCTATCAACACTCGGTTCATTTATATATTTTGATTTAACACAAGATTTATTTATACAGATTCAATCACTTACTATATACTGCCACCATGTTATTCGGAAAGACACAATTAAATTAGATTAATTCACATTTATATAGCATATTTCTTTGTTGTATCCCGATTCAACTCATATGTCTAGACAGACTCCAATACCAACATGCCAGGGCAGTAGATCAAATTCAACTGCTCCTGTCTAGAAGTGCTATGAAAATACTCCCAGCTGTACAGATAACCTTGAAGACAATAATTAGTAGATCCTATTTTAAGGTGCCACTCCGTTTGGGTGGCCTGTCTGACCGCATGTGTCGCCAATATTTGTCTTGGTAAAGGCATTGACGCAGAGAGTATGCCGAGTATTCATGATCAAGATTAAACAAAAGTATATGGTTACAATAGCGTACAGCTGCATATTTATAAGAGATTGTATTGGTTGAGATCATATTTATAAGAGACCTAAGCACAAAAGCACAGAGCAAAAACATTTGCATGCAACACATCTCAAATTCTGTTCTAGCTTGCATGTTTACAGCAAAGTTATGTTTCCATAAACACAAATACTTACTGCAATGTTACTTGAGCAGATAGATGAAATCCACTCTGGGCATGCCATGCAAATTGACTGTTATGTTAAAATCTTGGAGCAGCAGCAGCTTCACGGGAGGGTTTCTGGGTCATAAGGATCAGAGGAGGTGTCAAAGGCAAGTGGAGACATTTGATCTGGGGACCGAAGGCACGAACAATGTGACACCAGGAGATGACGAGAAGTTCCTGATTACGTGTGTACGATTTAGTCAAGCAACCCGTCAGGAAGGGATATGACACATCAGTATCTGGGAAGGTGTGGGTTGCACAGGATCCTCTAATGTGTTTAATCTAAATTTAAGAAAGTGTGCGTGCCAGGTTTAGACTATACGTACCCGTGCATTTGATTAAATGTATTGTACGCAAGCATGACACTAGACACAGAGGGTCATGTTTATCTGTGTGTGGGGGGGGGACCACTATATAGGGCCGTGGTTCCCAATCAATCAATGGCTTCTTTTTTTAAATGTTATCTCAGTGCCCAGACTTGAAATCCATTCATAACAGTGGTTTGAATTGAATATGGCAGTTCAGAAGATAAATATGTCATGACTCCCTGCCCGTGATGTCTGTCTGTGTGGTGTTTTTTAGTTTTTGCTGTGTTATGTCATTCTGTCTCCCTCTGTTGGCAGTTAAATGTTGGAGCTGCTCGAGCGTGTGAAGATCACACACACATGTTCGCCATCAGCACTCCTTAAAGAGAGGGAACCAGATTTCCAGTTCTTGCTGGATTGTTTGGTCATTTTTGTATGTCGGCCTCAGTGTCTGCAGTACATGCTTTTTTGCCCACCTTGTTGCCAATTACCTGGACGTGGAACTATTGATTGTAACTCTGTTTTGTTAATTTTTTTCAGGATTCCCTTTATCCGTTCGATTACCTTGGTTTTTTGGGATCGTATCGTCACACTCACCTGGAGCACCTTTTGAGATCTATCATCTGGGAGTCTGGATCGCCACTTCAAGACACTACACTCCTCAAATATACAACTCTCGTTTGTTGTCCGGTCTGCGTTTGGGTCCCCATCCAGAAAAATTTGTGACAAAATCTTGAATAAAACATTTCAATGTGTTCTCCAATATTATATATTAAATTATTAAATATGATATTTAATTTATACTCTAGGCCCCCCGTGGAACCGGTTTGACATCCCTGGGTTAAATTAACATAACAAGCCAGCGAGTACAACAAGCGAGTTCCCCGGTAAGCAAGTTCACCAAGCTCCCGATGTCATTCAACATCACTAAATCCATTGAATTCTTCATCCTCTGTGTCACTTATGAACAAGACCGCCTGGGCGTGGAGACGTAACTTCACCGTTGACAAGCGCCTCTCCCGGCAGCACGTTGTTCAAGCACCAATCTGTGGACTCGTTCCTCCAGTGCTGGACATCTGGCTTTCAGCCAGCGATTAGCTTTCTTTATTTTCTTCATCGCGATTAAACATTAAAGTTACCTCTGCTTTTCGCCAGTCCCTCACAAGTTTCTCACTCACTCCAAACTTTCTTTCTGCTGCTCGATAACCGTTTTCGGCTGCATACTTTATTAGTGTAGCTGACGGCGGAAGTTTGTTCATGCGTCTCCATGGCGACAGAGTGAATGTGCGCAACTGTATTATCACTGAGTTACTTCACTATATGCAGTTATAATAGTTATAATAATGTAGAGAATTTATTAAGTGAAACACTGTGATAATGTTTTATTTACAGAGAAATAACTTTAATTTGGTTTGATAAAGTTACACGCTGCGCTGGAAGTAGAGTCACCGGCGTAGGTCAGAGTTGAGAGTTAGAGTTGAGAGAGGAGCGAACAAAAATAGAGTTGTAAAGTGATGAACGTTTGAGAGATTGTTTGATATTTTCTACCGCTGGTTGCATTTGGCAAACCGTTTTCACGGTGCAATTGTGCAGAGTTGTTTATGGTGTTTTTCTACAGAACGCTAGAAATAATAAACGCGCAAGTTTGCATCCGTTTCGAGACGTGGAGTATTTTGTATAACCAGGGTAGTTACAATTACCTGTAGTTTGTAATCCGCATAATAGGATTTTCTTTTTGGGGGCATTTTCAGTTGCATTTAATGTTAATACTGAAGCGTCCAGCAGGGGAATCGAACCAGCGACCTATGGCTCCGCAGCCGATCGCACCACCCACTGCACCACCCACTGCACCACCCACTGCACCCAATAGGAATATCCCATTTGGCGGGGCAGGTAGCGGCACCACCAGGGTCACTACATTATATAAGTCGCACCTGACTATAAGTCGCAGGACCAGCCAAACTATAAAAAAAGTGCGACTTATAGTCCGGAAAATACGGTAATAAAACAGTCCATACGAAATTGATTGGCGATTATTGAAAATCTCTATAGCATGCATTTTTCCCTGACTGCTCAGCCTCAACAGTATATCTATTGACATCTAGTGAAAAAACAAAGACATTCTTAATCCACACCTACCAACTAAAGTATTATTCACACCAGCGCAATTCAGCAAAACACCAGCAGAGGTCCCTGCAAGGTCAGTTTAGAGACATACTAGAGAAATATATCCTGCCAACATTGATATGCTGTTGTAGTTAGATGACTTTCAGTGTATGACTGTCTGTTCTTCCCCAGGCCAGTTAATGATGACCATCATGGGGTGTCACTGCACTACGTTGATTGGGACAGTGTATTACTGTCTGTGCTTCCCCAGGCCAGTTACTGATGACCATCATGGGGTGTCACTGCACTACGTTGATTGGGACAGTGTATTACTGTCTGTGCTTCCCCAGGCCAGTTACTGATGACCATCATGGGGTGTCACTGCACTACGTTGATTGGGACAGTGTATTACTGTCTGTGCTTCCCCAGGCCAGTTACTGATGACCATTTTAGCCCCATATGAGATTCAAATGCATAAGCAAAGATGTTACAAAATAGTACTAAAACAAAAAATATACATTCAAGCTGGATTCTCAATCATATATTTTACGACTAGTATAACCAAACTTAACCGACCTAGCACACATAATACGTTTACGTTTACGCAGTGTAGCAACTGTTATTACACAAATAAGATTACTGGGAATATTATTATTGATACCAATACTGGAAAATTGCTAAGCCTGCTAGTTAAACTCTAAGCGAATCTAGAAACCATTGCTGCTCATTCACCAACGTTTTCTGATGTAACTATCACGCTGACTTCCTTATAATATTACAACACGGCTAGATTATTCTTTACAACCCCTCAGTCCCTAAAGCCAGACAACTTTGTTATGTTTACAGCAAACATATGCTGTCGGCCTGCTCCAAATGGGTCCCTATTAATACCAACAGAAACTGTAAACCGTTACAACCCCCAATCAGTCAGAATCAGATCCTGAGTCATTTTTTTATTGGGTTTAAGCAGCAGAAAATCCAGTTTATCTGCGAATCCCTTACCTGTCATGTTAAACTGAAAAAATTAGCCAGCGTTTCTACATTGTTTACGAGGGTTTAGATACACAGATCAGCCATATCATTATGACCACCTGCCTAACCCCCCTTATACTTCCAAAACAGCCCTGACCTGTCTAGGCATGGACTCCACCACACTCTGAAGATGTGCTGTGTTATATGGCACCAAGACGTTATCAGCAGATCCTCTAACCTGTAAAATGCAAGGCGTGGCCTTTATGGATCGGACTTGTTTCCCACCAGAACATTGCACAGGAGTCTGCATGGGCTTTATGCAGCCCCATACGCAACAAACTGTGATGCACTGTGTGTTCTGAATCAGAATTAGCATTAACTTTTCAGCCAGTTGAGCTACAAACGGGCTCATTTTGACTAACTAACTAACTAACTGTGTGGGCATCAAATTCGCTCCAACTCCAGATCATGAGACATGATGAATATTTATGACTCGAGCAAACGAAGAACACAGTGGAATTCACCATAGCAACCGTAGCTACTACAGTTAAACCCTCCTCCTTTTCGGTGATAAATAAAAAATAATTTGAAATAATAATATCCTGCATCTGTAATAGAATTACTTAATTTTAATTTTACATCCTTGATGTTGTCACGGATTTGCAGAGTGTAATGCAGACTAAACCAGGCCAGCGGATAATGTGGGTGGCAGTGAACCCACAGGTGGCTTTACGCGGACCCGTTGTAGCTGGCCCTGGTAGCCTCATCTGCCTGCCCCTGCCGACATAGCAGGGCATCTTCTAGCCCTCTCATACACTGACCCCCAATCACCCTTCCACTGCCCCGTGGTGCGTTATAGCTTGACCCCCCGAGGTATCTCCTCACCGTCCTGCGATGCTGGCTCATTTTCTCTGTCGGTCATTCGGACACGGGCAGGGCAAAAAAAAACAAGTATAAAAACACAGAATGGAAAACACACACTGTAAGAACTTAAATTGCGCTTAAGAGCGACTTACTAAAAATACAAAGCTAACAAACAATACACTCAATACAATACATACAACACACACACTCAATCAGAAACTGGATGCAATTGGCCTGCGTAAAAACTTGTTAAAGGCTAATAAATGTACTGACCTAAATTAGCCCTCTACTTCAGATTAGGCCAGAGACCATATCCCCTGTGCATTCTGCAAACGCCAAATGTACATTTACAATCACACATATGACTGTTTTTATTCTGTCTTCTGAGGTTTTAGTTATGAAAGCTATACAACCTACTCAATTATTTTTCATAGCTACGACTTACAGCCCCCCTGGGCAATACACAGCATTCCTCAATGAGTTCCCAGAATTGTTATCAGACGCTGTTGTCATGTCAGATAATATTCATATTTTTCACTTCAATATTCATAAAAGGTCTTTGGAGCCATTATTTACTCAGTGGGTTTGTCCAACATATTTTGGGACCTATGCATTGCCAAAATCAAATCTTGGATATAGTTTTGTTTAGTGGAACAGATATTGTAAATCGTTTTTTCCTTAACATTATGGAATTTCATTACATTTACCCTCACAGAAACAAACTAGAAAATGGAGAGAAAATAAATGTAGTAAAAATCTAACAAACTATGACTTAATCCTGTGTAATACTATAATGCGTTTGCACAACAATTTTTTTTACATATTACAATGTTTCCATTTTGTCTTCACGTCGTGTTCTATTTGTCATTAGTGGGCTATAAAGGGTTGCAAGGAAGTCACCACTTTGCTTCGCATTGTTCCATGTCACAATTGAGTTAGAGGTAAGTGTTTGTCTATGTCGATTGCTACGGTTTAAATGTATTTATGTAAGACGCGATATGCACATTTTTCCTTTCATTTAACCACTTAGCATTTTTCGCCGTTCTCGGTTTGTTTTAAGTTCATGTATTTAAATAAACCTGTGTCGAACGGATTACTGGCTTTGCACCTGGCTTCATCTACACTACACCATCCGATACGTGACACCTCCCTAGTATAGTGTAACTACAAAAGCTTTAAAGTAAGCCTTCTGAAATTGATATGGAAGTGTTGGAAGAATTTTGACTGGCCTGGAAAGACAATAATGTGCAATATCGAAAAAGTGCTCACATCTGCTCAATGAGCCAACTTTTCTAAGCCGATTGAGTAGAACAAAAACAATCTGAAATGTATTTTTGACTCAATTCCAAAACAAACTATAATGTAGCATTTCACAAGTGAAGTTGGCTTTCATTGGAGATTGTTAAAACACAAATAACTGACTCGTCCCTAAATAAGCATAGTTTTCCAGAATTTAACTGCCCTGAGATTGCAAAGAGCTGCCAGGACCGTGGCTCAATAGGGATTCTTGAACTGTTTAAACCTCTATCCCTCATCATGTCCACTAAAATGCTAATGAGTTTTAAACCTACCAGCTGTCGACTGGACCCTATTCGAACTCAAAAACGTATGGACTTACTTCCTGTGTTTCTCCCGCTTATGTAAAAATAATATAGTACTCCCTATCCCCCGGATGTGTACCAAACTAACCGAAAATGACAATAATAAGGTCACATTAAAAATACATTTATCTGTCTGCCTTGTTAAAGAACAAGAGTGTCAGGGGAAGTTTGGATTTGAATGGTAGTTGGTGAGATCCGTGTGATAATATCCCTAATGTCAGATCTAGATGTCAGTGCAGCCTTATTAAACTCAAATTCACACTCACTCATTATAATGACTTCATGGTTCTATATGTATTTGATTAAATCAAGTTTAGGTATACTGTGTTCTGTGAATTACAAATTAATGAACATTCCATTGTGACAATGTGTTTGTGATTAAATCGTTTTTTCATTGGCACACATTAAGGCCCTCTATCCCAATAAATTCTAACTAAACAGTTTTACTCAATATAAAATCTCTGCCAAATTATTGTTTTTTTAACTAGGATTTGCCATGATAAACTATGCTCAATCTAAAATGTCTTCAATCATGTACTTGTGCTGTAAAAGCCTACAACATGGCAGGTCTTGGATTAGCAGAAACAGAACAACAGCAGGAGGACACAGTTCAGATTCGTACCGGGACGAAGTACATGCTACTTTCAGAACAGGATCAGGTTCATAAAACACAGACACACCTGTGGAACGCAACATGGCTCTATACGATTACCAATGATGGATTCATGTTCTTATTACATTATTTGCTTTTAGCGCTTTCACATGCTTTTGACCTGTGGAGAAGCCGACCTTCAGCACCTGTAGTCTCAATATGGAATAGTTGTAATACATTTATACATTTTGGTTAACTTAGTTCATTTTTTGTATATATAACTACATAATAATGAATGTAACGTTTGCATAATTCATCAATAATTGATTATAGAATATAACTTTTTAAAGGCTCTCGTTGCTGGTGCGATTAGCTGACCGCGAATGGCGAACCCGATGACCGCTGCTTGGCACTCACTAGTGAGTCACTCAGTGACATTTCATTTCACCTCACCTGCGCCCAGTGGAGGTCTTTCTGGAGGTCTTCCCACATTACAGGGATGTCTCCATTAGAGCTTCGAAACAATGCCTCAATGGATGACAAGTCAGAGGGCAACCATTCTGATATGGAGTCGGGGGTGACCAGTCTGGGTTTCCTCTTAAACTGTCCCAGGTTGCTGAACCCTCTCCTCCTCTGGAGATGGTTGGTCTGTAGCCTTCTTTTATCAAGACCGATCATGCTTTGCCGCAACTCTAGCGGAATTGTGCTGCAACTAGACTGAGGAAATTAACTTCTAACGCCTGGGTGTGTGGCTAAGTGTGTTCTTAAGTTCTGTGTCCTTGGTCTTTCTGAGCACGCCGCCCTGCATATTCTTTCCTCCGTGGCGGGTTGGGACGGTGTGTGTTCTGACTCTTGGGTTAACTATGTGAAAGAAAATCGTCATGCTTTTCTGGTTCAAAACAATCACCAGACACAGGAAGTGCACCTCACTAAGACTTCCCGTGTAGAACAAAAACTCACTACACTCATGACAAGTGTGGCAAACATATTGAAAACATAGGTATACCAATGACTAAGTCTACAGGATGGTAGAGAATGCCATCCAACCCCAGCAATGATGTGTAAGGGCTTGACAGTTTAAAATAAATATTTATGCTCCATGGTACAGTGTCAATAGATCTCAAACATTGAGCAGAGTCATTCATATCTAAAATATCACCATAATCCAATAAAGGCATAACAGTTCCTAAAATAAAATGGTTTCAGGAGAAACAAGCCTTATTTCTAAAATAAAGTCACAACATGATTGAGCTTAAGTTTAATGGCAAGTTGCTATTTATTCCATTTGAAAGATAGGTCATCATCAATTCCTTGATATTTATAAGAAGTTTTACAAGTATAATATTTATAAGTAGTAATGCATAGAGGATACAGAGGTTTCTTTCTAGCTTTAGAGAAAACCATTCGTTTTGTCTTCAATGAGATCAAGCTTCAATTGACATAATTTATGTTGCACTGCATAAAATTATCGGTTCGTAAATTCTTGAAGGCTATTGCTAAAGTGGAGGCGCAACAATAAATGATTGGCAGATGGTACCTTTTTATTTAATTCATTTATATAAATGGTGAATTAAAGAGGACCCAATACAGAGCCCTAAGGCACACCAGTTACAACACACAGTGTATCATGTGAGCACTTTAACAAACTTTACACTCTATTAAATAGCTAACAAAAAATGTTCAGTACACTTTTTACCAGAATGATGAGTACAATTCCAGTGTTGTAGCAGACAGACACAGAACCAGACACTGACCTAGCCGAGTCCAGCTCTGAGCCAGCAAAAAAGAAAGCAGCAGCAACAGGGACCTTCAGTAGACTGGATATGGTAGGGTAAGGGTTAAGATGCTTTATGAATTACTTTTATCTTTACTAGGATTCTTCTGAAATTTTAAGAGTAAACGCCCACAATTCTAAGAATTTTCTTAGAATTTGGCCACTAGGAGCTACTTTTACCATTAAGATTCTTTATGAATACGGGCCCAGATACTTTCAATTAACAGACATAATGACAATAATTGTAACAGTCAATTAAAACACAATTCTAACTATAGAAATTGAACATAATTTTCTTAAACTTTCTTAAAGACCCATGGACACCACGGCACCCAAATGAAACTCTGATTCGATACTATTCCACAGATGAGGTGCTTTGAAAGAGAAGACAGAACAACCAAACTCAGTAGTTACAAAAGGTGCCTGCAATACTGTCCAACTCTGGGTTCTAGTATTGAAACCAGACGATCTAGGTGTCAACAGTTAAGTATACCGGAAGCTTGTAGAGCAGTGCTTTGTATACAAAAATATAATAATGGAGGGATCTATGCACTTTTAAAGAGGACCAACCATCTTTCAGACATGAGAGTTGACTGAACAATTTGTCTCCTGTTTACCAAAGAAAAGCAAGATTTTGTTTTTGTAAAAGAAACCCACTTTACAGCGGTTTCATAACTGCCTTACAGACAGAACTATTTTGCTGGATGAAGTTAGGTCGGATAGTCTTGATACCAAGGACATGCACCAGGACTAAGGCCTATTGATGACAATTTCTTCAACATGATACCACGGTCAACAGTTTCAAAGGCATTAGCAAGCAAGAACTTTAGATCTTTTATCTACACATTACAGGTTTTCATTTATGGCTTGCATCAGAATAAAAACAAATAAAAACATCAAATGGGCAATTCAATGAGGAAAAAAAATAAACTTAACAGTGTGATAAAGTTTAAGCGCTCAGTCATACGCTTGTAAAAAAAAGAGAATTGTTTATTAAAAATTGATACATTTTTGGGAACGTCTAAGATCTTCTGGTAATTTATTACAGTTGCATGCCGAGTAACGGCTGAATGCAGCTTCACCATGTTTAGTTTTGACTCATGGCGCTACTAGCTGTCCTGAGTTCAATGATATAAGAGCCCTGCTTGGTTTATACTCTTTAAACATATCAGAAATGTATTCAGGGCCCAGACCTTTCAGAGATTTATAGACTACTAGCAAAACTTTTAAATCTATTCTGTAACTGACTGGAAGCCAGTGCAAAGATTAAAGAACTGTAGTGATGTGTTCTGTTCTCTTATTTTTTACATTCTAACAGAAGCATTCTGAATGAGCTGCAGCTGTTTTACAGCCTTTTTGGGAAGTCCTGTCAAGAGCCCATTACAGTAGTCAACCCTACTAGAGATAAATGCATGGATTAGCTTTTCTTGGGGTTTTTTCAACACCAGGTCCTTAATTCTGGCTATATGTTTAAGATAATAGAACGCTGTTTTGTAACCGATTTCACTTGACTGGTGAACATGACATCTTAGTCTATAATTACACCTAGAGTACGCACTTGGTCCCTGGTTTTTAGGGCTCGAGAATCGAGTTATTTTCTAATATAAGTTCTTTTATTTTTGTTGCCAAACACAACAATCTCTGTTTTATTTTGGTTTAATTGTAGCCAATTTTGGTTCATCCAGTCATTTATGTGTTAGACAAGTCAATCCAGAGCATTTACAAGATCATTCAGTGTAGATGTCACGAATTGGCCGGCGTAGTGTGATGAAAGCCATTTGCAGAGACATATAATCTGTTTAAACAAAGGTTTATTAACTCACAAAAGTAAAACAAATCGTAAAACGGCAAAAAACACAAACTTGGTTGAATGAAATAAAAATGGGCATATAGTGACTTAAACGAGCACATACAAACAACAACTACACTCGTGCGACAAGAACACTCACCTCTACCTAACTCGTGACATGGAAATAATGCTAAGCGAAGTGATAACTACCAAACAAACCTTTACAGCCCCACTAATGATATAACACAGAACAGCTGTGACAGAACGTAAACAAGGGCTGTGCACCACCCAAAATAGAACCGTGTAGAAACAAAACCTCACCATTCGTGACAGTAGAGGCAGCAGTAAACTACAGTCTGCACAGCAGCAGTTCATGTGGACCAAACTCTAGTTTGTTTTTCTTGGCTTGAACACAGTTTTCAAAACTCTACACACTTATCCCATGGCTTTAACCACAACCTGCACAACACCGTGGATTCACAGCACTTTGTTCAAATGCTAACACACTGTTGTCAAAACTGTTAACCACACATTCAAAACAGAATGGATTTGAGCTTGGCGCGTTTCAAACACTGCTGATTGCAATTTCAGCTTTAAGCCTAAGCAGGTGTCTTGTTTTAGACTTGTGGGTAAAAACACACACATATATATATACACACACACACACACACACACACACACATATATACACATGCACACACACATATATATACACACACATACAGACGGGTTGGTGGAGGGAGAGGATGGGCAGGGAGGAAGACAAAGATGTGTTATTTCAGATGAAATAAGGGCAACACTTATAGACAATGGTGTGGTATTGCAGTTATAGAATATTTACACAGATATATATTACAGTGTTGACTGTAAAATATGTTTTTCAACAGGACCCATGCCCCCAACAGGAGGAAGAATATTTTCAGATGCGCAGGAAAATGCTATTGTTCACATGGTTTTTGTCAACAATACAATAAAACTGCGGGAGATTAAAAATAGTGTGCTGGCTGATAATGATATATTTGCAAATATTAATTCTGTCAGCACAACAACTATTGCTCTAGTCCTAAAGAAACACCAAGTTACAATGAAACAGTTATACATGGTACCGTTCGAGAGAAACATTGAACGAGTAAGAGAGCAAAGACACCAATATGTCTAGGTAAGACATCTGAGGTTTCATACACAGCTATAAAAAATATTAAAAAAACACTAGCATTACAGTAAAACTGTGCACTTACTGTTTTTCAGAGAGTAATGGAGGTGGAAGCACTGGAAACACCACATTCATTTGTATTTATTGAGGAAGCTGGATTTAACCTGCCAAAAACAGAATGTAATAGGTCAAAGGGCCACTATGGAGGTTCCAGGCCAAAGGGGGGGAAATATAACCATGTGTGCTCCAATGGCCAATGATGATTTGCTTCTCAACACACCACTCTCTGGCCCATACAACACAGAAAGGCTTATAGCTTTCCTAGAACAGCTCTACGCTCAGCTACTGCCATGGGGCCGAACTGGGGGAGCCAGTAAGAAACCCCCAAGTTTTTGTCATAGTTTGCGATAATGTTGCTTTTCACCACTCTGTAGCTGTCACAGATTGGTTTGCAGCACATTGCAGATTTATGGGTTTGTACCTGCCTCCATATTCACCCTTCCTCAACCCAATATGGATAGTGTTTGGTCACCACCCACATGATCAAATGTCTCTTTTGGAAGCCATGAGTGCCGGATATGAGGACATAGGTCCAGAAGACTGGCAGGGATGGATAAGGCACTCCAGAAGGTTCTTCCCCAGGTGCATGGCAAGACAGAACATTAGATGTGATGTTGATGAAAACCTGTGGCCTAATGCTGGAGAGGCAGGATTAGCCTCTCAATTCTTTGTTAGAATTACTGTATGTACTTTTAGTTTCTACCTTTTTTTCTCATTACTGTAATTCCATAAATTACATACATCTATTGAAGCATACTGCTAATTTTCATTTACCTCATAGAATTGTTATGTTCTAAAATTTAAATAATTTATGTGAAAAAAATGTCACACTTTCCTATGAAGTCACTCAAATTATTGAAACAAAAAAGTTAGTATTTTATGTAATGGTGTTTGACTTTAGTGTTTTTACTCTCAGTGTGTTCTGCGCAGGCCCACATTAATGCACGGGCTTACTGAAGCCCCAGGGCCTATGAAGACAAGGGGCCTATCATAAGCCAATAAAAAATCACATTGTTTTGTCAATCACTTGATATTCATGTTTTTGGCTGCTGATTGATCCAATTTACAAGTGACCCATGTGGGAAGCATGATATGACAGCCTATCAGAATGTAGAGAAACAGTTGCGTCATCTTCTCTAGTAGTCTAATCAAAATTATGCTATTCACAGAGGCTGATATAAAAATGTTGAGAAAGAAAAAGTTTGAGAGTGGTGCTCATAAACGAAAAATACCGCGACAGAAAGAAAACAGTGAGAAGGAATTCTTAAAAAAGATTCGAAAGATAACAGGATTGTTTAAACCTGCAAATGAAGGTGAGTCGAGCTCATTAAGCGGTCACGATGAACAGTGGAGAGGACAAGCAAACAGGCGGGCAGTGTTAATTTCGTTATAATTTTCGTAATTATTTTCGTCAACGAAAGTTTTTCATAGACGAAAACGAGACGATGCGGTCCCGACCCGAAGCGTGGTGCAGCCCTGCACATAGACAGACAGGGCGCGAGGACTGAATGGACAAATACACACAACATTATGTCTAAATGTCCGTTTTGGAGAGTATTCACGTAAACACATTGTGAGAATATCGGATGTGCGTCAGTGCAATTGGATCTGCACACTCGGTCTTAAAGTGACAGTGAAAACAAATATCATTAATCAAAGAAATACCACTGTGATTTGGAAGCGGACTTTGTGGAGGAAGCGGTGCAGTTCAGGTAGTTTGTACAGAATGAAGTTGGGCAGCACGTCGGCGTTACAGAAAGTATTAAGAAGTAGAACACCCCATACAGTGTTTCCCAACACAGATATAGCTCTACGGCTATTCCTGACCATGCCAGTGACCAACGTGATTTCGGCTTTTGTTGTATATAGACAAACGTGATCATTAGACTTTTTTTCAATTGTGGGCCTACAAAACCTCTCAGCCCCAGGGCCTAACGGCAGGTTAATGCGGGCCTGGTTCTGCGTGACAGTGTGTTATCTCAGTGAGGATTGTTTATAGTGTTTGGCTGCACTGAGCCTGTTTTGAGACGTGTGTTAAGAGTTGCGTTGCTTGAAATGAGTTTCGCCGGAGATGTGACTGAGACTGTTTAGCTCAGGTGACTGTTGGTAGTGCAGACTGTAGTTTGAGTTTTGCACATGTGGCTGCAGTTGTGCACACGTCGTTTAGCAATTGAACAAAACTGTAAGAAAATGTTACGCGTGAGTTAAGGTGAGTGTTGTGTCTATGTAATTGTGCATTTGTAGAAGCATTTAGTCGCTTTGTGTATGCGCACCTTTTTATTATATACAGTGTTTTATGTAGACTTTCCGTTTCAGCATTTTGTGTTTGTTTGATATTGTGTTTGAATAAACACCTCGAACGGAAGATACGCACTGCATTCTCGCTCTCTCCACACTACACCTTGGGTTAGGTGACAGAAGCCACACATTTATCAGTGATGCAAGAGTCTTTGATTGACAAAGTAGCCTTGAAAATTGGGGGATAATTGTTGAGATCACCACTATCACCCCCCTTTATGAAAAGGTAACACTACGTAGATTTCCATAATTTAGCAATAAGTCCTAAGGATAACATCAAGTAAAATATGAATTACTGCGCCAGCAATAAGGGATGCTCCACATTTTAATAGACCAGGTTCCAAAGCCCCTATAGATTCCTTAAGAGTCTGAACTTAATTGGGCATTAAAAATGTCCTTAATATAGAATTGTCTGAAAGTAAACCCTGAACCACCACGCCCCCATAGAACAGGGCCAAAGGTTTGGGCAAAAAAAAGTGAATCTGAAAAAAATATGATTCTACTGAAAAAAGCGAGGATTGGATGCAAACCTGCCTGGTTTCCCAAAAAGAAAACAGAGGATGCATGCTTCTATCTCCAGTAGGGTTCACAACTCTAATGACTTCTTAACCAGACTCCTCAAAAAGATTGTCAATCGACGTTGTTTTCCAGATTTATGGGCCCAACTCTGTTCATGACTGCACAAGAAAATAATCCCCAATAGCCATCACGAACACTATTGGAGACTGCACACAAGTGGGGATTGCTATTACTAGACACAACCAATCACGTTGCGTTGGTTGATTGATGACACTAATAAATGTTACCTCACCAGTGCAGCCCCAGTATCTATCCATCAGTGGGGTGGCCCATACCCAGAATGGATGAGCCAACTCTGGGATGGTTTTCATTCTGGCTCTGCTCATAAAATGAATAATTACATTCAGCATGTAAAGAGATGGCTGCTTAATTTTGAGTACCAGCTGCAAATATTCTACATTCATTTTTTGAAAGTCTGTTGAGCATATGTCTTTAAGGCCACCCGAACAGTGGTCCTGACACCACATCCAGGGAAGGGCCAGAACAGAGTGAGTGCACCTGTGTTTCCTGGTGTCTTGTTTTATTTGCTTTTTAATCATTAGATTACCACCACATATTCAGCTGGATTGTTTTAGTTGGCCCAAGATGGGGATCGAAGCCAGTGGTGGAACGACCTTTTAAGGACTCTGTGACCACTGCGAGTGAGGCTGATTTATTGTATGATCGAAGTGGGACAATGTAATGTATAGATAACAATAAAAATGTAAGAACTCTGCCCGTGATTACAAATGAGCTTGAACCCTGAGCACTAATAAAACATTGTTTTTAGGAGGGATGTGCTGATTACTCAGATTTTAGTAGGGATTACGCTGATTACAATGAGTATTGTAATGGCATGGAGAATTGATATGATACAACTGTTTTTTGTTATTATCTATTAATGGTCAAAAAAAACATTTTACTAAAAACGCATGTGGCTGGTGTTGCTGCCTGTATATAAAGTGGGAATATTTTGTCCTGACCTTACATCTAGAACCCATAGTGGTATAACTATGGTAGCTCATATATTTTGTGGTAAAACTACAGTAGCTCATCCATTTTATATTGAAAAAAAGACACCAACAGTAAACAATTCCGTTTTTAGACTCACAACCCTTTAACTGTTTGAGGGAAAAAGATGTGTGCTGCAGCAGATAAAAAATACTTCAATCATGATCTCTTTCTAAAGATGATAGAGTTTGGTTCCTATTGTGCAGGCTCAGTGGGGCCATAAGAACAAATACAGAACATTCAATACATCAGACTGCCATAATTAACAGCCCCCACAGAATTAGTGCAAACTGCAAAACAATTCTTTGTAGCTAAATGCTACAATGTTAACACACTACAGCTCACCACCTAATGCTCGACAATCATCAATTATTTGTTAGCTGGATAGCACAACTACAGTATGTAATGTGCACTGCATCTGATTGAAAGAGTTGATACACGCACATGACATAAAAAAATACTATGAAATAAATCTATAAATGGGGCACTAACATAACGTGAACAATGCATGTTGTAATCAATTATTCCAATCAATTCTCACTTTTATGGGAAGCCAGTGCAACTGTGAAAGCACCGGTGTGATGTGTTTACGAGTAGTACGAGTGAGCACACAGGCAGCAGAATTGTGAATGTTCTGTAGCCTGCTCATAGATTTAGCTGGGAGGCCAGAGAACAAGGCATTACAATACTGTAACCTAGTTGTAATAAAGGCATGTATAAGCCTCGCTGTGTCTGCAAAAGACAGAAAAGTTCTAAGTCGAGCAACTTTTCACAGATGGTAATTAGACGTTTTAGAGATGTTTTTTATGTGTGCTTCAAATGTTAGCTGTGGATCAATTAAGTTATTCTGCATCCATAAACTGATCTCTGCTAGACATCAACGCAAAGCTATTACAGCTTTTTTCAATTGCAAAAACACTAAACCCTATTGTCTGAACCAAATGCTCAGTTGCCTGAACCCACTGATTGAATCAATCACTCTTTTGGCAAAACCATGAGCACTTTTCACCTGTTTAGACACAACTTGGCAACACATTTTTATTGTGATGCACCCGGGCTGCATTATGGTGAGCACAGGTGACAAAAGTCAAACACAACTAAAGCACAGTTGTCACCACTTGAACACAACAACTCAAAATTGTGGCTAATAATGTGAGGGAACATAGACAGTAAGCCAGTTCAGAGAGCACTGGTTTGTGAGGCCCTACAATGGATAGAAATCTGAAAGGAAGAGTTTGTGTGAGAGGAGGTTGATATGGTCGAGGTGGTCAGCAAAGAGAAAGAACAGTAATATCTCTTGAAATCAGAGCTACTGTGATTGACCATGTTCTTGTTCATGGTGTGAGCACGAGGGAGGCCGGACAAAGGGTACAACCAAACATCAGTAGATTCACTGTGTCCATCATAATCCGAAGATTTAGAGAACAGGTAATTACCTTTTATTGACATTATAGTACAGTATGTACATTTTGACAGCAATTACTGTATAACATACTATATACTGTACCACAGTATACTGTAAGTAAATATATGTTTCAGTACATCACTGGAGCAATGTACTGTAGTATTGTAATGGAGGGTTGGTCTAACTGTTTGTAGGCCTAGTATTACATGTATATTTTTATGTAACTCCATGTTCTCTTTTTTTAGAATTGAAAGACTGCCACCTGGGGGTGGGAGGACAGGTATGTTCTCCCCACACCAAGAGACCCTAATTGGTGATATGGTCCGTGAGAACAATGCCATTAAACTGAGTGAAATTCAGCAGAAGATCATTGAGGACTATGTACATTTTGAGGGTATCAACAGTGTCAGCCTCTCTACTGTTGATCGTGTCCTCAAGCGCAACAGACTGCGCATGAAACAGCTATACAGAGTGCCCTTTGATCGCAACTCAGACAGATCTACAGGTAGGCATATATCCAGACACATTCAATGTTGATTACTCTTAGTAGTGATTTACTGTAGTGGCCTAAATCACTTTTTCCGTATCACTTACAAAACTATATCTATTTCTACAGAGGGTTTTTCAACTGGATGCAATGGAAAGACCCCATGAATACATCTACATGGATGAAGCTGAGTTTAATCTCACCAAAAGGAGAAGGAGAGGCCGTAATGTGATTGGCCATCGGGCCATTGCTGGTGTTCCTGGGCAGCGTGGTGCCAATGTCACATTATGTGCTGCCATCAGCAATCATGGGGTTGTCCACCATCATGCCAACCTGGGGCCCTACAACACTCACCAGCTCCTCATGGGGTTGTCCACCATCATGCCAACCTGGGGTCCTACAACACTCACCAGCTCCTCATGGGGTTGTCCACCATCATGCCAACCTGGGGCCCTACAACACTCACCAGCTCCTCATGGGGTTGTCCACCATCATGCCAACCTGGGGCCCTACAACACTCACCAGCTCCTCATGGGGTTGTCCACCATCATGCCAACCTGGGGCCCTACAACACTCACCAGCTCCTCATGGGGTTGTCCACCATCATGCCAACCTGGTGCCCTACAACACTCACCAGCTTCTCATGGGGTTGTCCACCATCATGCCAACCTGGGGCCCTACAACACTCACCAGCTCCTCATGGGGTTGTCCACCATCATGCCAACCTGGGGTCCTACAACACTCACCAGCTCCTCATTGGGTTGTCCACCATCATGCCAACCTGGGGCCCTACAACACTCACCAGCTCCTCATGGGGTTGTCCACCATCATGCCAACCTGGGGCCCTACAACACTCACCAGCTCCTCATGGGGTTGTCCACCATCATGCCAACCTGGGGTCCTACAACACCCACCAGCTCCTCATGGGGTTGTCCACCATCATGCCAACCTGGGGCCCTACAACACTCACCAGCTCCTCATGGGGTTGTCCACCATCATGCCAACCTGGGGCCCTACAACACTCACCATCATGGGGTTGTCCACCATCATGCCAACCTGGGGTCCTACAACACTCACCAGCTCCTCATGGGGTTGTCCACCATCATGCCAACCTGGGGCCCTACAACACTCACCAGCTCCTCATTTTCCTCAATCACATGTGAGATGCTCTGCTAGGGCAGCAGGATGAGCGTCCCATCTATGTTGTTATTTGGGACAATGTGAGTTTTCTCAGAGCCCTCCAGGTTAGAGAGTGGTTCAATATGAACCAAGGTTTTATCAATCTTTGCCTTCCACCGTACTCCCTTTTCCTAAACCCCATTGAGGGATTCTTCTCCTCATGGCTGTGTAAGGTATATGAACGCCAACCTTACACCACTGTTACGTACCCAGTTGGTTGAGCTGGTATGTGTATTTTCCCCATGCTGTTGTGTCTCCCTGTTTGTCCTTAATTCTTCCCAGGTGCAATGAGTTGCTGTTGATGGAGTGGGCGTGGCAGTGAAGAAGCTCCAACCAATCCGCAGTTCATCACCCTATTTAAGTGTGTAGTTTGTTTGGAGAGAGAGAAGGTGGATTTTTGTTACATGTGAAATAGTAGTCAATTTTGCTATTTAATGGGATGTTTGTGATAGCCTGCCGTGTTTGTGTAACCCGTATCCTGTGGAGTGGGGCTAGGTAAGATACCCTGGGGTTTACATACACCCGTAGGTAACCCACAGTTATATACACTAGTTTAGAAGCCAGTGGCTGTTCCCCAGTGTTTTGTAGCAGTGAGGTAAGTTGTGGTTAGGGCTGGCCAATAGTGGCCAGACTAACGAGGTAGGGAAGCTCAGGGTCTTTATATATGTTTTCTTTGATTTGACAGACCGCTGGCATTGCCCTACTCCTACATTCCCATTGTTCTCTTGTCCTCCCCTTGTGTGTGTGTGTTGAGTAATATTATTATTATTATAATTACTGTACTAAAATAAACCATACCTGTTAAGGGTAACGGAAATTTCAGTTGTGGCCTCCTTGTTAAGTTTCTTCACACACCATCACACCTACCCCACCACCCAACGGGCAGCCTTGGGCAGTTGCGTTCCGCAGCCACTTGAGGCGGGGCGTAACAACCACGGTAAATCTCCTGCAAGCCATGGGACTTGCCTGTGGTGACATATGTGTGGAGGCATGCCAAGCCTGGATACGGCATGCCAGGGGTTTCTTCCCCCGTTGCCTGGCCAGACAAAATGTGGCCTGTGATGTGGATGAAGTCCTGTGGCCTGAACTAGTACGGAGACATGATGCTGTGGCTGAGTAATGCACTTATTTGTATATTTTTGTACTTTATTTTTACATGGGCTTACTGTACACAAGCAAACGCATAAGATTTTTGTTTGTTTTTACAAGTGCTACGTGTAAATGCACAAGATTTCTGTTTTGTCTTTTTGTACAAATGCTAAATGCACAGGTTTTTTTGTTTTGCAACATGTATTTAGCCTACAGTGAACAACAAACATTTATTTCTCCAGCTTCAAGTCCTGAGCATTGTGTTTTCTATTTTTCTAAATAGTGTTTAGTGACTGTTCAGTTGTGTTTTTAATTTTGATTGACTCGGAGCACGATTTGACAACATAGTTCAGTTTTGAGCACAGATTGAACTGTTTTGAGGTGAAAGTTTGGTTTTGCAAGAAGTCTGAGGTTTTCTGAATGTAGCTTGAAAATTGGGTTTTGTGTTCACAGTTTAGAGAAAATGAAAATTGGGTTTTGTGTTCACAGTTTAGAGAAAATGAGAGCATCTTTCAAGAAATGTGTCTTAGGAATCAAGAAAAACTAAGTATCCCTAGTGGTTGTAAAATGGTACTGCAAAATCCTGCAGACAGGACGGCTGTCTAAAACAGGTTAATAGGAACCATTACCATATGTTTTTTTGGTTTTAGTGCAGCTGGATGCTGTAGGGAATATATTATGGGAAGTATTAGAGGGTATGAGAGGCACCAGAGGCAGGTTTTACAGGTGGCTGTCTGCTGGGCTGTGGCTTGATGCCAGAACCTGCACAAAAAAAGACAGCATGAACAAAAAGGCTCCTGTAAGTGGATGATCTCATTTTGGAATGAGCGGAGCTATTGGTTTCCTAATTGGAATTCATTAGACATAACCTTGACAGACATATGAATAAAAAAGACAGGGTAAAAGGTTAATTGTCTCTCGACACCACACAGTCATAATGAGCATTAGTAGTCAAATGGAAAACGGTGGAAGCTCACAACATCAGTACATTTTGATGAAATTGAAGACACTAGTCTAGTTTTTCATTTGTCCATCCTTTCATGGTGTTTGAATACAAACATGCTCAAATCAATTTGTGTAAGCTACCTACGATGTTGTCACACAGATTTAGAGTGATGTCGGCCCATTCTTCTTGTCAGATTTGCTTCAACTTAATCAGATTGGTGAAACAAAGCTTGTGAAATACTCAATACGTTTTAGATCAAGACGTTATTTAGCCACAGTAGGACATTGACATCTCTTTTCTTGAGCCACTCCAATGTTGCTTTGGCTTTGTGCTTCAGTTGTTTTGTAGACGGAAAGACTTTTTCTTACTCTATTACCCCTTATTTTGCTCAACCACTTCACATTTCAATTTCAACAAGATGCCCAGTCCCCAGAAATGACAATAATCTCCACAGAATGATGCTACCACCAGCATGCTTCACTCTAGAGATGGTTTGTGTTGAGGCATGTACGTTGTGCGGTTTGCACTGGATACTATACTATGTCTAAAAAGCTCTATCTTCGTTTCATTTGACCACATGAGTGTCACCCACATCACACTAATGATTTCACTAATGATTTCAGATGCTTCTTTCTTTCTACTATACATTCAGAAGGTTTTCAGACTTAAATGGATTCAATTGTTTTTTCTTTCCTCTATCTTCATAACATTTTTATATGAGATCCCAAAGCTGACAGTCCATGTCAGAGAAAAAAACCATAAGGTCAAATGAATTGTTCATAGAGCTCAGACACAGGATTGTGTTAAGGTCCAAATCTGGGAAAGCTAACAAATCATTTCTGCTAAATTAAATGTCGCCAAGAACATTGTGGCTTCTATCATTCTTAAATGAAAGGAGTTTAGAAAGCAACAACATTCATTCTAGAGCTGTCCACTGGGCCAAACTGAGCAAACTGAGGTCCCCAATCACGTATTGATGGTTGAGTGACCAGACAGAAGACAGTACTCAGCTAAAGGCCATTTGGTGACTGTCTATTTGAAAATGGTAATGCATTTATCATTATGGTTCATATTGAGCGAGTTCGCAAGATTTGTCTGAACACAGTAAAAGACAAATGATGCGGCGAACACAAACATAATAGAATCAGGCGTCACACTGTATAACATCAACACATTCATGATATGATAGGCTCATGAGTTAGAATATTTAATTCGCCATTGAACTCTGTAGTTCCCTGAAATTTGTAGTTGGACTTTCTGTGGCATCTCTCAAGTCATCTTGTTTGAGTTAAGAATAGCTCAGTGTTTGGGTGCTGTGATGCAGCTTTCACTTGCTCACTGGAAAACCACTCAAGAAATTATTTTGTACCTTTTTTTATTTGTATTATTGTATCTGCAAATTAGGTAGAATGCTCTTTGGTCTTTGTTTTCCTTTTGATTCAGGAATTTCTGACTAATTGCCAGTTGTGTTTTAATCCAGAAAATGGGACTTTGGATCACAGGTGGCCAATGGTAAGATAATTATTTCCTTTTTAAGGCAATTTGTCTTAGTGTCAACTGAGAGCTTCCACAGCAGAAGTTGAAAAGTTATTTTTATTTTCGTACATATATTACATATATGTTCCCCATATGTTCTGTTAGTTGTTTAAACATGATCTAAACCCAGATAGCGATAAATGCCTACCTGTCTCCTATTCCCATACTCCCAAGTGTATAAGTACACACTGCAAGTGTGGGACTGACCAAATAATTCATTCACATTTCATGTGAGATTGCACCCGTTATGTCAGCTGTCCAACCTCGGCTGGGTTGCTTTTATATATCTTGTGGTTGTCAGTTTCAATTTCAATCTGTTAACAATAACCAGTGGGCGCAAGTTGTTTGGCATTTCAATGATTCACTAATTCCCAATGTGTAAAATCCGAAAAAAAATAAAAACACACTAAGCATCAGTACATTTAAAACAAAGGGTGTCAAAAAATATTTTTTTATATACCGTAGATTATTCAATATTATGCTATCAGCCTACATTGTATACATTCATAATTTTATAGCCCATGAAGCAGTGGTGGACCGTCAGGGCCAGCAAGGCCTTCTCTGAATCCCTGGCTTGCATTGTAATATATTTTTCCCGTGAATGTGTATTAAATTATTCACAATAGTCTATTCTCATAGCTTTTTTTCTGGGTCGCGCTGCTTCCAGTAGTGTATTTTTATTTTAGAGCTTTTATCCAATCATATTTCAGCCATCATGTGTTGCCACGTCAAAGAAATCTGCCTTAAGGCCTTCAGAATCAATCGTGCAGGCGCCTGTAGCTTCAAAATGAATGGCAATGTAACGGTGCTCTTTAACCAATCAGATACTCAATCAGATTAATTCAACCAATCAGATTTCGAGATGGCGACACTGGGGCCATCTAGCAGGCTTAGAATGACGTCGGCCTTTTCACGCCCTTTGATTGGATGGTCAGAACCCGTACTATTTACTACTAGTCAGAGCAAACCGTAAACGGCATCTGTACAATATAAAACATATTAATGTAGCGATTAAATACTGTTTTTTTAATTTTACAAACCACAATGGCTGACAGAGAAGACATTAACTCGCGAAGACATTTTCAAAACGGACTTTTCAAGAAAAGGTCGGACAACCCCGAAGTTAGCTAGCCTGTCCCAGCCGGGGAAAGGGTTTACCCGACACTCTCATTGCAATAACTACGAGCGGTACCCTTGGCTCACAGCCTCCGAGCCGAGGAACACTGCAAATTGTATTGCTGGGAATGCATGTTATTTACAGTAGATCAATTTGGTGTTTGGAGCCAGCTATGTTTGCAAACTTGAGTTGTCTAACCAAAGCAGCAGCAAGACACCAAAGCACGGCCGGACATTTACAAGCAACGGTGCTTTTGAAAACTTTTGTGGAAACTCGAGTGGATCTACAGCTCAATGAACATATGCGCGGGGAAACGGAGCTCCACAAGGAAAAGGTAATGGCTGCATCGCTGCATGAGATACCTGTCTGTGATGCAACAGCCTGTTGTAATGCGTTTCTCTATAATATTGATGGTTTATAGTCGTGGCGTCATAATGTTGGTATTATGCGGTGGATTAAGTGGGTGGGAAACCACTGAAGGCCTAGGTGTGAAATGCACGGCCCGCCACTGCCATGAAGCTATATTATTAGGAAATGCTCTTCCTTTCATTTCATTGCTGCGATGTCAGCCTTTTGAACTTTAACCTCACAAATAATAGCATTCCTTTTTTATATTAATGTTATGGTGTAGTGTATACCATCTGTACATCCATATTCTTTTTTATAGAATAAAATTACAAGCCAGTTGTAATGTTGCCTGAGCTGGAATGAAGAATATTACATCTTCCAAATGCAGAAATAAGATATTACTCGGAAATGTTATGCTCAGTTGTATTTACGTCGCAGCAATTTAACATTTGACTTTTGGAAAAAGGTCCATCCACAGGTGTGGCAAACCAAGAAAAGTGTGAAGTGGGAAAAGGCCACCATCTTTAAAATTGAATATTCATTATTCACCATAAGCCGGCCTCCAATCATCTAAGCAGCCAAACAATCGCCGGCTTGTTTACTTGCATGCTTATTTGAGACCAACCAACCTGACAGCTTATGAAGCTTTGCGCAGGTTTCTTCCGCCCTGGATGAGGCACCCTTTTCTCAGCCGTCCAGTTCTGAGGAAATGGAGGTTGAAAACCTCGAGGCGGAGGCTGAATTGTTGGTTCAGTCACCCGCGAACGAGGAGCTGCTGGAGGTACTCACCCGAGCTGTGGGAAAGCTCAAGATCGAGTGGCCGGCTGACAGGCAGGAGTAAGTTGTTGAATGAACGATTCTTGCCTTCCCGTGCTTTACCTCCTCGCCGGTGTTTGCCTTTCTTCCCGGACCTCCACGCTGAGGTGTCGAGGTCCTGGAAAAAGCCGGTGTCGTCCCGGGTGTTTAATCCGCGGACTAATATGTACTCTAATGTTGCCGAGGCTAATGTTCATGGGTACGGACCGATGCCGGTCGCGGAGGAGGGGGCAGCCCCGCCCGGCGCCGAGCACGGCACACCGGGCGCAGCAGAGAGTGAGTGTTGCTACTCGGGCGCCCCCACACGATGAGTGGGCCGGGGGGCGACGCTTACAGGCGGGGCCTTCGAGGGGTAGGACAGTTCCGAGGCCTGTCGCTACACCCAAGAAGGCTTTGTCTAAGAGACCCTGACAGGGGGGTCAAACCGCGGGGGGTGTTCCCCACCAGGGGAGTAGTCAGCTTCTCCTGGTGCCCTCAGCTGGGTGGCCTAGGCGAGCGTTTTCCCAAGGGGCACTCGCCTCCTCCGAGGAGGGGCCCAGAACTGTCGAACCAGTTGTTCCCTGCCAGTGCGCTGTTACAGGGCACTGTGTCTGCAGTACCTGTTATTTCACAGGCCCCTAGTAGATTTTCTGGCAGAGTGGAAGACCCTGCCGAATATATCTCAGTGGGTCCTGCGGATAATCGAGGGCGGGTATGCCATCCAATTCAGGACGCATCCGCCTTGTTTCAATGGGGTCCTGCCCACAGTGGTGGGCCCAGAGCAGGCTCTGGTATTGGAGCAGGAGGTACAGACTCTCCTGCTAAAAGGGGCTATAGAACGAGTTCTTCCTCTCAGCAGGGAGTCGGGCTGGTACAGCCGGTACTTCGTTGTTCCCAAGAAGGATGGGGGGTTGCGTCCTATTTTAGACCTACGTCTGTTGAATCAGACGGTCGGGAGACTCAGCTTCAAAATGCTCACTCTCAAACAGCTCGTATCACAGATCAGGTCCGAGGACTGGTTTGTCACGATAGATCTGAAGGTCGCCTATTTCCACATCTCCATCCTTCCACAACACAGGAAGTTCCTGAGGTTCGCTTTTGGGGGCGAAGCGTACCAGTATCGGGTTCTTCCGTTTGGTTAGCACTCTCTCCCCGTACGTTCACGAGATGTATAGACGCTGCCCTGGCGCCGTTGCGCCTCCAGGGCATACGCACATGGGCGTAATTTGCACGGGGGTTACGGGGGTCATGACCCCCTCAAAAATCAGATCCAGCTAATATAACCCCCCCAATATCAGCACATCATTGAGATGAAAATAAATATGAAATATTCCGAATGAATACTTTTGTTCATTTTCTTTATTAATTTCATTTGCCAGCAAGATAGTATCATATTTTAAATAATCTGTAATGTACCCCCCGCCCACCGCACCGACTACTTGGTATTACCCAACCAACCGCTTTCTCTACCAATATTGTTCAGTTCACTATTTTGCGCTGCCGCATCGCTGGGATGAATGAGCTGACGTGCATGTGGAAAGATCGGGAAAGATGAAAAGGACACTGAAGAAAGGCAGCCAGACAACAACAATATTTCATTGTTGGTCGACAACAGCTAAAAGGAGAAAAAATCCTGACCAAACGGAGGTACAGTTAGCTGTTAAGTCCTATGAGGTAAAGAGGGTGCCAGGGACTGTAGAACCGAACCAATGTCACTGAATTGTAACTTAAGTTGCTGTTTCCTCTAATACAGTCACACATTTTGGGGGGCATTGCATAATTTACTTGTGACTAGAGTAGAGATGTCATGATCAGTTGACAGCAAGCTGCTATGGGCTAGCTCAGAGGTTACGCAACTCCTTTTGAACGCGCACGCCTGTACACACATACAATAAAGTAACTTCAGTCATTTGCATTTAGCGTGCTAAAAATCTGACACCAGACACCAGAAATGAGTCATGACTGACCCAAAGGGAAACTTATAATAAAAGAGAGACACGTTGAACTTTAAAGTCTATAATGTTGGTTTGGCAGTTAGGCCCCTAATTGATTCACTCATCTGCCAAACTTGTTTTTAACCCTTGTACTGTGTTAAGGGTCAATTTGACCCGTTTCCACTTTTGCGACGTCTGAAATACAAGTTAACTTCTATTTTTTACCATGAAATTAAATGACTTTTCCTCATTTAGGGTCATGAACCTAACTGCAAAATACGGACACACTGATGTGTCGTGGAATGTCTGTATAGAGTTTATATACAAACATGATGTTGTGGGTCGTTTTGACCCGGAGGCTTTCATGTGTATATATATTTACAGAAGTGGAAAATAATAAGTGTCTTTGATTGATTTTGTTTTGACTGGTCCTGGTTGCACTTTGATAATTTGTTTGGGTAAAAAGGGGCTTTCCCAAGCTTCTTCTCAGTGTGTTTAAACTGTGCGGGTCATTTTTTTTTATTGATTGACAGCCCTTTATATAAATATTATTATTTTGTAGCAATCCTAATGTGCTAGTAAGTGGGCAAAGGGTGTTTAAAATGCACAGACTTTTTCTGGCATGCAGGCTGCTGTTTGTAAAGTTCAGTCTACCCTCAATGGCAAGAGGAGTGATGATGCCTTCCAACACCTTTTTGAGAGGGCATCTACAGTTGTGAATTCTTTAGACTTAGAACCCATAACAATGCCAAGAGTTCGACAACCACCCAAGCGCTATAGTGGAGAATCAAGTGGTTTCAGTCCTAACACTCCTATGGAATACTACAGAGTTGAGTTTTATAAGGTACTTGACACCATTCACACACAGTTCACTGAACGTTTCCAGCAGGGTGGTCTTCTTACCCTACAAAAACTGGAGAACATCTTGCTTTCTGGAAAGATTGATCCGGTGGTTCATGACTACCCAGAAATTAATGCCAAGCTGCTGGAAATCCAGCTACCTATGTTCCAACATAATTACATGTACAGTTCCTGTGGAGAGGCTAAAAACATTCTCAAAGATTTGTCAGTAGAGGTGCAAGGCTTATTTACTGAAGTTGAAACTCTGATCAGATTACTCCTTGTGGTACCAGTCTCGTCCTCTGAGGCAGAGAGGAGCTTTAGTGCTCTTAGACGATTAAAGACTTGGTTACGCACAACTATGACACAGCAGAGGCTGAACCATGTTGCAGTGTGTCACATCCATCAGGACAAATTGGACCTCTTAACTAAGAAGTCAGTGTGTGCACAGTTTATTTCTTTTACACCGAGACGTAAACAGGTGTTTGGTGCTTTTAACTGAATGGTTTAGGCTATGTGTTAAGTTGCAGCCTAATATGTTGTAACATACCTTAAAATGTGATTTACAGATTGTATTTACATGCTTTTGTTTAGATTTTGTTAGTGGAAGGTGAATTTTGGTGATGCCCACCAATATGTGAAATTTGTTAAGAATAAAGATGCAAGCTGCACTCCAGTGTGCCACCCTGTATTGTGTAATGTATTGAGAGTTGAATTGTGCATAATACATTGGCTGCATGTAGGTGCCAATACCGTGATGCAAATGATTAATCTTTAAGTTATTTCTTTTTTATAAGATATTGAACACACACACAACAAAAAATTAGGTGGAAGCTGCCACTGCTGCCTTGTGCTTAAACACTTAATTTAACTACTCTGTCATTATGTCATAAATAGTCAAGTGAACAGCTGTATTTACGTTAAGTAGCCTAAATCAGTAAAAGTATCAGTATTACAATGTATTTCTAATACAGGAATGGAAAATTAGCGTTTTACCTTTTACACAAGAAAATTATTAAATAAATAAATAAATTCATAAATATGCCGCGAGTTTAACCCCCCCAATGATAGACCCAAAGTTACGCCCTTGCATACGCATCCTCAATTACATCGACGATTGGTTGATTCTGGCTCCGTCGGAGCGTCTAGCTGTTCGGCATCGAGATGTCGTTCTGGCTCACATCAACAAACTGGGGTTGAGGCTCAATGCCGGAAAGAGTGTGCTGTCGCCGGTACAGGTGACCACTTTCCTGGGCGTAGTCTGGGATTCGACCACGATGCGGGCACATCTGTCTCCTGCACGTGTGGCGTCGATCCTTGCAGCCGTCGAGCAGGTGAGGCTAGGCCAGTCACTCACTGTGAAACAGTTTCAGAGACTGTTGGGTCTGCTGGCAGCAGCGTCCAACGTTATTCCTTGCGGCCTGCTGTACATGAGACCATTGCAGTGGTGGCTCAGAACCAAGGGGTTCTCCCCGAGGGGAAACCAGTTCTGCATGATCACTGTTACGCGGCGTTGTCTCCGCACGCTAGTCATGTGGAGGAAGCCTTGGTTCCTAACCCAGGGTCCCGTGTTGGGAGCTCCGTGTCGTCGTGTTACACCAGTGGTCCCCAAACGGTAGATCGCGATCGACTGGTCGATCTTCTTTCCATTTCTAGTATATCGCAAAGCATTTCATAAATGTGACGTTTTTGTACTGAAATCTTTTGAATTGCATTTGGTTATATGATTGGCTGTCTGTGTGTTGTACTGTGATGGGAAATATAATGCAACCAATCAGATTCTATATTAGAGCAATGTGTCTAACTTCGCGTGTATACATCCGCAGTCAGTGCACTTCGCTTGTATCCATCCTCAGTCCGTGCACTGCACATCTTCGAGGTGCGATTATCAAATGCTAGCTGTCAGACTTCTATCAAAATGGCTGAAGGACCAGTTAAAAAGAAAGCAAAGAAATATAATTTTCATGTAGAATGGGAACATGATTTTCTATTCACCACAGTAAAGGAGAAAACAATATGCCTGATATGTCAAAAGGCCATATCTTTATCTAAAAAAGGCAACTTGGAGCGCCATCATAGCAGCTTACATCCAAAATTTACAGACACCTATCCACTGAAAAGCACATTATGGATTAAACGAGTGGAGGAACTGAAAGGCCTGCTAAAAGCACAGCAGACTATTTTTACAAAACCTACGGCCAAAACCAAGGCTGCTACAGAGGCATCATTCCGTGTAAGTCACATCTTGGCTAAGCACAAAAAAACGTTTACTGATGGTGAGTGGCTCAAAGAAGCTATGAGTGTCACCGCGGACACGTTATTTACAGACTTCAAAAACAAAGAAGAGATTAAAGCCGCAATAAAGAATGTGCCGCTCGGCGCATCTACAGTAGCTAGAAGAGTTGAGATGCTGTCTGAGAATATTTCCCAAAAAGTGCTTGAAGACTTATCACTATGTGAATTCTTTTCACTTCAATTCGACGAGTCACGAACATTACAGACACAGCCCAGCTGATTGTGTTTGTTCGGGTGGCTTTCAAGGATTCCACAACGAAGGAGGACTTTCTAACCCTCATCCCAATGAAAGAGAGAACAAGAGGTGAAGATGTGTACAACGACTTCAAGAAGTATGTGAGTGAGAAAAACATTCCAATTCAGAAGTTGGTTTCAATAACAACTGACGGTGCCCCCGCAATGCGTGGTGTGCATTCAGGCTTTTGCGCACTGTGTAAAAGAGATCCTGATTTTCCGCCGTTTGTGAATTACCACTGTGTTATCCACCAACAAGCTTTGGCCGCAAAAGTAATTGATTTCTCACATGTGATGTCTACCGTTGTCAAAATTGTTAACTCAATTCGCGCTAAAGCACTTCAACGCCGGTTGTTCAAGTCATTGTTGGATGAGCTTGATTCAGCATATGGAGATCTAATTCTCCACACCGATGTGCGGTGGTTAAGTCGCGGAAAAGTGCTTCAGCGTTTTGTTGATTTGCTGCCTGAAATTAAAATCTTTCTTGAGTCCAAAAACAAAAGTTATGAGCGGCTGTCCGATGATGCATGGATGTTGGATTTGGGGTTTCTCACAGATCTAACAGCAAAACTGAACGAGCTCAACTGTGAGCTCCAAGGTAAAGACAGGGACTTTGCCCAGATGCTGAGCTCCGTGAAGGCATTCACGGTAAAGCTGAGTTTGTGGACCACCCATGTAAAAAACGGGAAGCTGACACACTTCCCAAACCTTGAAAAGATGTTGCAAAACATAAAAAACAAAAACGCGTTTAGCACTGAACATTTCTGTAACCATATTAACAAACTGTTGAATGAATTCAACCGCAGATTTGAGGATGTACAGCAGATGAACCAAGTGGTCACTTTTATTTCAAATCCATTCTTTTCGTTTTAACATTGAACAGCTGTCCGCTAAAATGCAGGAAGTGTTTGATTTACCAACAGGGGTTGACTTGGAGATAATTGATTTACAAAGTGACATTGAGTTGAGAGCTAGATCGAGAGACAAGGACTTTTGGGGACTTGTGAATAGAGAGAAATATGCACTCCTTACATCCTGCGCACTTAAGGTGAAGGCCTATTTTGGCTCAACATACTTGTGTGAAATGGCCTTTTCACAAATGAAAATTATCAAGTCCAAATACCGTTCTCGCCTTACTGACGCACATCTAACAGACTGTATTAGATTGGCTGTGTCAAACAGTGAGCCAGATTACAACTCACTTGTAGATATTGTGCAGTCACATCCATCACATTGACTCAATTAAAGACAGACAGACTGTGCTCCTGTACTCATGTATTATATTGAGCCTCTCTAAAGTAACTGAATATTTTGTACAGCCATTATTGCAATTCATAATTGTAGTTTCTGTATGGAGCATGTTATTGGAATAGTTATTGTGTATGTAGGTGTCTGTATATATATATGTTGAGTTATTAAAAATTAAGGTATAATATTGAAATATGTTCCTTGTTACAAAGCAATATTCTTATTACACCTGTGTGTGATAAGCCTGTTAATTACACTTGTGTGTGTGATAAGCCTGTTAATTACACTTGTGTGTGATACGTTTGTTATCGTATATTAGTACAGTTGGGACATGTAATGTGCCTTGTTAAAATGCAATGCTATGGATGGGCATGCATGTGTGTGCCTATTTGTGAACATAGTTCATAATATTGTCGGACTCTCTATTTTGTGTATTAAGGCTGTGATTGTTGGTGCTTACAGACAAAATTATGATGAATTAAGGGTAAAATAAATAAAAAATATAAAATGTTATATTTCTAGTGTTTTTTTGCAATAGTAGATCTCGGCTTACATTTTTTATTTAAATGTGATCTCGGGCATCAAAAGTTTGGTGACTACTGTGTCACACTAACGACGGATGCCTCCCTCACCGGCTGGGGGGCGATCATGAGTGGTCGCCCAGCTCAAGGGCTCTGGCGGGGCCATCAGCTATCATGGCACATAAATTGGCTAGAGATGCTGGCAGTTTACCAGGCTCTGAAGCACTTCCTCCCAGACCTAAGGGGTCATCATGTTCTTGTCCGGTCGGACAACACATCGGTGGTTTTTTACATCAACCACCAGGGGGTCTGCGCTCTAGCCCACTTTACAATCTGGCCCGCCAGGTCCTTCTGTGGTCCCACGGGAAGCTCCTTTCTTTAAGGGCCATTTTTATCCCGGGGTACCTAAATCAGGGGGCAGACACCCTGTCGAGACAGGGGCCGAGGCCCGGGGAGTGGAGACTCCATCCCGTCGTGGTGGAGCTCCTTTGGTCGCACTTCGGTCGGGCCGAAGTGGACCTGTTTGCGTCCAGAGAGACGTCACAATGTCCTCGGTGGTTTTCGCTGACTCATCCAGCCCCACTGGATGCCATGGTGCAGGCGTGGCCGAGGTCACGCCAGTACGCTTTCCCCCCGGTTGCTCTGCTCCCAGGAGTTCTGGAGAGGGTCCGTCAGAAGCGGGTCAGTCTAATGCTCGTAGCACCGTACAGGCCGGCCCGAGTATGGTTTGCGGAACTAATATCTCTCCTCGTCGGCTCTCCTCTGGAGTTCCTGCAGCAACGCTTCTCCACAGGTCTATCCCCGTCCACACTGAAGGTGTACGTGGCGGCTTTGTCCGCATGCCATGCCATGTCTCTCGGGAGACACCCACTGGTATCTAGGGATGGGAATCGAGAACCGGTTCTTCTTTAGAACCGGTTCCCAGTGAATCGATTCATTGGAACCGTTAGTGTACCTTCTTAACGATTCCGCTTAACGGTTCGGCTCGTTGCAAATGTGTCATCATGACCGTCACACACGCGCTGCGCATTTTGGTTACGCAGAAGCGATCTAAAGTGTGGTTATATTTCGAAAAGACGCCAATGCAGTCATTTGCAACAGTTGTAAAAGTTTAATTTCGGCAATGGGGGGAACTACCTCCAATATGCAGAAGCATTTGGCCACACAGCACGCAATCCGTTTGCAGGACTGTCGCGTGTTTGATTCTCTACTACTCAGCGACACAACAACAAGTGAGTCAAGCAGCAGCGGAGCTAATGAGACGGCATCTGCTATAAATGCCAAAGGTAACTTGTCTATTTAGTTAATGTGAGCGCCTTTTCATTGTGTAAACTTTTACTATACGGATAATAATCTCTATTGTCAATCATTTGCCCAAGTTGATAGTTGTGGTCTTTACAGAAGACTTCTTTCTATTTTGTATGTCAGTTGAGTTGAATTTACCCACATGGAAAGAACCTATATAAACATATATGTTTTAATATAGGTTTTGATATATGTTTTTAATATATGTGACATATATAAAATTGGCCGTTTTCCTATATTATATGTACATATATGTGCATATATGCACCTATATGTGCATATATGCACCTATATGTTAGGTGCATATATGCACCTATATGCACCTAACATATATGCACCTAACATATATGCACCTATATGCACCTAACATATATGCACCTATATGCACCTAACATATATGCACATATATGTTAAATTATTGAAATCCATAGCTACTATGCAACATAAATAAAAGCCCAAAATGTAGAAATGTACATTATTTATTTACTTAAGAACAATCAAATAGAACAAAAAGACAAAAAACTGAACATTAAAAAAACGATTAAAACACTTAATACACAAACACCAAAACAAATCTGTTACCGTAATACAACGAGTAAGAGCGCAATACTTCAACAGACTTCATCAGGAACTCAAAGTACTTACAGTACAGCTGCGATTGGAGACATCTTGTATGTACATATAGGTCTTATTTGTGGATATAAAGAAGAGATACAGGAGACCTATATGGCCTGTATCCTTACGAAACAAAAGTATACTTTAAGTTCATTTTTGAGAGTATACTTAAGTTTAAAAAGTATACTATTATTAAGGTACTAAAGTACTTATTTATATACTATTTTTATACTAAGTAGACTAAATTGGCCCACTTTATTGTTTATTTAGTACACTTTAGAGTACACTTAGTTTATTTTAAGTATACTTTTAAATACTTTAAAGTAACCCGTGTAGTGTACTTTTAGTTTATGAAGTAGACTTCTTAAAGTACTTAAAAGTATACTTTAAAGTAACCCGTGTAGTGTACTTTTAGTTTATGATGTAGACTTCTTAAAGTACTTAAAAGTATTTCAACTCATGTAAGTACTTCAAGAAGTAAACCTAATAAATGTTAATTTACTATGATTTACTAATAGATTTAAACACATAGTATAACTGTACAAGCCAAGTTTGTCAAGTGAACCTTAAACAATACTCTAACAATCAGTGCCATGTGTCTGGTAGGAGTTCCACTTGAAACTTTAGAATATACTTTTGTCTTCAAGTGTAATTAACATCTTTAAAATAAAGGAAATACAGTACATATTCAAAATACCTAAATAAATCTTGAGGCAAGACACACAATGTGTGTGTTTTCATAAATATTTTCATGAGATAATATTGTCAAAGCTACATTAAAGGGGGATAAACCAGCTATGTGTCACGACTCGTCGGGTGTAGTGTGGATGAAGCCATGTGCAGAGTCGTATATCCGTTTGGGTCAGGTTTATTTAAAGGACAGCAAACTCAAAACAAACCGTAAACGGCGACAAAAACACGTACTGGTCGAAAGAAAGGAAAATGCGCATATAGCGACTTAAAACAAGCACCTTCAAACAACAATTCTAACGTGTTACAAAAACACTCACCTCTACAAACAATGTGACATAGAACACAATGCTAAGCAAGGAGTGACTTGCTAGCGACCCCTTTATATCCCTCATGATTATAATTACAAACAGCCGTGAGACAAACGTAAACAAGGAAGTGCATCACCGAAATATGTCCGTGTAGCAACGCCACCACACCAATCGTGACAGTATCCCCCACTAAAAGGCTAGCTCCCCAGATAGCCGAACGGAAACACAAAAACAAAACAAGGGAGCAACAGGGAGAGAACCCACAGTCAAACCCAAAGGGTCAGTCCAGGACCGCAGGTCCAGCTCTGAATAGGCCTCGGTGGCCTGAGAGGCCGCCATCTAGTGCGGCTGAGAGACCGCCATCTTGTGCGGCTGAGAGTGCGTTGTGGCGGCGGCCATCGTGGGCGACGTGGCGGCGGCCCTCGTGGGCGACGTGGCGGCGGCCATCGTGGGCGACGTGGCGGCGGCCATCGTGGGCGACGTGGCGGCGCCCATCGTTGGCGTAGTCGTGGCGGCGGCCATCGTGAGCGTAGTCGTGGCGGCGGCCATCGTGAGCGTAGTCGTGGCGGCGGCCGTCGTGAGCGTAGTCGTGGCGGCGGCCGTCGTGGCGTAGTCGTGGCGGCGGCCGTCGTGAGCGTAGTCGTGGCGGCGGCCGTCGTGAGCGTAGTTGTGGCGGCGGCCGTCGTGAGCGTAGTCGTGGCGGCGGCCATCGTGAGCGTAGTCGTGGCGGCGGCCATCGTGAGCGTAGTCGTGGCGGCGGCCATCGTGAGCGTAGTCGTGGCGGCGGCCATCGTGAGCGTAGTCGTGGCGGCGGCCATCGTGAGCGTAGTCGTGGCGGCGGCCATCGTGAGCGTAGTCGTGGCGGCGGCCATCGTGAGCGTAGTCGTGGCGGCGGCCATCGTGAGCGTCGTCGTGGCGGCGGCCATCGTGGCGTCGTCGTGGCGGCGGCCATCGTGAGCGTCGTCGTGGCGCGGCCCTCGTGGGCGGCGTGCGGCAGCCATTGTGGGCGGCGATGCGGCAGCCATAGTGGGCGGCGATGCGGCAGCCATTGTGGGCGGCGATGCGGCAGCCATTGTGGGCGGCGATGCGGCAGCCATTGTGGGTGGCGATGCGGCAGCCATTGTGGGCGGCGATGCGGCAGCCATTGTGGGCGGCGGCGTGACGGCAACAGCCATCTTGGGCGCTGGCGTGACGACGGCAACCACCTTGAGCGCTGGCGTGACGACAACAGCCATCTTGAGCGCTGGCGTGACGGCGGGAGCCATCGTGGACGCTGGCGGGACGGTGGCAGCCATCTTGGGCGCTGGCGTGACAGCGGGGGCCATCGTGGACGCTGGCGTGACGGCGGCAGCCATCTTGGGCGCTGGCGTGAAGACGGCAACAGCCCTCTTGGGCGCTGGCGTGACGGCAACAGCCATCTTGGGCGCTGGCGTGACGGCGCGGACCATCGTGGACGCTGGCGTGACGGCGGCAGCCATCGTGGACGCTGGCGAGACGGCGGCAGCCATCTTGGGCGCTGGCGTGACGACAACAGCCATCTTGGGCGCTGGCGTGACGGCGGGGGCCATCGTGGACGCTGGCGTGACGGCGGCAGCCATCTTGGGCGCTGGCGTGGCGACGGCAGCCATCTTGGGCGCTGGCGTGACGACAACAGCCATCTTGAGCGCTGGCGGGACGGCGGGAGCCATCGTGGACGCTGGCGAGACGGCGGCAGCCATCTTGGGCGCTGGCGTGACGACAACAGCCATCTTGAGCGCTGGCGGGACGGCGGGAGCCATCGTGGACGCTGGCGAGACGGCGGCAGCCATCTTGGGCGCTGGCGTGACGACAACAGCCATCTTGAGCGCTGGCGTGCCGGCAACAGCCATCCTGGGCGCTGGCGTGACGGCGGGGACCATCGTGGACGCCGGCGTGACGGCGGCAGCCATCTTGGGCGCTGGCGTGGCGACGGCAGCCATCTTGAGCGCTGGCGTGACGGCAACAGCCATCGTGGGCGCTGGCGTGACGGCAACAGCCATCGTGGGCGCTGGCGTGATGGCGGGAGCCATCGTGGACGCTGGCGAGACGGCGGCAGCCATCTTGGGCGCTGGCGGGACGACGGCAGCCATCTTGAGCGCCGGCGTGACGACGGCAACAGCCATCTCGGGCGCAGGCGTAGCGGAGGCCTTTTCGGGCACAGGCGTAGCTGAGGCCATCTCGGGCACAGGCGTAGCTGAGGCCATCTCGGGCGCAGGCGTAGCTGAAGCCATCTCGGGCGCAGGCGCAGCGGCCATCTCGGGCGCTGGCGTGGCGGAGGCGATCTCTGGCGTCAGATCTTGAAAGTCCAGCCATGCCTTCCACCACGCCCTAATGACAGCCGGGGGCTGCTTATGTAACCCCTCCGGGGATTTCTCTGTCCCGGAGGTAGGTGGTCGGAAAGGGTCTTCCCCGGCGGGGGTAGTGGCTGTAGCTCCAGGGGTTTCCTCCCCCTGTCTGCAGCCCCGGAACAGTGGGCGGTGTCTTCTGCCCGCCCCAGCCGACGTCCGATGTTGCGGGGACTAGTCGACTGAGGACGGGGTCCCATAGCAGGGCGTCTTCCAGGAGTCCTCCTCCACTCGCTCGTAGAACGCCTCCTCATCATCCGAGGAGAGGGAGTCGGACCCCCAATCACCCTGCCAGGTGTAGCGCTGCTCCTGCTGCTCCGTGGGTTGACGGTGAGCTTCATACCTCGGAGCGCTATAGCTTGCCCCTCCGAGGAATCCACTCACCGTCCGGCTCTGCGGGCTTCTTGGGTGGCTTCGCATTCTGTCACGACTCGTCGGGTGTAGTGTGGATGAAGCCATGTGCAGAGTCGTATATCCGTTTGGGTCAGGTTTATTTAAAGGACAGCAAACTCAAAACAAACCGTAAACGGCGACAAAAACACGTACTGGTCGAAAGAAAGGAAAATGCGCATATAGCGACTTAAAACAAGCACCTTCAAACAACAATTCTAACGTGTTACAAAAACACTCACCTCTACAAACAATGTGACATAGAACACAATGCTAAGCAAGGAGTGACTTGCTAGCGACCCCTTTATATCCCTCATGATTATAATTACAAACAGCCGTGAGACAAACGTAAACAAGGAAGTGCATCACCGAAATATGTCCGTGTAGCAACGCCACCATCGTGACAATCCCCCGTGAAAGGCTAGCTCCCCAGATAGCCGAACGGAAACACAAAAACAAAACAAGGGAGCAACAGGGAGAGAACCCACAGTCAAACCCAAAGGGTCAGTCCAGGACCGCAGGTCCAGCTCTGAATAGGCCTCGGTGGCCTGAGAGGCCGCCATCTAGTGCGGCTGAGAGACCGCCATCTTGTGCGGCTGAGAGTGCGTTGTGGCGGCGGCCATCGTGGGCGACGTGGCGGCGGCCCTCGTGGGCGACGTGGCGGCGGCCATCGTGGGCGACGTGGCGGCGGCCATCGTGGGCGACGTGGCGGCGCCCATCGTTGGCGAGTCGTGGCGGCGGCCATCGTGAGCGTAGTCGTGGCGGCGGCCATCGTGAGCGTAGTCGTGGCGGCGGCCGTCGTGAGCGAGCGTGGCGGCGGCCGTCGTGAGCGTAGCGTGGCGGCGGCCGTCGTGAGCGTAGCGTGGCGGCGGCCGTCGTGAGCGTAGTGTGGCGGCGGCCGTCGTGAGCGTAGTCGTGGCGGCGGCCATCGTGAGCGTAGTCGTGGCGGCGGCCATCGTGAGCGTAGTCGTGGCGGCGGCCATCGTGAGCGTAGTCGTGGCGGCGGCCATCGTGAGCGTAGTCGTGGCGGCGGCCATCGTGAGCGAGTCGTGGCGGCGGCCATCGTGAGCGTAGCGTGGCGGCGGCCATCGTGAGCGAGTCGTGGCGGCGGCCATCGTGAGCGTCGTCGTGGCGGCGGCCATCGTGAGCGCCGCGTGGCGGCGGCCATCGTGAGCGTCGTCGTGGCGCGGCCCTCGTGGGCGGCGATGCGGCAGCCATTGTGGGCGGCGATGCGGCAGCCATAGTGGGCGGCGATGCGGCAGCCATTGTGGGCGGCGATGCGGCAGCCATTGTGGGCGGCGATGCGGCAGCCATTGTGGGTGGCGATGCGGCAGCCATTGTGGGCGGCGATGCGGCAGCCATTGTGGGCGGCGGCGTGACGGCAACAGCCATCTTGGGCGCTGGCGTGACGACGGCAACCACCTTGAGCGCTGGCGTGACGACAACAGCCATCTTGAGCGCTGGCGTGACGGCGGGAGCCATCGTGTGACGCTGGCGGGACGGTGGCAGCCATCTTGGGCGCTGGCGTGACAGCGGGGGGCCATCGTGGACGCTGGCGTGACGGCGGCAGCCATCTTGGGCGCTGGCGTGAAGACGGCAACAGCCCTCTTGGGCGCTGGCGTGACGGCAACAGCCATCTTGGGCGCTGGCGTGACGGCGCGGACCATCGTGGACGCTGGCGTGACGGCGGCAGCCATCGTGGACGCTGGCGAGACGGCGGCAGCCATCTTGGGCGCTGGCGTGACGACAACAGCCATCTTGGGCGCTGGCGTGACGGCGGGGGCCATCGTGGACGCTGGCGTGACGGCGGCAGCCATCTTGGGCGCTGGCGTGGCGACGGCAGCCATCTTGGGCGCTGGCGTGACGACAACAGCCATCTTGAGCGCTGGCGGGACGGCGGGAGCCATCGTGGACGCTGGCGAGACGGCGGCAGCCATCTTGGGCGCTGGCGTGACGACAACAGCCATCTTGAGCGCTGGCGGGACGGCGGGAGCCATCGTGGACGCTGGCGAGACGGCGGCAGCCATCTTGGGCGCTGGCGTGACGACAACAGCCATCTTGAGCGCTGGCGTGCCGGCAACAGCCATCCTGGGCGCTGGCGTGACGGCGGGGACCATCGTGGACGCCGGCGTGACGGCGGCAGCCATCTTGGGCGCTGGCGTGGCGACGGCAGCCATCTTGAGCGCTGGCGTGACGGCAACAGCCATCGTGGGCGCTGGCGTGACGGCAACAGCCATCGTGGGCGCTGGCGTGATGGCGGGAGCCATCGTGGACGCTGGCGAGACGGCGGCAGCCATCTTGGGCGCTGGCGGGACGACGGCAGCCATCTTGAGCGCCGGCGTGACGACGGCAACAGCCATCTCGGGCGCAGGCGTAGCGGAGGCCTTTTCGGGCACAGGCGTAGCTGAGGCCATCTCGGGCACAGGCGTAGCTGAGGCCATCTCGGGCGCAGGCGTAGCGGCCATCTCGGGCGCTGGCGTGGCGGAGGCGATCTCTGGCGTCAGATCTTGAAAGTCCAGCCATGCCTTCCACCACGCCCTAATGACAGCCGGGGGCTGCTTATGTAACCCCTCCGGGGATTTCTCTGTCCCGGAGGTAGGTGGTCGGAAAGGGTCTTCCCCCGGCGGGGGTAGTGGCTGTAGCTCCAGGGGTTTTCCTCCCCCTGTCTGCAGCCCCGGAACAGTGGGCGGTGTCTTCTGCCCGCCCCAGCCGACGTCCGATGTTGCGGGGACTAGTCGACTGAGGACGGGGTCCCATAGCAGGGCGTCTTCCAGGGAGTCCTCCTCCACTCGCTCGTAGAACGCCTCCTCATCATCCGAGGAGAGGGAGTCGGACCCCCAATCACCCTGCCAGGTGTAGCGCTGCTCCTGCTGCTCCGTGGGTTGACGGTGAGCTTCATACCTCGGAGCGCTATAGCTTGCCCCTCCGAGGAATCCACTCACCGTCCGGCTCTGCGGGCTTCTTGGGTGGCTTCGCATTCTGTCACGACTCGTCGGGTGTAGTGTGGATGAAGCCATGTGCAGAGTCGTATATCCGTTTGGGTCAGGTTTATTTAAAGGACAGCAAACTCAAAACAAACCGTAAACGGCGACAAAAACACGTACTGGTCGAAAGAAAGGAAAATGCGCATATAGCGACTTAAAACAAGCACCTTCAAACAACAATTCTAACGTGTTACAAAAACACTCACCTCTACAAACAATGTGACATAGAACACAATGCTAAGCAAGGAGTGACTTGCTAGCGACCCCTTTATATCCCTCATGATTATAATTACAAACAGCCGTGAGACAAACGTAAACAAGGAAGTGCATCACCGAAATATGTCCGTGTAGCAACGCCACCACACCAATCGTGACACTATGAACACTTAAAATGTTGATATATACATTGTAGAACTATTTTAAACTCTAAATGTTAAAATAAAAATGGTTATTTTATTTAACAATATGCTTCATTTTTGTACATGAAATGCATGCTCACATCTTTTCTGCCTTTACTTGTCTGAAGCATTCATTGTTGCACTTCTTGTGCAAGATCTTCTGGACATCTTGCACTGTTATTTCTTCAAATTTCTCCCTAGCATGCCCTGTAAAAAAAACACAAGACAACAAGCAAACATGATTAATATATTTAACCTTTTATCGGAATTTGTGAAATTGCGCAATATTAAATTAGGATTCCAAATACACACTTGCGTGAAACATACCAAGGCAGATGAATTGTCGCCCCATTCACTGTTCGTATTGTGTACGTCTTCCTCTTCACTGCTGGGATCAGTTACGTCTTCCTCTTCACTGCTGGGATCGGGTACATTGTCCTCCATGCTGTTGGGATTGTGTATGTCATCATCCTCTTCATTACTGAGATTGGGTATGTCTCCCTCGTTGCTGTTGGGATCAGATACAGAGTATTCTGCATTGGCATTAACTTCCTCTGAAGCCTAAAGAAATGAGAAAGGGTAAGGTACATCGTTTAATTTATACTATAGCCGTTAAATGCAACATCTTATAAACACCCAGCGTGTTACAATTTATAACACACAGCATCAGGAAAAAAAAAATTATCAGCTAACTAGTGGCTACATGGCTTATTAGGATAAAGTACATGTTCATTTTTTGTTCCCTGCCTTTTACAAACAAGCTACCTAGCAACCTTGCCTAATTAGTAACTGTAGCTACCAGTTACCTGAAAAACAAAAGATGCAGATAAAAGATAAGTAATTGTTAACAAGCGCTAGTTACGTGTTGTCTTCTAACATGGCTCAGACGTAAGTAGCTATCTAGCTAATGTTAATGTGAGCATTAACCATAGCCAAGTAGCTAGTTAGCTGTTATCTCATATAGGCCTAGATAAAGTAAAATTTAGCTCAAACTCACCTGTTCATTCCATCTGTACTTTGTCCTTTTTGGAATCCTTACACCTGATTCTCGAGTTTAAAGCGTAGTTTATGGCGACTGAAACATGCTGCAATATCTCCGGTTCAACATATGATATTTTGCTCGCGCAAGGAACAGGAAGTGACGTCGCTAATCAGCTCCGCCTACATCCGCCTTCTTCTGATGCTTCATTGGACATTTTTCTCAGTTAATGCATGTAAAATATGTTCAAATATATGTTAATGTCCTGTCTGTCCGGGGCTTTCATTCATATCAGACTTATAAATGTTCCTCAAAATACATACAGCAAAGGCAGAATTAGTTCATAGACATTTTTATTAATACTCCAATTGATTATTATTAGTATAGTATATGAATATAGGGCTTCAAAATGTTTGGCAGTAATTATGATTTCAGCTTCAGTAACAAAAATATTTAATGTGCAATGCATTTCATAGACATGAGTATTAGAATATACAAGATGGATCTAAAAAAATTACTTAAAAAATATTTAGACTGTTTTTGCTGTATAATAAAAGAAAACGTACATCTCCAGAAGAAATGTGTAAAAACGTTTTTCGATTTGGTAGTGAACTTAAAAGTTCAAGTAAGTTAACTATTTTCTAAATGTACTTTTTGAAAGTATATCATAAGTAAACTAAAAGTGTACTACCCATTTTGTAGTATACTTATAGTATACTTGAATATACTTTTTTCTAAGCATACGTCTTAAAAGTATATCAAAAGTGAACTAAAAGTGTACTATCCATTTTGTAGTATACATAGTATACTTTAATATACTTTTTTTTCGTAAGGGATATATGCACATATATGCACCTCAATTTTGACGATATGTGGCATATATGCGCATATATGCAGCCTATATTATCATATATGTGCATATATGTGGCATATATGCAGCATATATATTATCATATATGTGCATATATGCAGCATATATATTATCATATATGTGCATATATGCAGCATATATGTGCATATAGGTAACATATAGGTTACATATATGCACATATATCCTCATATAGGTTTTTTCCATGTGGGTAGTTTCAGGTTGAATATTCCCATAGGAACAAGCTCTTCCTTGACTGTTTACCGTCTGTGTTTTTTGTTTTTATGGCATTTAAATGGCAGTTTTATTTATTTTTTTGGCTGGACCAATGAATGTGAAAAAATCTATAGGTCCCTGGACTTTACTTTGTAGCTCACCTACTTTTAGGTTTGTTCTGAGGTTGCTACACATAATTTGTGTATACTCTGAGTATGTGCGGTGTTCTTATCAGATATTAAAGCAAGTTAATACAAACAAACAAATTTGTAATTATTTCCTCGCCCAATGAGAATCGATAAGAGAATCTATAAGGAATCGGATCGATAAGCAATATCGATAATGGAATCGGAATCGTTAAAATCTTATCAATTCCCATCCCTACTGGTATCACGCTTCCTTCGTGACACCCGGAGGCTGAGGCCAGCAGCCGGCATGAGGGTGCCATCCTGGGACCTGGCCATTGTACTAGAATGCCTCTCCCGTGCTCCGTTCGAGCCCATTGAGGAGGTCCCTGACAAGTTCGTGACCCTCAAGACGATCTTCTTACTTGCCATCTCTTCTCTGAAGAGGATTGGTGATATGCAAGCTCTGTCGGTGGCGCCCTCTTGCTTGGATTTCTCACCCGGGATGGTTAAGGCGTTTCTACTACCTTCACCCGGATATGTCCCCAAGGTCCCAACTAACATCGTTGGGCCTATTGTGCTGCAAGCCTTCTGCCCTCCTCCTTTTTTGACGTCGGACCAAAAGAAGCATAACCTCCTCTGCCCGGTGAGGGCCTTAGACGCCTACGTCCACAGAACTGCCCTGTGGAGGCTGTCCGAACAGTTGTTCGTGTGCTTTGGACCACCCAAGAGAGGGGGTCCTGTGTCTAAGCAGAGGATGAGCAAGTGGGTGGTTGAGGCCATCTCACTTGCTTACGAGTCGGCTGGTCAGCCTTCACCCTTGGCTGTTCGAGCCCACTCGACCAGGAGTATGGCGGCTTCAAAAGCCCTTTTGTCAGGTAAAGTGTCTCTACATGACGTCTGTGTTGCGGCAGGCTGGTCCTCACCGCACACGTTTGTGAGATTTTACCAGCTTGACTTTAGCTCCACGCCAGGAGCGCAGATGCTTTCGTCCGAATGTGCACTCTGACTTCACATGGCGGACACTTGCTCGTATGGCGAAGTGGGTAGTGGCGTTCCCATAGCGTTTTCACGCAGCTCGAAGTTCCCTGATAGGGAACGTCTCCGGTTATGTATGTAACCTTAGTTCCCTGAGGGGAACGAGACGCTGCGTGTCTGTGCCATACTCCCAGCATGCCCTTGGCACTTGCTTCAGCCCATCAAAAACTGAAGGTGCCGGTAATTAGGGGTGCTTTTATGACTTCCTGGTCACGACGTCACCCGTCTGTGACGTTCCGTCACGCCATTGGACTGATTACACATGTGCTTCATGACGCACTCACGCAGAGCGTTCCCATAGCGTTTTCACGCAGCGCCTCGTTCCCCTCAGGGAACTAAGGTTACATACGTAACCGGAGACGTTCAGGCTTTTTGAGACAAATGTAACTCCATAGAGGTCCTCCATTGTCTCTATCCAGGTACTCTACTTCAGACAAAAGCAATGGATCAGACTAGATTCGCGTTAGCCCCACCCACTGAGTTTGATGGGTCAGTTTGACAGTTTTAAGAAATTTATGAAGCACTGCGATGCAGGATCATGAAATGTAAATGTAAATACTGCAATAATTATATATGTATTTTACATAAAATGAATTGGTATTTGAATTAATTAATGACATTTAATAACACATTTATGTATTTAATTCTATTTTTTATTAATTAATGACACATTTAAGTAATTGTTTATTGGTGTATTTATTTATTTAATGATGTATTTCCCTTTGTATTTATTTATTTCATGGTATTATGTATTTATTCAATTAAGTCCCTGAAATTCCTCCATAGGCCCGAATACTATTTTACAGGCTTCAAATACTCCTTATTAATTCTGAACGAGCATTAACATTTTAGAAATGGGGACTCGAGTTTGAAACTCAGACTTGAGTTACACGTAAATTGCACACACAATGAATTCAGACTTGACTGGAGATTAGTACCTCAATGTTTGGTCTTTACTGTATGTTCATGTTACAAGGCAAAATACAGTTTTTACCTTTCAGGTCAAGCATTCTCTTGTTTTTTTTGTCATATTGCAATAGCCACTTTACACTGATTATATACCAAACAACTATTCTTAACCATAGGGCCAGTTTGTTTCATTCAGTTTTTCACTTGAGGGCCGCGGGACCAAACAAGTTATTACTTTGGCTAAGCCCCGCCCCCATTATTTACTGTTGCTACGTCCGACAACTTCATCTGGGCTCTGGTTTGGTATCAACATGGCTTATGCTGTGACAGCTCTTCCTGCTGAAATTTTATCAAACTTTTATAAAGCAGTAAATAAAGTGTCCGATAGAAGTAGGCAAGAGGGGCTGCAATATGCGTTTGAAGGCTATATTCAAGACATACAGGGGAAACGCAAGGAACAACAAGGCATCCAAATAATGTCAAAAAATTTACCACCGCATATCCTACTAATCGAGACGGAGGCTGGAACTAACAATATCAAGGAGCAACACTGTTCATGCAAAGCTGGGTAGGTCTCTATACTTATATAATCGTTATTACAAAGCAAACGAACTACGCAAGTATAACAACGTTTAACTATATTTTTGATAAAACTGCGACGGTAATAGCCTGCCGAGACCAGAAATATGAGACGCCCCATGTTAAAGTCATATGAATCAACAAATGAGTTGCTTGTGAGAGCTGTGACACAGCCAGAGAGAGCTATAGAAGCATCTTTCCGAGTAGCCTGGGTACTAGGCAAAAACAAGAAGCCATTCACTGATGCATAGTTAAGGAGTGTTTAGTGGAGATAGCAGATGCTTTGTTTGAGGGAAAGGAGAGACAGGAGACGTCAGATAAATTAAAGAAAATTCCACTGTCCAATGACACTTCAACCAGGAGGACAGATGTACTTGCCCATGACTCAACTGATGATATCAAAGATGCACCCTGCCTTTCACTTGCGGTGGATGAGTCAACAGATAGCACAGATCAAGCCCAGCTATGTGTGTTTGTCAGATATTTCAGCAAGGCAAATGGGACATTCTGCGAAGACATACTGGGCCTTACTCAACTTTGTCAAACTTGAGGAGAGGACATCTACAAAGCTATCATGCAGATGCTTAATTAACGGGGAATTGATGTCAAGCATATTGTGTCCACCACTACTGATGGTGCTCCAGCCATGATAGGGAGAAGGGAGCTGTTCAGCGTCTGAAAGAGCAGCACTCGGACCTGCTGACATACCAATAATACACCAGTCCGTGCTGTGTGCTAGCCTTTGAAAAGAATATTCAGACGTCACGAAACTATTATGAAGCTTGTGAACTACCTGAGAGCATCCTCTGCCCTTCAACACCGTCTTCTGCGGGCATTCTTGACTGAGGTGAGAATTTATTTGACTTTTTACTTCTACTGTGTTTTTGTGTGGGTCAATAGGCTTTTATTAAGTGTTGATCACACACACACACACACACACAAAGTACGATTTGTCAAATCTAAAAAAAAATTGGTGTTAATATGCCTGACTTGAGCCTTTAAATTTGTTCCTGCAGATTGATTTGTTCGATGAATTGTTGTATGTGCAGGTTTACATACATAAATAAACTGTTAAACTTAAACTGCAAGTGGATTTAGTTTAGTTATTGAGTACAAATCAAACCCAGGGTGAGATAAATAAACCAATACAGTGCTAATATTTGAATGGGCCCTGGGCCACTTTGTACTGTAAAATTTGGGCCCCGACATCAAAAAGGTTAAGAACCCCTGCTGTACGGTAATAGATCAAGGAGTCATAATAACATATTATATGTTTTAAATTCCTTATATAAATTCCTCAAGATGGCTGACACTGTTTTGAGAATCTGTGACGAGGCCCCACCCCATATGGGCGGGTTGAAAAAAATGCGGAAGTAGCGTCTACTTCTGTCTGTAGTTCATAGCCTCTTTTAAAAAATCCTCCGTCATTTTACGTCATTGGAGGATTTTTTCAAGACTGAAAATCAAGAAATCTCTCTTCATCAGATGGAGTTGAGAGGTGGGAGTAAGGTCATTGTAAAATACTACCATTTGTCTAGCGATACAAAGCTAAATGCAAAATCGGTGAAGTGGCCCTTTAACATCATCACCAGTTAAATCGTAAACCCGGAACTTGATAGCTGGGTGTTGGTTGGAGTTGAGACCAAATTGATTGCTTTTCCTTGGTATCCCGGATGTTGATTATGATTTTCTGACACTGAATTTCTAACACTGAATTTTTAGACACAGAATTTTTTGCACTGAAATATCTTGCATGCAAAAAAATTCAGATGCCTGAAATTCAATGCAAAGAAATTCAGTTTCAGAATCTGGTGAGACAGATTTTCTTCCATACCAGGCAATGCACCAGACTCTAGTAATGTAGGTTAATATAACATGGATTAGATTTTACATGTGCTTTTAATATGGATTTCTAATTCTACCTTTCATAATGTAGAATGTTCGCTGTATGATACTAAGTCAAACATACACAATGCTCCCATCATATTTAACCCTACCCCCCTTTGCTAACTAGATAGGGCTGCTAGACGCTTTGTCAACTTTCAACAGTCACTTTTTTAAACATTTAAAGAGGAATTCATGTAAATTCATGCTATAGCTTTTTCTAGAGTAATGATCTGCAGTAACGCAATAAAAAAATAAAGTATGAATATATGATATCATTTTATATTTTTTGCGTTACTGCAGATCATTAGTCTAGAAAAAGCTATTGCATGAATTCACATTGTAGAAACGAAAAGCGTCTATCTAGTTAGCAAAGTGAACTCTTGTGCAATTCTTTTGAGAGACTGTTCCGACAATCGTTCTGACTCCACTATCTACCAAATCTGTTGTGCAAAATACTTTCTAGGTCCTGAGAGGCGAATACAATAGTAGGGTGGCCAAGTAAAAAAAAATTAAAAATGCCTGTTCCGGATTAAACTTATATTGTTGTGTTCATCTTGATGAAATACTACAAATACCAGTCACTGACCTGCCATCACTTTGTTTATAATCAAAACCATGCAATACCAGTGATTTGCAACGTGCGTCCCCGGCCCCAAGGCTTGGCGTGGTAGGGTATCATCCAGAGGTTCCAGTGGTAGGTAGCCCAATATTTACTTTAGAAAATGCTCACATACGTAATTTTTTTACTATACAGATTTTTAATGGTCTTAATGTTTTCACATCACAGCAGGTCTTAAGTGTGTGAGTCCTCACAGACTCCATTCTGAAAGGCATGGATCATGCTTTTCCACACGCACACTTTTGGGTGCACCTGGTACCACTCTGGAGAGGGCCACATACCAGCAGTTGTACCACTTTCGTGATGTGAGCGGTCCATTGTTGCTGGTAATTCACATTGGAACGAACAACATAGGTACCGAGGTTTCTCCTTATGAAATATTAGGAGAATATACGAACTGATGATGAAAGTTAGGGAGGAGTATTGGTATGATGTAAGGAGTTAGGGAGGAGTATAGGTATGAAGTAAGGTTTGCCATCTGCTCCATCCTGCCCCGGCCAATAGATGATGCTACCACAAAGAATTTAGTTAAGGAATCAAATCGGCTACTGGAGAATCTGTCATACGAAAATGATAATGTAATTTATTTTAGGACCAATAGATTATTCCTAAGAAACTCACAACCCAATCTGACATTTCGTAGTCGTGACCAGCTTTATCTTAACTGTCATGGTAAGAGCCGGCTTGTTGGTTACTTGGAGAATTTTTTCTTTCATTATATGAGGTAGGTTATCTAGATCAGGTTTAGACTTTAATTTCACTTGTTTTTGTTGATTTATGTAGTTTTAATGTCATTCTCATGTTACTTTCCAAAAAGTAAAATGCATCAAATCTCCACATTCATGTGATTATATTTACTTGAATGAGTACTGATGCAACACATAGCCTTTACATTAAAATGTACTATAAGTTATTTTTTGCGAATCTGTTCATTTTTAAGTGCATATGATTAATATTTTTGTTTATCATTCAACATTTTGACAAATCTGATGTACATATAAATAGCAACTCAAAAAAAGCATTCCAAATCACAGTGCAGAATTGTAACTTCATTAAATACACAAGTAAATGTTGAAGAATGGTAAGTTGAAGTGTAGATAAGAGCCATATGTTCAAGACAAACAAACCGTGACGAAAAAACACAACTGTTGGAAATAATAATGTGCATATACAGCAACTTCTACAAACTTTCAAAAAAACACTCACCACCAACGTAACTTCAAACATTGCTAAGCAAATTCCAACCAGTGTTGCCAACTCCTCAGTAAGGAAAGTATGTATGGGCTGTCCTAAAAGTATAAAAGTAGCTAAAGTCGCTAGATGACGTTATCGCCTAATTTGCAAAGGTTCTTTGCATTCAATTGTGAAGGACGCTGTATGAGAGGAATAACTTTGTGGGAGAGTCAAAAAGTGAGCAAAAAACACCCTAAATATGTTTTTAAAAAAAGGCAGATGGGAGGGACTTCTTGAGTGCTTTGGAACGGAGGTGGAGCTCACGGTAGGACTTTTTTAAACATTTTTGATATTTTTATGAGTGCCATAACAAACATCTCTTGTAAAATACATACATAACTTAACTTAGGAACATCTTGAAAAATAAAAAAGGGGATTCTTTAGGTAGAAGGGCAAAACAGTAAAAAGTATGAAATATCTTTACAAATCTTTTGTGCCGGTTTACTTTAATATATTTTCCTAAGCAATAAGAAAAAAAACATACAAAGGAGGGCTTGCCATCTCTCCACTGGCTACAATGAATATGATATTTAACCATAAGACTGATCAAATAAACCATGTCAGAGGCAGATGAGTTTGAATTGTCCACATAAAGGAAGATGTGAGATGAGACAGAAGTCGGAATGTCATTTTTTGTTATAAATAATTTTTCATATCCGACCAAAATCTTTTGGATACCGGGCAAGAGAAGAACAAATGGTAAATGCTGCACTTTTATATAGCGCTTTTATCTGCAAGACATAAAAACGTTTTAAATGCAAAGATAAATGTATTGCAGTTTTTTTTCTATCTGCTTACATTGCCATGGTTTTTGTGTTTTTTTTGCAATTGCGAGTTCTGGTTTTTGCTCTTGGTTTCTTTTTTGCAGTTGCGAATTTTTGACACAATTGTAACGTGTGGGCAGGGTTTAGATGACTTCCAAGAAGACGGATCTCCATTGGTCAGCCGGATTTCTTGCCGTTGATTGCATTCTTTGAATTTCATTTGTCTATGTCATGATGGCTGGGCAGCCGCAACGTGGCTTTTTTCAGCCTCAGGTATGCTCACAAACTTACTTTATAGTATTGGGTTTTGTTCCTAGACATTTTACATTTATCAGGGCAAACACATGTATAGTCAAAAAAGAGAGAGGTAATCAAAGCCCTCGCACCGCGGCAAATATCCAGATACTTACGTTGCACCATCCCCGGCCCACCCCTATAGGCACAGAGTCAAATGAAATTCTGAAAATCCAAATACAGCCACACTAATTTGGAATATTCAAATACACTTTTTATTTCGAAACAAACTTTTATTGAACAATTGAACTTGTTGCTTTACTCCTTCTTCCTCTTCTTTCTGGCCACCTCCTGCAACGTATCCAGGGCCTTCCGTCTGGCTGCATTCATTTTCTTAACATGTTTGAGACGTGTTCAACCACAACATCATTCAGCTCTTCGTTAACCTCTTCTTGACAGGGCCCCTGACCTCAATTTCCGCCTAAAATGAACCACCCCAATCTAAATGGATATTGCTCTGGAACAGAACCACATAGGAATATTTCTGAAAATCCAAATACATGAATTTTGTGGAAATGTTCAATTAATTAAGGATAATGTAACACAATATCTGGCATGAGCTAAAACTAAAAAAAAACATACGTTTTTTTGTTTTTTTTATGTTTCAGTGATTTTGAAAATGTATATCTCAGACTCTGAATGTCTGGGGAACCTGGAAACACTTTCTATGTGTTCCCCTAGGTCTCAGCTTTATTTCAGAGCTTTATGTCTGTTTCAAGTCTCTAGTCAAATAACGACCGAGATACAGCTATTTTAGTGAGAGGTGTTTTTTCCCCCTTCAGCCTCTGGTCTCAGTGCATTAGCTCCTACACTGGACTTCATTTCCCATAGGGCTTTGCGCTCCCATTCGTCTGCATAGGGAACTGACGTACCTTCAATAAGGAAGTGTTTTCATCATGGAGGCTGCTATTGTAAGTGAAATAGATTGTGTTAAAAGTTGTTAACATATATTCTCGCCTGAAAATCGATTATTATGGATTACTATGCATCATAAACGATGCTAATAATATCCCTGGGAATATAGGAAATGAAAAACGATCAACTTTGGCTGATGTAAGTACAATATTATAGTATTTTATCGCTTTGGTTAAAAAGTATGATGACGTCATCAGCGCCATTAGCAGTCCTTTCAATTGCTAATAAAATGGTCTGTGTTTTAGCTATTTTAAAACGGAAAACGTTGTTAGAAAGGGGAGATTCTAACCTTTATGCACAATATAAGTGTCAGAGAAACTCTCGGAGTACAAGGTAGTGAATCCAATCGCAGAAAGCGACGTAACTTTTATTGACACTGAACAGTAGGCAGAGGATGGTCAGACAGGCGTGGGTCGATACTGGGGGATCAGAGGCCGAACGAAGTACCAGGGGAAAGGCGAAGGCAGGGTCAGGTAGACAGGCAGGTGGTCTTCAACAGGATTTACTGGGAGGCACAGAATAGGATTAGCCAAAGTCGGGTAATCAGAAAGGCTAGGATCTGGTACACAGGAATTCATATAACGGACAATCTTCAACGCTCAGTAGTTTGGCAAACAAAACAATACCTCGCGTTAACTCTACGATACTGGGAACACTATATCCCCTTCTTAATCACCGACAGGTGTGTATCAAAACTCAGGTGAGTCAGATCGTCTCTGATTGTTCTCCTCCTCCGCAGAACAGGGAGCTGTCAAACCTGGCATAGAGGGGTACAAACCTCTGATTCTTATAATAAGTATATAGTATATTATTAAATGGAAGTTTTTGAATTCGCAATCTTTGTGTAGAGGTTGTAATGATTGTTTAGGGTACTGCAAGTAACCCTAGTGGTTGTATAGGGTACTGCAAGCGTCCCGAAGTGGTTAAAGTAGCTGAAGAGCATAGAAAGGACCTTCTTAGTACTACTGCAGGTACTCTCATCCACATTCAGAGAGAAGGGGTATCGTCGTAAGTTGGAGAATGTTTTCTTCGCAAATGTATGGCCCATACCATACACCATTTTGTAAGAAGCTGCAGTGCGGGACAGTTTAATTTGTCTAAGGGCTGCCTTGTCTGCAGCTAGACACTGGCTTAACTCCACCAGCACAGGTGCCATTGTCATAGGTAGAGAGTGCTCAGCAATAACTGCCAGAACTATTGCCTAGTAAATACAGAAAGAAAATACAGCCTCTATCTGTTGCACAAGAAGTGCCTCGCTTTCCTCAATTTCTCTCACTCTGCAAATAAATAGAGTTGAATATTTTAGCAAAACTGTATCATCAGAGTGCAAATAGTGCAAAAGCCCACTCAGCAGTTTCTCGCCTTTCATAGTTTAAGATATGGTAACGTGGGATGGGATCACAAAACTTTACTATGATAAAATAGAGGACACGGATATGGGGAAAAAAGTTATGAGAAGTAATGCTTGACGCAATGCTAGCCAACCAACAGCAAGCAAAGTCAACCGCAATATTTCTAGACGTTAACCACTTTTTGACAGGCGCCCCGCCGGTGGGATCATTGCAGTACCATATACAACCACTAGGGATACTTGCAGTACCCTAAACAACCATTACAACCTCTACACAAATATCGCGAATTTAAAAACGGCCGTTTAATAGTAACGTGTGCATAACGGTTAGAATCTCCCCTTTCTAACAACGTTTTCTGTTTTGAAATAGCTAAAAGACAGACCGTTTTATTAGCAATTGAAATGACTGCTAATGGCGTCATCATTGTTGTAAACACTTTTTAACCAAAGCGATAAAATACGATAATATTGTACATCAGCCAAAGTTGATCGTTTTTCCTATATTCCCAGGGATATTATTAGCATCGTTTATGATCATCATAGTATTCCATAATATTCCGTATTCCGGCGAGACTATACGTTTACAACATGTAACACGATCTGTTTCACTACAAACTTTATTCCCCATGAGGAAAACACTTCCTGATCGAAGGTAAAGACTTATTTTCTCTTAGGGCTTTGCTCCCATTCGTCTATATAGAAAACGGACAGTGTAGGACAGGGCTATTCAATTAATTTGGAATTGGGGCCCGTTCATGAAACTGAGGCAAAATAAGGGGCCGGAGAATATGAGTAATTATTTGGTAACAAATAGAGAAATTACAACATACTGAAGGAATCAATATATCAAAGTTAGCATGAGTTGTCTTAAAATGCCTTCTCAAATTATACTCCTTGCACACGGCGAGGCACTCGTTGCAGATTAAGCACACAGGATTCACATCAATGGCAATAAACGCGTATTTATCTGTCCATTCATTGTACTGCCTGTTGTCCGAGTCAACTTTTATTTTTTTTAAGGTAGATATTGACATTTTAAACTTTGTGTTTATATCGAAATTTATATCGAAATTACTTCGTGCTTGGCTTGAAAGAAAGTCAGAGCGTTTCGGTCAGAGCTCGGCACTAGAGCGAACCGCGAATGGGCGATTTTGATTGGTCATGTACCTGTTTTGCCACCATGGCTTAAAGAAGGGCATATCGCCTCATATTGCACGAAATAATTTACAATTAACAATAGTCATGCGGTGTATGAAACTACCCATATGTAATAACTATACTCAGTGGCGAAACATTGTTTTTAAAAAAGTGTGTGGGACATTGCTAACACAATGCTAAATAATAAATCAGATGTATGTACAATAACCTTACGATGTCCAGCAATCGATCTAAATAGTACATTGGGTTTAATTTGTAGTTTAAGTGTGTACTTAAATGGTCCAGTGGCAGAATTTTTGCCAAGCGTGTCAGAGGTTCTGGGTTCTAGTCCGCACTCGAATAGATTTTTTTTTCTCATCAAAACCGATTATGGTTATGAGTGGATGAATATCAGGCAGGGACACGTTTGTGTGCATTTTGTTTTGTAATTTCACCGTAACGAATAGTCACCACAATGGATTGAAGCGCGTGTCCGAGTGAAGACAGTGCGGCGTCTGCGCGAACCACAAGAGAACACATCCGTGCCTGTCAGGAATACGCTTAGAAACAAGGTTGTGGTTCCAATCGCAGAACGCAATATATTTATTGACAGTGTAGAAAGGCAGAGGAATAGTCAGGCAGACTGGGTTCTGTCTCGGCAGATCAGAGTTCGAAGACGGTACCAGGGATCGGACAAGGACAAGGTCGGTAAGGCAGGCTGATGGTCGGGAAAAGGAATCACTGGTAGACACAAGACAGGATTAGGCAGACTGGGAGAACGGGACAGGCTAATAACTGGTACACTGGTAATCTGATCAATCGTATTCATAAGCGCTCAGTAAGTCAGGAACGAACACTACCTCGTACTGATCGAAAGACCAAGTGCTACTTTTTTACCCCAACTAATTACTGGCAGGTGTGCCTAGAACTCAGGTGATCCTGATCAGGGCTGATCTCTCCCTCTCTCCGGAGATCGGGGAGCTGTCAAAGCTGGCATAGAGGAGGACAAACCTCCGTTTCTAACAGCGCCACTGATCGCGGCTGCAACGAGCACTTTGATCACTTGATTTATAAAGCAACACATTTCAGCAGTAGATAGCCTCTTATTTAACAAACGAAACGAATGAATTACAGACAGAACGAAATGAATGCTCTGCTAGTTCACTGGAGATTTATTTATTTATTTGTATTGGTACATTCGTGCCGCGAGATGTTTCAAAAGTGGTGGGGACAATTCCCACCCGCAAATTACGCCTAAAGGGCCGGTTCAAAATCCCTCAGGGGCCGGACCCGGCCCGGGGGCCGCCAATTGAATAGCCCGGGTGTAGGAGATGATACAATACCACACTAGACTGAAGGGACAAAAGACCACCTCTTAGTAAAATAGCTGTATCTCGGTCGTTAATTGAGATAGAGAAGTGAAACAAAGTCTGGCATAAAGCTGAGACCTAGGGGAACACATAGGAAGTGTCTCTATAAATTCCCCAAATCACTGAAACTTAAAAGAACAAAAAAATATATGTTTTTTTAGTTTTAGCTCATGCCAGATATTGTGTTAAATTATCCTTAATTAATTGAACACTTTCACAGAAATGTTTTCTTTTAAATACCCTTTACCAAATATTCGTACATGGTTCTGTTCCAGAGCAATATCCATTTAGATTGGGGTGGGTCATTTTAGGCGGAAATTGAGGTCAGGGCCCTGTCAAGAAGAGGTTAACCTTAGTAATTCCATGGGCATGCACCATTTGAAAATAAGTTTGTCACTCCCTTTCGTTTATATGCATTTCGGTGGCATCAGTGAAAAAGCCAGCAGTAATACCGACACATTACTGAGAGAGAGGCCCTCCGAGTCAGAGCAGTAACGGTATGTTCTGAGGTCAGCAAGCTGCTACTAGCCACAAACTAGCACGAGCCCTAATCCAGCATTAAAAGCAACATTGGGAAAGAGGTAGCGTAGGGCATACTCTTAATATTACAGGGCTTGAATTTCATTTTTTAAACTGGGGGGGAATTCCCCCCTTACATGGGTCACATGGGGGGGTCTAAATATTATGGGGGAGAGAATAACTTGATGCATCGGTCTAATTTAATCACTTAGTTTCACTTATCATTTATCAATATCTACAGATTTGTATGCATGAATTGTGCATTTCCAGTTGAGCAACCTGTGGGTGGCCCCTGCAGACTATCTGAAAGTGGTTTGAGGTTAATAGGTCACTGCAAAAAAAAAACATTTCCAGTATTTAAATGTATTTTTAAAACTTAAAATGTTTTATTTTGAAAAACCAAATTCTGTGCAACATGTGAAAGACCTTTTTAGACAATATGAAATGAAATTGAGGTTTTCAAGTGATTTTACCAAAAAATATAGATTTTTTAAATGTTCATTAAACGTCTCTTACACCATTTCCTTAAAAAAAAAACAAAGCTGTGCAAAATGTGGGTGACCTCTATAAAACAATCTGATAGTGATTTGAAGTTTCAAGGCCAAATGGTTAAACAGCTATTAAATTAATAATGTTGAGACTTGTACTTTATAGATGATCCCTAACTATAAGCTGACGGAGGTTTCTGTCGGTCGATCACCGGGGTGTAGTGTGTCTGCTTGCGGGAAAACAAGACCTGATCTCGGCCTCCGTCTATCTGTTAAATATCCAATATTGAATATCCAACCAACTTTACCTCGGTCTGAGATGAAGCAAATATATTTTTGTGGGAATTTCTCGCACAAATGGTTTAAATTATGCGCAATCCCCGCACTGAAATTCAAGCTCTGAAATATTACTGTACAAGATAGGCGATAGTAGCCAGGTCAGGAATTTATTATTAAAATGCATGATGTGCAAATGTACAGGATTATAGTCGAACAACCTTCTATGTAGCTACAGCCATCCATAATTTCCATACATTTGATTTGATCGGTTAGGTATTACTAAGTCTTTAACAGGTGAACTTGAAGTAGCTAAAACGTAATGACATGTAGGTTACACACGCACACATATTACCTACCAAATTGAAATAGGCCTAGTTGAAATGTCTAACAGATTACATGACTAGTAGAATAGATAACATTATAAACCAAAAATCTCCTTACCTCCAGTGATCTCACCATTTGCCAGTTAAGACGGGAAGGCACGACACCAAACTCTGGTCTCAGGGAGATGTATGACTTTTAACAACATTCTGACCTTATTATGTTGTCTTTGTTCTCCATTTTGATAGAGCCTGTGTAGCCAGAGGTGAGAATGCCTTCAGTGTAAGGTGACAAGTCTTTTGCTTCTTCGATCTGAAAGAACAACATACACGATTATTTAAAACAACATGAAGATACACTTTTACAGAAGTTTATTGTAATAGAGTAAAAATCCTCTCTCCAACCTACCAGTTTAATAAATGGTGACAACTCAGGATCATGCACACAGTTCTTTGTTAGACCCTCTAGGTTTCCGCTCACCATGAAGCGGTAACACCATTCCTGCAGGAATCGTGGAGCTGGCCCACCTTGAGCAAGGCTTACCGCAAAGATTTCACCTGCCGCCCTAAACAATTTCAAAGAATAATAAATGGTAAATATTACAAAACCAGTCTGTAAATGTAAGTCTTCAAGATTAACTTATTCTGTACAAAAGATGGACATTCACAAACCTGAACAAGTCATTGTCAAGGTCATTTGTAGAATATTTGGGCATCTTCACTTTACCGTCCTCCCTTTCAAAGAGTCGTGTCTCTATGCCGGCAATCATTTCTAAGTACCTGAATAAATAAATAAAACTGCTTTTAAACAGATTAGCCATCAACCTGCAGGCAACTTTGAATTCTCATATACTTTGTTTGGCCAGCAAGACAATGTGGCTAATAAACAGAAACAATGTATGACATTCCGCACCTGACAAAAACTTTTTCCTCAAAGCCCCAGTGTCAACACCAGACTCTCCCATTTTCAAGAGGTTCACTCGAAGCACTTCTTTTGACGCTTCCAAAACATGAGACCTCTTTCTAACAATCTACCGTTGAAACGCATATCTTGAAGTCCTGACTCTTGTCAACTTGGCGTGGCAGCCAGGCCAGAACATCGTCTTCACTGTTAAAGTTAAACGGTATTAATAAGTTGTATATTTCATTACAGTACGGTAATAAGGTCTAATGTTCTTCAGCAAAACATTTTCTCCAAAACAAACTATGACATGTTTTCCTACACTGAGCAGATGCCTGCATCAGGGTATATCTCAGGGCTGCAGACCGGACTGTGGGGAATGGGAGTACCAGAATATGAGCAGCATGTAATTATGAATCTTTAACTATTGATCTTTTATCTATACTCATTACTACAGACCCTAAACCAACATGAATTTTTTATTAAATATGTTGTTACATGGTTGAGATTTTAGTCATACACAGGCTACACATGTTTTTTTTTTAAATAACACTGTGCCATTACCTTTCTCCACACATGCTCGCATGCTGTTGCAAACTGTAGGTTGGGAATGTGCGACGGCATATTGGACACTCAGCCTCAGCTAGCTGAGAGCAAATATAAAAACAACACCAAAAGCATTACAAAACACAGGCATACACACAGCGCCCCATTGTCTTCCCCAATGCATATAATTGCCAGTCAAATAAATCCAGACCTAAATATATTGCAATAATAGATGCAACTCCTAAAGATGTTCAGGCATACACACACCTCAATGGTGGGTGTTGAGAGTGCATTAAGGTTGGTAGTTCCAACAAACTCCACATTTGTCTGATAGGTCTGCAGATCAAATTTCTATATTTTAACGAGGTTTAAGGCAACAACATGTCTTGTGTTTAACAGGGCTAAATTGCATCATGTTTAGTTAGACCAAAAACGTACCTCTGATTCCGGAGGAGACAATGGGCCATATTATTCAACCGTTCTTAAGAAATTCGTTCTTAAAACCCACTTACGCAGTTTCCACGAAGATTCTGACAGTCACCAATGTTTACTTATCTGGAATTTGTTCTTAGGAAAGAACAGAATCCACGCACAGTGAAAAGCACTCTTACGCAGATTTGCGCGCTGACATTTTCGTGACAAATCATTAGTCTCTGTGTTTTCATCAATTGTACAGTACTTTAATATTATGAAGAATAACATTATGAATAATATTCAATTATTTCAAATATTTGCATATATTTAACGCTTTTCTGTGGATGGCTATGAATGGCTGAAGGGGGCGTCTTCAAGTAAATGTACATATTGACTTAATATATATTGGTCTATTAAATAATTGTAATTTTGACTGATGGTCTTTCAGACCTAACAGGATTCAAGATGGCATCACTCTGTAGTACCTTAAAAAGGTTTCACTTTGATTTGTGAAAAAATGTAAGAGAGTAAGAGCTTGATAAACTTGAGTCAATTGGAACACAAATAAAACAAAGTGTCTAATGATAATGATGCTGGCTCTTTGTCTCTTGAACTGCTGCTTTAATTGACTTGATTCCTGGCTTGACAGATGTCAAATTATTGTCTTTCAACTTCAAATAAAGCAATATTAATACAAAGCATGTAAGCATGCTTAGCATGCTAGCTGTTGTTCGTGAAGCGTTCCAGCCAAACAGTCATTTTGACAAATAGTAAGGTTAGCATCATTAGCATAATTGCTATAGTTCGTGAAGCGTTCCAGTCATTTACATTTAAGTCACTTGTTAGCTTCATTAGCATGATTGCTCTCGTGACCCAGAATGCATTGCGGCACACGAATAGCCTAGCCTACTAGACATATTAACTTCATTGTCACACTTTTCCACAACCTTCTAAAAGCAACCATATCAATCACGTTATAATAATTTACCAAATGCTCTTATACAAATCCACCTTCCTTTAGTACTCGAAAAAGTTCCTTGCCCAAAGATCCAACAGACATTTGTCTTAATAGGGAATTAAAGCAGAAACCTTCAAATTATGCCACTCCATAACCACTGAAACTATAACTAACATCAACCTGCATAAGAGTATACATAGGCCTCATACAAACTGTTAGGCCTTGCCATACTTAGACAAACAAAGACACTACTATATCCCACTCTGTCCACACCAGAACTTAAAGTTTAAACACAATGCAACATTTCTGGCTATAACACCCTTTTTTAATTCAACTGATATCACTTGCCTGAAAATGAACAAAAACTGTTACTGTAGCCACTCTGAGTGACACAGAACCACAGAGTTAGAGTAAACACTGATCGGGTGTAAGATTAAAACCCACCTGGCTAATATTTTTGTACACTACTTGAGCCAACAAAGTAGCCTTAAAGGTCAAGGCATTGACAGGGTTCCTTGCATTTTTCTCTAATTGATGCCATTTTAACACGGATAGACTATGAAAGACCAATAATTTTTCACATGCTTCATTTCTCATCCCTTGCTTCTCAATAAGAGGACCCCGTCCCATTGTGGCTTGCAACTATATTTTTGTTTGTTCTTTTTGAGACAAATGTAACTCCATTGTTTTGTCAAGTCATCAAACTCATCTGTCATCAAACAATGAGACCTTACCTTGAATGCAAGGGCTACTGTCTGCTTGCCACTTGGTCAGCTTTCTAACAAGCATGTTTATATCCAACACGATCACAGGTTTTCGGCACATGTACACAAATTGCATGTAAAATATTTGTGCCATGCACACGTAAAAGGACAGTTTTACGTGAAGAGATCACGATTTTTTTCATGCTTCAGTACAAGATTTGATGTATCAATCACAAGAAACGTAATCTTTACGTAGCACCAACGAATAAGGTATGGAGGTTTGTTAGGGTAAGTTAAAGCACTAGTTATACATTCTATCAAATTTACTGTTCAATATTAAATTGTGAAATACACACAAAAACGAGATCGTGAAATTTACACGAAAACGAGACTCCTATACAAAGTGAATCCTAAAGAAATTTGTGTCCTCTTTACGTAACCGTCCTTCTACGTGTGTATGGCACACTGTAACCTGTTTGTATACAAGGCCTAATGCCCTGAATCCTGCAATGAACTGAGTAGGGTTGCCAACTGTCCCGAATTAGGCGGGACGTCCCGAATTTTGAGCCTAATTAATTTGTCCCGCACGGGACCTCACTTGTCCCATTTTTTGACTACTACGCTGATCTAACCACTGATTCAACATCAGCAGTGCTTACGACGACACTTGAGATTGAGAATGATCACTGACAGGGCGACACCTCACACCTGAGCTATAATCATCATCCAATCACATATCACACAGCCAGCCCCCCTCTCACGCGCATCAGTATACATTAAGTAAATGCGCCCATGGATTAAGCCCGTCAGCAGTGACGCAACAAAAGCCTTCTGTACTTTATGTCGCAGGGAATTTTCAGTTGCCCATGGAGGTGAGAATGACTTGAATAAACATGCTTCCGCAGAAATGCACAAGAAGGCCACATTAGCTAAAGGTGCAAGCAATATCTGTGGATTCTTCGGGGTAACTACTGTGGAAACTGACAAAATAGCGGCAAGCGAAGCCTAAAAATCATAAACTGTAGGCTAATTTCGCACAAAACCAGCCCACCTTTTGTCCCTCATTTCATAGTGACAAAGTTGGCAACCCTAGAACTGAGTGACATTCAGGTCAGCATGGTTGGCTCAAATTAACATTATCTGAATGTTCTCATTTTGGGTAGGTTTTGTGAATTCTAACAGGTTGGTGTAGAGAAAGTGGAACATCACATTTATGCAGTTACCTTTGAAAGTCACTAAAGGAAAATTGTCAGAATCATTCTTTCTAAGCAAAAAGGTTCTGAATTCACCCGGCTAGCCACTTTTTCACATGCATGTTTCTGTACCGCTTTACATACAGATCGGATAAGCCTAACTGTACCACTTTTCTTACTAATTAAGTGTTTGGGATCTAATTTAGCACTACCTACCTTGTCCTGTTGAAATATTAGGGATTCCTACATAGCTAACGTTGTGCCTGCCTGATGTACATGCATACCGCAAAATAGCTTGTTGACAAAAGAAAGTCAAGCCCAAGGAAAGTCATTAAACCCATCCATATGTGGCAAAG
>CM055743.1:12598763-12693730 GCA_029465975.1 Dallia pectoralis
TATTCATGAGTATTGACTGATAGGTTTAACACATTGTATACTATGGTGGTTTAACACATTGTATACTATGGTGCATGTAGCAGCAGTGTGTATTCATGAGTAATGACTGATAGGTTTTTATACATTGTATACTTGACAGGGAGGTATGAACCAGTCAATAAAAATAAGTACATATTATCTGAGAAGATTTAAACATGTGCTAAACTCCTGTCCATTGTACTGTCTTCTCTTTTTCACAGAGGTCACGGTGATAGGATAGGATGGAAAGGCCCAGGAAAAACATTTGAAGCCGGTGTGAAGCAAACCTTGCCCCCCCCACCAATGAACTAGTACTGGTAATTTAATGTAAACTGTTGAGGGTTTCCCTTCTTTAAAGAAGGCTACCTGATGAGTCCATGTTTATTCTATAACAAATCAAAAGTCACTGTGTCAGGGCTGGCAGGAAAGTGATATGAGACAGGGGGCCTGTATGGTAACTTCCTGTTGAGCTTGACTGCCAGGTTAATACTAAGTACGTTTATACAATACTAAAGAATGTGAATTGTTGCTGCTTGCTCTCCCTCCCTTTAGGCATCCCCCCAAAGGCTATTTTAAGAGCCAATTCACAAATGTTCTTTTGTATACACATTGTATACTATGGTGCATGCAGCAGTAGTGTGTATTCATGAGTAATGACTGATAGGTTTAACACATTGTATACTATGGTGCATGCAGCAGCAGTGTGTATTCATGAGTATTGACTGATAGGTTTAACACATTGCATACTATGGTGCATGTTGCAGCAGTGTGTATTCATGAGTAATGACTGATATGTTTAACCCATTGTATACTATGGTGCTTGCAGCAGTGTGTATTCATGAGTAATGACTGATAGGTTTAACACATTGCATACTATGGTGCATGTTGCAGCAGTGTGTATTCATGAGTAATGACTGATAGGTTTAACAAATTGTATACTATGGTGCTTGCAGCAGTGTGTAATCATGAGTAATGACTGATAGGTTTAACACATTGCATTCTATGGTGCAGCAGTGTCACCTCAGTTTGGCAGTTGATATCAGTACACAGTCGACTACGGGTGGCCGCAAGCACACATCATCACAATTTCTGCAGAAATTGTACGCTATCTAGTTATTATTATTATTATATCAATTTTGTCCACCCCTACTCCTCCCACAGTTTTTGCACTAGATGGACAAAAAAGATGTCAAAATGTGCGTCCCGAAACTCTATTTAGTTGGCATTGTTTTGTAGAAAGGTTTCGTTATGTAGTTTACGAAATATTAACGATAATGTCGCTAATTAATCCTCATTGAAATACATTGACGGAATCTTCAAAACTAGAGTGTGAGAGCCCATTCAGCAGAAAATGTAGAGAACATTTGTAAACTGCTACTGCTGCCTGAGTTTCAACCCTTTACACACAAATGGCATATCAAAACGTTCATCTATTTGTGCTGTCACTCAAAATGTTCAAATATAAGCTGTAACATATATATTTATTTCGTTATGTCCTTTTGTTTCCAACTTGCGCCTCCCCATAGACATCCATAGAAACTGTGATTTTCTCCACTCTAATTTAAAAGCGATTTTTGGTGTTTTTTTGTTCGTTTGTAAATTGTGATAGCGCCTACATTTCCGGGGTTACAGATACATGTTATACATCAAAATGTCCGCCTGGTTCTTAGGATTCTCATGATGTAATTGTTTAAACTGTGTGAGTAAAACTCTGGTTAGTAGAGCTAAAAGTATACGACCATGTCTGAATCTTTTGAAATGATAGACAGTGAAGCAGCATTTTCTGGTTGTTGATTGGCTAAATAGTAGGAACATTCTGGAAGGGGCGGGGGGAAGGAGGCAGCGCGCTCTGATATCGATGAGAACAGCTGGTCCTCCTTACAAAGGCATAGCTGCCAGGCAACAGCCACAGACACTGCAATCAACAGCCACAGACATATCCTGCTGCGATTTTTGGTGTTTTTTTGTTCGTTTGTAAATTCCGATAGCGCATCCATTTCTGGGGTTACAGATACATGTTATACATCAAAATGTCCGCCTGGTTCTTAGGATTCTCATGATGTAATTGTTTAAACTGTGTGAGTAAAACTCTGGTTAGTAGAGCTAAAAGTATACGACCATGTCTGAATCTTTTGAAATGATAGACAGTGAAGCAGCATTTTCTGGTTGTTGATTGGCTAAATAGTAGGAACATTCTGGAAGGGGTGGGGGGGAGGAGGCAGCGCGCTCTGATATCGATGAGAACAGCTGGTCCTCCTGACAAAGGCATGGCTGGCAGGCAACAGCCACAGACACTGCAATCAACAGCCACAGACATATCCTGCAGCAAAGAAAGAATGAATGAATGGGTAAGTTCTTTCTCTGGGTCTCTGTTTACACGTTAGCATGTTAGCTAGCGTTAGCGCGCTAGCTATCGTTAGCATGTTAGCTAGCGTTAGCTCGCTAGCTAGCGTTAGCTACTACTGTAAGTTTATGCATACATTCAGACAGCCTGCAGCAATGAATGGATGGGTAACTTCTTTCTTTGGGTCTCTGTTTACACGTTAGCATGTTAGCTAGCGTTAGCGCGCTAGCTATCGTTAGCATGTTAGCTCGCTAGCTAGCGTTAGCTACTACTGTAAGTTTATGCATACATTCAGACAGCCTGCAGCAATGAATGGATGGGTAACTTCTTTCTCTGGGTCTCTGTTTACACGTTAGCATGTTAGCTAGCGTTTAGCTAGCATGTTAGCATGTTAGCGTTAGCGCGCTAGCTAGCGTTAGCTACTACTGTAAGTTTATGCATACATTCAGACAGCCTGCAGCAATGAATGGATGGGTAACTTCTTTCTCTGGGTCTTTGTTTACACGTTAGCATGTTAGCTAGCGTTATGCATACATTCAGCGCCTAGCTATCGTTAGCATGTTAGCTAGCGTTAGCGCGCTAGCTATCGTTAGCGCTAGCTAGCGTTAGCTACTACTGTAAGTTTATGCATACATTCAGACAGCCTGCAGCAATGAATGGATGGGTAACTTCTTTCTCTGGGTCTCTGTTTACACGTTAGCAAGTTAGCTAGCGTTAGCGCGCTAGCTAGCGTTAGCATGTTAGCTAGCGTTAGCCTGCTAACTAGCGTTAGCCTGCTAGCTAGCGTTAGCTACTACTGTAGTAATGAGTAATGACTGATAGGTTTAACACATTGCATACTATCTTGCATGCAGCAGCAGTGTGTATTCATGAGTATTGACTGATAGGTTTAACACATTGTATACTATGGTGGTTTAACACATTGTATACTATGGTGCATGTAGCAGCAGTGTGTATTCATGAGTAATGACTGATAGGTTTTTATACATTGTATACTTGACAGGGAGGTATGAACCAGTCAATAAAAATAAGTACATATTATCTGAGAAGATTTAAACATGTGCTAAACTCCTGTCCATTGTACTGTCTTCTCTTTTTCACAGAGGTCACGGTGATAGGATAGGATGGAAAGGCCCAGGAAAAACATTTGAAGCCGGTGTGAAGCAAACCTTGCCCCCCCCACCAATGAACTAGTACTGGTAATTTAATGTAAACTGTTGAGGGTTTCCCTTCTTTAAAGAAGGCTACCTGATGAGTCCATGTTTATTCTATAACAAATCAAAAGTCACTGTGTCAGGGCTGGCAGGAAAGTGATATGAGACAGGGGGCCTGTATGGTAACTTCCTGTTGAGCTTGACTGCCAGGTTAATACTAAGTACGTTTATACAATACTAAAGAATGTGAATTGTTGCTGCTTGCTCTCCCTCCCTTTAGGCATCCCCCCAAAGGCTATTTTAAGAGCCAATTCACAAATGTTCTTTTGTATACACATTGTATACTATGGTGCATGCAGCAGTAGTGTGTATTCATGAGTAATGACTGATAGGTTTAACACATTGTATACTATGGTGCATGCAGCAGCAGTGTGTATTCATGAGTATTGACTGATAGGTTTAACACATTGCATACTATGGTGCATGTTGCAGCAGTGTGTATTCATGAGTAATGACTGATATGTTTAACCCATTGTATACTATGGTGCTTGCAGCAGTGTGTATTCATGAGTAATGACTGATAGGTTTAACACATTGCATACTATGGTGCATGTTGCAGCAGTGTGTATTCATGAGTAATGACTGATAGGTTTAACAAATTGTATACTATGGTGCTTGCAGCAGTGTGTAATCATGAGTAATGACTGATAGGTTTAACACATTGCATTCTATGGTGCAGCAGTGTCACCTCAGTTTGGCAGTTGATATCAGTACACAGTCGACTACGGGTGGCCGCAAGCACACATCATCACAATTTCTGCAGAAATTGTACGCTATCTAGTTATTATTATTATTATATCAAATTTTGACCACCCCTACTCCTCCCACAGTTTTTGCAGTAGATAGACAAAAAAATTTCTAAATGTGCGTCCCGAAACCTATTTAGTTGCTATTGTTTTGTAGAAAGTTTCGTTATGTAGTTTACGAAATATTAACGAAATTGTCGCTAATTAATCCTCATTGAAATACATTGACGGAATCTTCAAAACTAGAGTGTGAGAGCCCATTCAGCAGAAAATGTAGAGAACATTTGTAAACTGCTACTGCTGCCTGAGTTTCTACCCTTTACACACAAATGGCATATCAAAACGTTCATCTATTTGTGCTGTCACTCAAAATGTTCAAATATAAGCTGTAACATATATATTTATTTCGTTATGTCCTTTTGTTTCCAACTTGCGCCTCCCCATAGACATCCATAGAAACGGTGATTTTCTCCACTCTAATTTGAAAGCGATTTTTGGTGTTTTTTTGTTCGTTTGTAAATTGTGATAGCGCCTACATTTCTGGGGTTACAGATACATCAAAATGTCCGCCTGGTTCTTAGGATTCTCATGATGTAATTGTTTAAACTGTGTGATTAAAACTCTGGTTAGTAGAGCTAAAAGTATACGACCATGTCTGAATCATTTGAAATGATAGACAGTGAAGCAGCATTTTCTGGTCGTTGATTGGCTAAATAGTAGGAACATTCTGGAAGGGGCGGGGGGAAGGAGGCAGCGCGCTCTGATATCGATGAGAACAGCTGGTCCTCCTGACAAAGGCATGGCTGCCAGGCAACAGCCACAGACACTGCAATCAACAGCCACAGACATATCCTGCAGCAATAAATGAATGAATGAATGAATGGGTAAGTTCTTTCTCTGGGTCTCTGTTTACACGTTAGCATGTTAGCTAGCGTTAGCGCGCTAGCTAGCGTTAGCAGTTTATAATGCTGTTTCATATGCTACTATGGTGCATGCAGCAGTAGTGTGTATTCATGAGTAATGACTGATAGGTTTAACACATTGTATACTATGGTGCATGTAGCAGCAGTGTGTATTCATGAGTAATGACTGATAGGTTTAACACATTGTATACTATGGTGCATGTAGCAGCAGTGTGTATTCATGAGTAATGACTGATAGGTTTAACACATTTGTATACTATGGTGGTTTAACACATTGTATACTATGGTGCTTGCAGCAGCAGTGTGTACTTATGAGTAATGACTGATAGGTTTAACACATTGTATACTATGGTGCATATAGCAGCAGTGTGTATTCATGAGTAATGACTGATAGGTTTAACACATTGTATACTATGGTCCTTGCAGCAGCAGTGTGTATTCATGAGTAATGACTGATAGGTTTAACACATTGTATACTATGGTGCATGTAGCAGCAGTGTGTATTCATGAGTAATGACTGATAGGTTTAACACATTGTATACTATGGTCCTTGCAGCAGCAGTGTGTATTCATGAGTAATGACTGATAGGTTTAACACATTGTATACTATGGTGCATGTTGCAGCAGTGTGTATTCATGAGTAATGACTGATAGGTTTAACACATTGTATACTATGGTGCATGCAGCAGTAGTGTGTATTCATGAGTAATGACTGATAGGTTTAACACATTGCATACTATGGTCCTTGCAGCAGCAGTGTGTATTCATGAGTATTGACTGATAGGTTTAACCCATTGCATACTATGGTGCATGTTGCAGCAGTGTGTATTCATGAGTAATGACTGATAGGTTTAACACATTGTATACTATGGTGCATGCAGCAGTAGTGTGTATTCATGAGTAATGACGGATAGGAACTGAACATATTATTTCTTCACTTTGGATGTTAAACAGCATAGCCACATAAACACTAAAATCCACATTAGTATCCCTATGCAGAACCAAGAAGCATAACTAACCTGGAGGTCATAAGCTCTAAAGAGCTGACCCAGTACGTCTGCAACTTTTCCTGTGCGTGCAGATTTCTTCCTGAACAAGCTTTGAAGACGATGCGCATGACGGTCCAACTCCGCAAAGAAGTGGTTCTTCAGGTTGATGTTTGCAATTCGGTGAAACTCGGCACAGACCTGCACAAATGTAAAAAAAAAAAATATATGTATAGAAATTAATATATTGCTACAAAAGATGCTCCACTATTGTCCAATAATGGCAAAAAAATATCAGATTTGGAGAAAAACATGCAGATCCTTAAACTAAATCATATGCTATTGTTGATGTAAATTGTCAAAAGTCAAATTGTTGAGTTCACTGACAGTCACACAAAATAATTAAAATGAATACTCAATAATACATTGAAAACTTCTACATGGGAAAATAATTTAACCTGTGACTCCATTTTAAGGGCAGGCCAGCGTTCCAGGATTTCTCCAATCGGTAGGTCATCATTGATGATCTCTGCGCCGCAGAGCGAAGGTGGTCTGCATTAACTTGGCAATCAGGGGAAGGTTTTTATCACTCATCTTAACTTCATCCACAATTTGGAGTCTCAATTGCTCAAGGGTTGCACCATCTTCGCCTCTTGGGAAGTTAGGGAGAAAATTCACTTCTGCCCTCTTTGGTCGTTTGATGTTAGTGTGGGGACCTTGTCTCTCTGGGTTGAAATGTCCCTATCATTGGGATATGCTTTGAAGCTATGCATTTTGGCCGCAAGGGTCTCAAGGATGCCGTGCTTTTGTCCCCTAGATAGCTTAAGGGTTTTCCCTGTTCTCTCATATGTAACATTTGCCTCACCGATAATGAGTTCTACCTCATAGGAAAAAGTGGGCACTGGAAATACATCAGGCCATCTCTCAGTCCTGTCTAGAGTAAGGGCATGAGGCAATATTATTGTGTCATCTGATGCTACTCAACTTGCATCACTCTCAGACCTTATCTTTTAGTACTGCCTTATTTGGAAGCTCCTCAATCTCTACAAGGGAACACAACTGCCCATCAAAGTCTGGATCTTGGTATGATAAGCTAAAGTCACAATCTAGCTTCAATTTTTCCTTAATAATTGTTTTTAGCTCATCAACAGATTCTGGACGTGAAGATAAAGTCATCTTCCTAACAATGTCCGTGGAGGTATGGACATGAAGTAGGAAGTTTTGAGCTGCCATTTTCTATGTGAGAAAGGATGAATAAAGAACCATTATTTTGGCTAACACGATCAGGATTGGTTCCAGTCAAACTCAGGCAATTTCCAGAAAATTGTAAATGAAAAATATTATTGCTTTGGATTAAGTATCAGAACCTCAAATGTATACAGTTCATTAACAGCGGTGTCACTAATGGCATATTGATTGTGACATTACACCAGAGTTCATTTTCACTGTACAGTTTCCCACTTCTAAAAATATTTTAATCCTGTACATCTCTGATAGAAATAAATCTTTTTTGTGTCAATAGCAAATGCCCGTCAATATGGTATGCTGTGAGACATACTGTGTCATTTAGTTCTGACAGAGAAGTTTCCTGTGGATGTCAGCTCAAATCACCTCAAATGCTCACTTTACCAGCACTCGTAATTCCTGCAAAGAAAGGAAACAGAGTTGTTCACAAGCAGTATCTGCTCAATCTTGCTGAATTTTGGAAGTCCACCAGTGTGGCCTACAGAAACAAAAATTCCATTTGCATACTATGTGCCATCTATGGAGACCTTTGATGTACTATATATGTTTTGGCTATCTGTCTTTGTCTCTATGAAATCTTTTGCCACTTGAGGCAGTGTGGTAACTTGGACAGAGGTGACACTTGAGGCTTGGGTATGGGGTCTGAAAAATAATGGCGCACTAAAGTGATATGCCATCATGTGCTGATGCCTGGTAGCCAAAGTTTTTAAGACATTCTTGAAGTTGTGTGTGTCATGTACCACCCTTTTGAAAAAAACTATGTTTTCCCTCAAACCTCATAGTCCATAGGTGAACAAGAGGTCCGAAACGCCTCGTCAGTTCAGGGTAGTGTTCAACATAATGATGCTTGGGTCGAAGCTTAAAGTCTGGAAACACCGCTCGGAGACCCTGTCTGTGATCACTTATTTTAGTTTGCATGTACTGGATGGATTCTTCGGTGAAAGATGGAGACAACACCAGCTGCACGATTTCTTTAAGGTCCATCAATATGGCCCATGCTTCACACCCTTCAGGTACTTTACTTCCTACCATAAGTGGTAACAACCGTAGCAAAGTGGAATTTTCATGCCCATTCCCGCCAATGCTTTGGCTGAAAAAGTCTTTGGGATAGGTTGTGGTTTGTCAAGCCTATCCAAGTGCTCATAAGGAAATGTGCGAATTTTTGTGTTTAGATATTCAAGAGTGAAATACTTCAGACGAATCATCTCACGGATGCACAAGGCCAACTCAACTGGCACAATACCCTCAAAAAGGTCATGAAGTATATCAGGCGGGAAACCAGTTATGGGATGAAAATGCAGCAATGTCTTGCTGAGAGCACACTCACCCGTAACACCGAAGTGAGATGCATTTTCTCCTTGCACAACATTCTGCACATGAAGATCATGGCAGGCCCTCGTTCTCATGCTAAACTCTCCTTCTGAAACTTCACTAGACTGTATCTGGTCTCGAGTACAGCAACAGAATCTGCAGACATAGTGTCCTCGAAAACCCTGCACAAAGCCTGCAAGCCCATGGGCAGCCAAATTATCAGCTGCGACACACAACACTGTGCCCCTGATACACTGACCAACACTTTCAATGAAAATGCCATCCTCCTCAAGAGTGTGCAAGTCTTTCAACAAAGGTGCAAAAGCACTTTGAAAACAGCAAAGCTAGCTGTATGACTGCTGTATGCAGGCTGGACCTATACTGACTGGGAACATGTTTTCCTCCTCTTGGCAGTGGAAAGTTCTGCACCTTCCAAAGTAGCACTGAGAAAAACATTACTTTTCATGATAGCTTCAACTAATTCATGAAGAAGGGAATCACTGATCGACTGATCATGCTCTCGAAAAATCCTGATGACAGAGTCTTTCACGAGAGGTTTGGACAATGAGAATATTTGTGCCAAATTTTCAACTATGTCCTCTGATACATGAAGAACACTGTTCATTTTTAAGAACAAAGAAGCCAAATTGTTTCTAAGTTGAATGTGCAATTCACCAATATCATCTGTAGACTCAGGAGCATTGCATTCAACGGCATCCAGCTCAGGAGGAAGAGAACCCTGTTCAGATTCAGCTTGACTGGGCATCGGTTGACCATTTCTGTCAGTTTCTGTCCAGACAATCTCATCCTTAAAATCTGAGACAACACACTCTGGATGATTCCTACTTTTATGGGCATTGAAGGAAGAGTACACATTAGTACAGTAGTGACAATCTTTGAAAGGGCAATGCACCCTCTCATGTTGTTTTAAATGTGTCCTTAAATGACTAAGAAGACTTTTATCATTAAATGGTTGCTTGAATCCACATAGAGGACAGATGAATGACTCACATCCCACCTGATTTTCACTAGTCACAACTGTCTGACTATGTAACCGTGGAAGGTGAATTTTCAAAGCATTTACTGATTGAAATTTGCAGATACAGTCTTCATACAGACAAGGCAAAGGACTGACTGAGGAAAAATTGCTGTGATGCAAACGATAGTGTTCAAGCAACTGTGCTCTTTTATCAAAGGCAGCAGCACAAAGTTTGCACATCCAAGCCATAGTCAAACTATATTACCCCCCTATCATATCCACAAGTCTGGATACATAGTAAAAAAAATATATGGATAGTTGAGACACATTTCAGTGTTGTGCATTCAGTAAGTAATTTTGCACAGAAAAAAGATCATGAACATACCAGATGGAAGACTCTGTATCTCAGCCAGTTGCCTCAGCTTCAACCTTAACAGAAATAAGATTGAAAAGTTAAAGTTGCAACATTTCACAAAAGCACTAACGTTATGTAAAATATCTTGGAGCCATTTAAAACAAATTAGTTAGGTAACATTACAAACTATGTGAGAGGGCAGGCATCTAATTAATGTAGGTAGTGAAGATGTCAAGTTAAACAGGCTAACTAACGTCAATACGTTTAACCTGTCGACGCAACAACAGTAATGCGTGAAATAAATGTACTTATAAACCTCAATGCAAACCGTTACCGTTACCATTAGGTCTCGTAAAACATGCCCAGACATGCATGTCGAAGAAAAAAAGCGGTCAAAGGCTTAACGTGACGTGGTTGTTGGAACATTAACAGTAATAAAAATATCCAGAACTTATACAAAAAACGTTCCACTTTAAGATGAATATTAATCTAAATACACTGGTTCCCACTTTTTAAAATGATTTTCACATGCATTTAGGAAACGTTAAATATAAGTTAGGATAATAACGACAAAGAAAGCTTACAGCATACTCTACACATTAAAATTCCAATGCAAAAAAAACACTGACAGGCGAAATGTGATTGATGAATAAAATAATTTAAAAACACAAAATAATATGGTGCTAAATCAACACATAACTTACCAAATTAGCGCGCCCAAAAAGATCATCAATATAACGGCAGTCAGTGTAGTGGCAAAAGTTAGCACATCTGAGTCGGAAAATTGCTGCATGCCACAGCGGTGTTCGTTTCCTCCAATCTTCGTTGGCAGTCCCACTGTTAATTTTATAGAATATATCTTTTACTTTTACATATAAATTTAAGAAGTTGTCCACACGCTGCTACTCTTCAACATTAATTCACCTACACGAGCTTCAACAATGGCCGACTTCTCCTCAGGCTCGGTGCGTTGCTCGGTGAAGCACGTCGCAGCACGTACGTGACGTCGGAGCGATTACTGTTAAAATGTTTGAGTATAATGACGAAAAATTATTAAAGTGGTTGAGCAGTGTAAACTTGAGATTACAAATTTGTACTAATGACTCAGAAAAATAGAGGAGAATGGACTTTTTAGAATTTTTGAGATAACATAAATCATTTTCTTTAACAAGCTTTTACTGTTCGGTCTTACAGTGTAAGAAAGACTGATAAACATGCATTACCTTGAAACTTCATGTTAATTTGTCCAGCCAGCTTATCCAAGTTCATTTATCGTTAGCAGCCACCGCTTTCCCAGTCTCACCTCACTCAAGCACCATTCTAAACCAACTGTCATTTTCACTACCACAAACCATCCATCATCCTAAACACCTATTGACTTCTTCATCACAGAGACGGGGTTCCTTAACCTCAACTCATGTTTTAACTCTTGTTCCTTTCTATTTATTTTTCTTAAACAAAACAGGAGTTTTCACTCAAAGCCACTGCAACTAATAATTAATGTAGCTTAATGTTATAGCGGGTTTTCTCACCACAGCCAGGCAAGAATATCTATTACCCTAAAAAACAAAGGGTGTGCCAATAGAAACCACTTTCTTTACAAAAGTCCAAAGTATGTTTGAGAGTCTGTAACCTTTTGGGTTTTCAGGCCAGTCTCAGCTGTCACAATAGTATTTTTGATTTTGAAAATCAAGACTCTAGATGTATTGTATGTATAATTTTTAATTAGTCCAATGAAGATGTCACAAATCTATGAAGGTTGTCAAATTCTCATGTATCACATCTTTTTATTATTTTTATTATTTATTTTATTACAAAGAAAAAAAATGACAAGACAAACTTCAAACCCCCCACCCACCTCCCCATGCATTCATACCACAACCACAATCCACACATTCCTAGTGTTATGACAAAGGGCCAAATGAGAAAAGAAATAATAATTTAAAAGAAATACGGATAAAAATTTATAACCAAAATACAATAGCATTAGCAAAACATTTATGCCATGAAAGTACATAATATTTATATCTCTAGCTCAAGTAAGCAGACATTCCATTTATTTCCATGCTCAGTTATTCTGTTGTTATTTGTTGCTACAATTGTTTATAGCATATACTGATAAATAACTCTCTTAAAGTGTTCTTAAAGTGTTTTATACATAAATTTGATAAAGTTTTAGATTTAAACAACATAAAATGTACCCATCAAAATAATCACATTCAGAAAGTTTATGCATTCACCCACAAAGACACATAACAAAATATTCTGAGGTGTGATTTGCAAAACAATATTCATAGACCTTAACCATAACTGTATACTGACCCAAAACCCAGCCACATATGGGCAAAAATAAAACAAATGCATCAGGTCCTCCTCCTCATCCACACAAAACCTGCAACAGGGATCCTTTTCTATCTGCCATTTAAACAGAGACTTTTTTGTTGCAATAATTTTATAAAAGATTTTAAGTTGAAATATTCTGGAATATGAATCGATTGTAGTTCTAAATTGTTCTAAAATAATCTTTCCACAAAATTGGATCATTAAATTAATCTTCCCAAAACCGGGAGGTTCTGTGTGGAAAAAGTGCAGTGCCTGTGATATTTAAATTTCAAATATATATTATTTTATTTATCTTTACCCCAGACAACCATTTAAGGCATATTTTTGGTGGGAGACAAACCATTAATTTATTTATTTTTCAGTATCATTTTCCAAGTTTTAGGAATTGCAGAAATCAGCTGGTTGAATTGGAGCTGATCGAGATAAATGCCAAAAACACTTCTCAAGTTATCATAGGAAATGAAATCTCCAGATAAATCTAAAAGGTCATTAACAAAAATGAACCCATTTTTGACACATTCCTCACACAACAATGGTTTGTCTCCAATCGTAACGTTCCATAGCAACTGTGTCTGAATATCTTGAATTGTATCTGGAGGGTGGTACTGGAAATTCAACCAAGCTTTCAGGGCATCCTTGAAGAATGGTGATAACTCGTTTAAACTATTTTGAAATATTCTATCAACATATACCCAGCAAACACGTTACGTAACCACGACCAACCGTGACATCAACCGTGATGCCATGATGCCATGGCATCTGGTCATTTCCTAACCTTCCTACGACATTGTGGCAACGTAATCTATAGACCAGCTATGTTACTTACATTACCAAATAATTTCATGTATTTGTATAGCCAAAAACAAATGTGTTTAGTATTATATAGTTGGTGAAAGATCCACAGCAAACCCTGTTCACACTTACTGCATGTTTGGGACACATATATACACACTATACACATGTTTTCTTTTAAATACACAAACATGAATGACAAATTATTTATTGCAGAACAGAAATATGATTTAAATTGGAGCTGATTAATGTGGTTCTGAAATAAATTAGCAATCTGGCCATAGTCAACATACTCCAATTCAGATCGGTCTACTGTGACCATATCAGGAAGGTGGGCGGTGATGTGGAGCTTCCAGTAAAAGAGTGTGCATTTACTCTTGCTAGAATTGAGAAGTTGGAAATGATGGGAAAAATGTTGTCCATCATTAAAGCAGTGTTCAACAAGTGACCGGATTAGAATAGTGTCATTGTCATAAAGGTAAAGGATAACGTTGAGTGCTATCTGAATGCTAACTAGTAACCTCCCTAGTCTTGTTTTTACTCTGACCCAAAACTTCCAACACTGATATCTGTTGGCATACACATTGTGAGTGTGGAAAGATGTATGACATTTAAAATGTATACCATTTAAAGCAATGTAAATAATGACAATAAATACACTATGCACAAATTGTATGTCTTCTTACCTTTATTAGAGGTTATATATATTACTTTAACTGAATTGTGGCTTTGAAATTATAGATTATGTTGCCTGATAAACAGGCAGGCAGTTGGACATAAAGACAGGCAGGCTGAACAGCTTACTCTTTGTGATGTGGTGGAAAAAGCAAAAGAAAAATGCGAGGACTAACAAAGTTGTAATGAAGCATTAAGACCTTAGTGTAGAATAGAATGACACTTTATTAATCCCAGAGGGGAAATTTTTCTGTAACAGCAGCAGAACAAATTAAGTAAATCGACAGTACAATTAATAAATAGCAAATTAGAATAGAATGTGATGTAATGCATAAGGTTAGGAGTCTATGAGCAGTCCAGAGTGTGGAGGGGAAAAGGGGGGGGGGACTCTTCCGGGTGGTGGTGGTGGAGGGGAGAGAGAGAGAGAGAGAGAGGGGGGTACTCTTCCGTGTGGTGGTGATGGAGGGAGAGAGAGAGAGGGGGGGGGATTCTTCCGGTTGGTGGTGATGGAGGGAGAAAGAGAGAGGGGGGGTCTCTTCCAGGTGGTGGTGATTGAGAGAGAGAGGGGGGGCTCACTGCCGACCAATGCTGAGGTCATCCCCACAGGCAGTGTTATGGAGTCTGATGGTTATGATGAACAGTCAGTCAAGCTGATCTTGGCTATTGATGGAGCCAATACTCCACATAACACTCCTCTTTAGTATTGGGGAAATTATGGAATTGAGTTACTGTATCCTCATGTTGGTTGGCTGCTCAGCATGGGCCAGTTTAATCCCTGCAACCACTGCAACAAAAGTTTGATCTGCAGTGTCCTGCAACAAAAGGGGGGGTTGTTAAATGAACTGCAATTAGATAGCGTTTTTATCCAAAGCACTTTACAGAGACTGCCTCACATTCACCCATTCATTCACACACTGACGACCGCATCTACCATGCAAGGTGACAGCAGGCTCGCCAGGAACAGCTGTCTTGCTCATGGACACCTCTGGACCAACCTTCTGATTGACAAACAATCAACTCAACCCACTAAGCCACTGCCACCCCTTGGTTAAATGCTCCCTCCAACAGGACCAGCTTGTCCATCATTATCTGAGCCTATGAAGGACAGTGTTCAGGGCCTCGGTGCAGTTGAGCCAGGGGGTGCCCCTTCTGTTTAGAGTTTGGCTGTATCTGGGATTTTAAATGAATGTTCACCAATACATCCTCACTTTAATACAATTTCCCAATTAATATAATCCTAAAAACCCTAACACTTCCTGACAACACTAAATAATCGAGCAGCACTACTTTCTACATGCAGTGTCAACCCAAATAGTTGTGGATGATAATATTAACTAGCTCGAGTTATATCAAGCTTTTGCACGAGCTATATGCACGAGCTACTATGTATTAGCTCGAGAGGCCCGCTATTTTCCTGTCAGTTATTCCACATCTTTACTCAGCATAGGACCACCTTTAGTTTTGCAGTAATATAAGTATTAGATTACCTGATTTTAGCTTTAGTTAGTTATTAGTTACATAGATAGTTTGGTATACGTTAAATACATTTAATAACAAAGCTTTTTCTAGCTACCAACGTCGACTGTAAGTACTATAATACTAAACTATATAAGTATATATATTATTATAGCTATAGTAACACAAAACGGATCTATAAATAAAATGTGTACGTTATGTATTGTTAGTTCATATGGTATTGTTGTGTAAATGTGGTATTGTATTGCTTTATCTAAGTTAGCTAATATTAGCTGCTCCTAAGGAGCACTGTTTGGCTAGTTTAAGCTGTTAGCATAAGCTGTTTAGCATAAGAACATCAGGCTACCAACTTAGCTAACGACCATTCCCGGACTACGAAACCAAGGTAATGTAATGGCTAATTGTATTATCCTTACCGTCAACTAGGGTTAATCCACCTCATTGTTCCCAATTTCACTGATAAAATTATTTGTCGATTAGAAAGTTAATATAACAATAAATCTTGTGAAAATACAATATGTTTTCTTGTGGCGCCTGATACTCACATCCATTATATTTTTCCATTGCAGCTTTTACAGAAGGCCCAGGTTGTATTTCAAGTAAGTGTGTATTTAAAATAAGTATTCCGTAAATGTTATTTATTTTAATAAATTGTTGGGTTTTAATTGAGCAGGAACACCTCAGGTCATGTTTTACAATTGGGCCATGCTTTGATCTTGCACAACACAATTTACAAACTATTAATTTTTACAAGAAAATGCAACTAAATAACATTGGTTGTCAGGTGCATATTCAAAGTTTCAACGGTTAATCTCAGTTTAACCTAATTTCATCAATTTTATTTGTCCTAGAATGAATGCAAAAAAAAACTCTACTTAAAAACTTGGAGATCGGCCACAAGCACTCTCAAAAGACTTCGTGCAAGTCAGGCAAAGAATTTAATTTTACAGAGCAAAGATAGCCCTCATCTAGACACTTTCATGTCAGACAGTTGTCATGAGTTATGTGGAAGCGATGGAAGTGAAATGGAGGACAACTGTCATCGGGAGAGTGATGTGAGCTATCATGAAGACAATTTTAAGGAGTCACTCGACAGCTACGAAAGTGGGATGGATTTAACCCAGATGAGTAGTGACTCAGACCTAGACTTCATCTTTGCCGTTACATCATTGGCCGCTGATCTGGCAGCTTGGACTAGTGAGTTCCAGGTGAAGCACAATGCTGTGGACGGGTTACTGAAATTGCTAAAAAAACATGGCCATCCACAACTGCCATCTACTGCCCGTACACTCATGAGAACGGCTAGAGAAGTGAAAACCGTGGAGAAGTCAGGCATGGAGTATCTCCATTATCCTTTGAAGGAGAAGTTAGTTGAGCCCCTAGATCGTTATCCGGTTCAACTTGTGACTGATCTTGACACTCTGGAGTTGTCCTTTAATGTTGATGGACTACCTCTATTCAAAAGCTCTGGGAAGTCCATGTGGCCCATCCTCTGTGCAGTAATGCTTAGCCCTGTCACGATTTTTCCTACTGCATTGACATGTGGGACAAAGAAGCCAACTGACCTTGCTTTCCTGGAAGACACAGTGACTGACCTAACTGAAGTTTTAGCAAATGGCCTGGACTACAGGAAGAAGAACATCAAGGTAATTGTGAGGTGCTTTGTGTGCGATGCCCCAGCAAAAGCACTGATCAAGAACACAAAATGTTACTCAGGGTACTATGGGTGTGAGCGATGCACACAAAGAGGAATCTGGTTGAAACGAGTCACATACCAGGAGACAGCCGAATTAAACCTGCGCACCGATGCGTCATTCAGAGCTCAGACGCAGCCAGAGCACCACCATGGTTCTACACCACTGTCTGACCTACCAATTGACATGGTTCAGAGTTTTCCTATTGACTATATGCACCAGGTCTGCCTTGGCGTTACAAAGAAACTTCTTTTTATTTGGTGCAGAGGGGAAAAAGGAATGCGAATCTCTGCCGGACAGGTCCAAGAAATAAGCAGCAGGCTTCTGCAGCTGAAGTCCTCAATCCCCTCCATTTTTGCTCGTACCCCTAGAGGTCTGGATGAGCTTGAGAGATGGAAAGCAACAGAGTTTCGCCAGTTTCTCCTCTACACAGGGAGACTAGTGCTAAAGGGTGTCTTAAGAGAGGACCTCTACAACCATTTCCTGACCTTTAGTGTCGCAATTGGGTTGCTGGTGTGTCCAACACTAGTGCAGCCTCATCACCACTATGCCCAAAACCTTCTACAATATTTTGTAGAAAAAGGATGTGAATTGTATGGAGCCACTTTCCTAGTTTACAACACGCATACCATGCTACACTTGTCAACAGATGCTATTCGTTTCAAAGGCCTGGACAACTGCAGTGCTTTTGTGTTTGAAAACCACCTCCAGACAATTAAGAAGATGGTGCGATCTGGGAAGAATTCCCTGGCCCAAGTCGCCAACAGACTGGAGGAGAATTTGAACAGGCCAATTGCACAGCAAAAAAACAAATCATCAAAAAAAAGGAAGGACCAGGCATACCAGTTGGATGATGGAGAGAGCTGTGAGGTTGTGGCAATGGTAGAGAAAGAGGGAAAAGTTCTATGCAGAGTCTACCGCCACCCAGAACCACTTTTCTCTGAGCCATGCAGCTCCTTTTTAGTTGGGGTGTACAAGTATGAAAAGAGCAGGGGTGGTAAGTAACGAAGTAAAAATACTTCGTTACTTTACTCAAGTATTTTTTTCGGGTATCTGTACTTTACTTGAGTATTTTTTATTTGCATCTACTTTTACTTTTATTCCACTACAATATTAAAGACAAAATGTACTTTTTACTCCGATACATTTCCCCATCCCCGCTCCAAGTACAATGAAAAACGTCTTTTTCTTAATAAAAAAACAATGCGCAAGGCCGTAGGGCTCCTTTAAAAAAAAAACAATGCGCGAGGCCGCGAGCTCTTTCCCAGCATACGCGCACATAGGCTAGCTTATGCTAGTTGTTGTCAGTCCGTCATTGCGAAGTAGAAGATGTCCGGCGTTGAAACAGGTGAACACGCAGCTCTCGCTGCCAGCACGCCCAGCAATGAGATTACCGACACCGACAGGGATCATCACCCATGGCCATATCTACGGGATATGTTCAAATTCATTGCAGTCAAGGGAGATTCGTATCTGTTGAGATGTCAACTTTGCCTGCCACGGGTGAATGACATTTCAGCCTTTCAAACTTCACCTTCAAATTTGAAAAAACATTGAGGTGAGTTGACGTTATTTTTGTTACTATTGTTTGCCGAGTGATTTGAGTTCATATTGAAATGTGCCTTGTACACAGCTAGCCTAGCTAACAATAGTCAATATTGATAGCTAACGGTGGGTGGCAGACTTGGGGTTGTGTGTGATTAGCGTAAGCTGGATGCAGGATATAAATAATCAAGCTAGTAGTAAGCTCAGCTGGTTGGTTCTTCCCTGCATGCTGCCGATCGATCGGTCATGGATGATCCAGTCGGGGGTAGACTTGGAGTCAAATTTGCCATACTAACGTTAGCTCAGTGTTTCCCAAACTTTTTTCTTTCACTGCACACTGTTTAATGTGAAAACATCTCACTGCACAGCACACCACAATGAAATTAAACAGGTTACAAAATAACAGCAGATAATATAACCTATTTATACTTTTGGAATGCAGCTATGTTGCCTCTTGCTATAAGCCTATGCAATGTTTTATTAGAAATAATGACATGAAAACATTATTTAAAGAAATGGTAAGCCTACAATTTCAGAAATTAAAATTATAAAAAAGTGAATGTGGATTTTTCCTGTGCCACTCATGGGCAGCTCTTACATCATGTGAGGCCAGCACACCCTTTGCTAACTTAGCTATCTATCACTGCATTGAAAACTTGATAACAATTGTTTCAATAAAGCTGGCAAGCCACATGTAAGCTACTGTATATGGTTGTTTATAACAGTTTTATACTTGGGGAAATTCACATATATTAATTCATTCTTTCTATCTATCTTGCAGAGATAAGCAGAAGAAAGACATTCATACAGGTTTGAAATAGCTTGAGGGTGGGTAAATGATGACACAATTTTTATTTTTGCTTCATTGATAGGAAATCTGATCTTAATCTTAATTGCAGTATATAATGTTATAATTTGTTCAATAAAAACATTGGATATCACCCGAAAACAATTGCTTTGATTAATTATTGATATTTACAGTTAATTTGAATATTTACTTTTACTTCCAGTACTTAAGTACTTTTTAAATCGGATACTTTTGTACTTTTACTCAAGTGATATTTTAATAGAGGACTTTCTACTTGTACTGGAGTAATAGTGTATTTAAGTACAAATACTTTTACTGGAGTATAACTTCTGAGTACTTTTACCACCTCTGCTGATTGGTGGCAAAAATAAATGCTTTGTGGCTCTTATCTGTTGTGTGTGAGTGCAGTTACAGATAATCCGGTAGGTTATTTTATTTTCTCTTTTTATTTATTTATTTATTTTTCTTCTTTTTTTTAGGTAGGTTATTTAGAAGTAAGGAAGCAGGATTGTCATGTTTTGGTGACTAGAAGGGCAAGTCGCCCTCTAGCACCTTTTGTTGTACACTCTTTAACTCAGCACCGGCAAATGCACCCTATATTTTTTGTTGATTGTTCTCATCTGCACCTTGTTTTGTTTCATTAGTGTGTGTATTTACTTAACCATATTTAACTATAAGTCGCATTTATTTAATGTATTTCACAAAATCCAAGACCAAAAAAAGACATTTATTCTGGAACATTTAATCACAGAACAACATGCTGAATGTCCGTTATGTTAACGTAACATATAAAGTTTTTCAACTAGCATATAGAACATTCAGCTGAATAGGTAAAATTAACATAACAAGCCAGCGAGTCGAACAACCGAGTTCCCCGGTAAGCAAGTTCACCAAGCTCCCGATGTCATTCAACATCACTAAATCCATCGAATTCTTCATCCTCTGTGTCACTTATGAACAAGACCGCCTGGGCGTGGAGACGTAACTTCACCGTTGACAAGCGCCTCTCCCGGCAGCACGTTGTTCAAGCACCCATCTGTGGCTTTCAGACCGCGATTAGCTTTCTTTGTTTTCTTCATCACGGTTAAAGTTACCTCTGCTTTTCGCCAGTCCCTCACAAGTTTCTCACTCACTCCAAACTTTCTTTCTGCTGCTCGATAACCGTTTTCGGCTGCGTACTTTATTACTGTAGCTGACGCGGAAGTTTGATGCGTCTCCATGGCGACAGAGTGAATGTGCGCAACTGTATTATCACTGAGTTACTTCACTATATGCAGTTATAATAGTTATAATAATGTAGAGAATTTAATAAGTGAAACACTGTGATAATGTTTTATTTTATTTACAGAGAAATAACTTTAATTTGGTTTGATAAAGTTACACGCTGCGCTGGAAGTAGAGTCACCGGCGTAGGTCAGAGTTGAGAGTTAGAGTTGAGAGAGGAGCGAACAAAAATAGAGTTGTAAAGTGATGAACGTTTGAGAGATTGTTTTATATTTTCTACCGCTGGTTGCACTTGGCAAACCATTTTCACGGTGCAATTGTGCGGAGTTGTTTATGGTGTTTTTCTACAGAACGCTGGAAATAATAAACGCGCAAGTTTGCATCCGTTTCGAGACGTGGAGTATTTTGTATAACCAGGGTAGTTACAATTACCTGTAGTTTGTAATCCGCATAATAGGATTTTCTTTTTGGGGGCATTTTCAGTTGTATTTAAGTTAATGTTAATATATAAGTCGCACCTGACTATAAGTCGCAGGACCAGCCAAACTATAAAAAAAAGTGCGACTTATAGTCCGGAAATAAGGTAGTTAAAATTGCTGAGTGTTTCTCTTGTAGCCTGATTCCATTTCAAACCGTTTGCATATAGCCGTTTCTGTTGAATTTAGTTGTTGCTTAGGAACAGTTTTTCCCCAACTGCTGTTAACATGCTGATCTCTAAAACCCTTCATTGACCTTGCCTACACACTGCTAGCCTATTTATTATATTTGTAAAATGCTCACTATTTGTACTATCCATTAACCACTTGCACGGATGTTCTCCGCTTGTATTGTTCTCTGCACATTTGCAATTGGCTAAATTGTTGAACTGAATACGTGAACATTTACCTATTTATGTAAATTGCACATCCTTACACTGTACTTCATATTTTTTTGCACTTCTGGTTGGATGCAAATGATTGTTTTATATTCTGGAATATAACTCCAGTTATATAAGTGGACCGAAGCCCCCAGTCGCACCACTATTCTTCCCTAAGGTGATCAGTAATGACTGTAATGTGCACTGTTGGCCACACGATGGAGCACGAAGGCCACACATCCACATCTCAGCAAAGAGAAAGCCAATATACACAGCAATACCCTCATCGTTTAAACCTCAAGTTTACCACTGATGGTAAGACAATCAACCAACTGTTAATACCAATTAAAGGGCTCTGAGCCACTTTTCAGTATTTAACACCCTTGAGTTAACGAACAAACGTCAACTTATGGTGATAGTTGGAACAAAAAAATTAGCGAAAAAATTACAGAGAGCGAAGACAAACATTCTGATCGTAGAACGAATGTATGGTGTCACACGCCATACATTCCACTAATCCCCTCGTTTCAGTGCTTGTCAATCAAACAGTGCACACATCCCCTCGCCTATTGTGTCTCAGCCATAGTGCCGAGTACAGAATGAGCGAGGGAAGGGAACGTAACGTCCCTCAAATAGAATCGAATTAATGGCGAAGGTGTCGACCACAATGCCGCTTCACAAATATCCTCTAACTCCTCTATAGAGAGCGTGGGATGCCGCCACACTGCGTGTAGAGTGAGCTCTGATACCCGCAGGAGCAGGCAATCCCGAAGACTTATAAGCTAAAGCGATACACTCGCAAAGCCAATGAGAGAGACGTTGCTTGGTTAAAGCAACATGTTGTTGGGATTTTCTGATTGCTTTTGTGCGATCCACGTAACAAGCCACAGCACGAACAGGACACAAACTATGCCACTTCTCCTCTGCCTCGTCTCCGTGCTGAGGGAAAAAGGCACGTAGTTCCACAACACGAGATCTGTACAAACTCGTGATGCTTTTTGACACAAACACCGGGTTTGGCCGTAACTGCTTAAGTCACCATTAATGAATAAGCAATCGGGACGTGCCGATTGCGCACATAATTCACTCACTTTAATTGAAGCAAAGCACCAACAACAACGCTGTCTTAACATACAGGAGTCTTAACAGACAGAAGTCTTAACAAGATCTTTGATAGTTTTCTAGTCAAACCGTTCCTCGCAGAGCCGCTTAGAACCTTTGACAAGGAAATGTTTGTAAGGAAATGTTTGACTACGGAATGACTAAACACAGTCTTATTCCTGAAACCCTCATGACACGCTGAGATCGCTGCTGCATACCCCTTTATGGTAGATGCCGATCTCTGCATATCTAACAGATGTAACTGCTAAATAATAGTATCTGTTCCACTGGGCAACAGACAAGATCCACTGCGCTCATGGCACACCAACGCGCAAACATGGCTCACCCTCGCACTCTGAATAGTGCAAATAAAGTCAACTGGCAAACCTCTCTTTGTCAGTCTGTCCCTTAGGAACCAGACATTCAGAGGGTCAACAGCTGTATCATCTCCGTATACCATAACGTTTCCGGAAGATCTAGGGCAATAAGGATAACTGCCAGATGACCCACCCTTATCCGTGCCAATAGCCATGCCAGGCATGACTGTGGAGGAAAGCCAAAAAGGAGACCCCAGAGTGATGCGCAAACGCGTCCATCCCCAAAGGTGGACCGTCCTGCACTCGAAGAGAGAACCAAAGACATCACTGTACATTCTCTTTTGACGCAAACAGATCCGTTCGGGCCTCCCCAAATCTCTGCAAATGAGGGAGATGATGTCCGGGTGTAGGTTCCGAGGACTCTCTCACGTGCCATTGAATCTGCCCCCACGTTTTGTCTGCCTGGTATGTGTACTGCTGACAGAGACCGCAGGTGTCTGTGTGCCCAGTGAAGCACAGGATACCTGACTCCACCCTGGCACTTTATATATGCTACTGTGGCTCGGTTGTCTGACCGAAAACGATTCATTCCGATCTCGAAGCATTGGGGCAAATTGGGTCAGAACCATCTCCACTTCCAACAGGTTGAATAGGTGGTTGCTTTTCGGCCACACGCCCTCCCAGCCTGTCAACGAAGAGTCTTTGAAGACCTAAATGAACGATGACATTGCCCAATGGACCTATGGGTTTCTCCAATAATCCAAATCCCGTGCTAAGGTGTGAGGGATTGATAGGATGCGGTGACTATGGCGCACTGGGTCTACTTTCTGTAGAGCAAACCAACGTTGTAGGGCGCACATGTGCAGCAGCCCTAATGTCAACACCGCTTGAGCGGCTGACATGAGCCCTAAAAGGGACATTCTCGCCTGAACCCGTCTTTTGCAAGGGGGTCGACACAGACGGAGAGCAGAGAGAATACTCTCTGTTCTCTCGTCTGACAGGCGCGCTCTCATTATGCCCGTGTCTAAAAAGAAGCAGAGATAAGCTACTTTCTGACTAGGCCAAGGCACGCTCTTTTTCCAGTGCACAGCGAGACCCAAATGCTTGAATAATTGGAAATTGGATCGTGTGATTTATTGCCATTTTTGCAGACGATGCTAAGATCAACAGGTCGTCTAGATATGCTAGCACTCTGATTCCCCGTCGTCGCAGCTGTTCCAGCGCCGTCTCCACACATTGGAGAACATTCGCGGAGCCAGGGCGTAGCCGAATGGCACTCATGTATTCGTAGGCCATCCCCTGAAAGGCAAAACGGAAATACTTTCTGTGCCGAGGTATTTTCGGTACATGTAAGTATGCATCCTTCAAGTCTTTACTCTTGCTCAAAAATCGCCTGGGAGAACAGATTCTAGCAGATGTCCCAATGTGAGCATACGAAAGGGCCGCTTGGCTACACATTTGTTCAAAATCCGTAAATCCAGAATCGGCCGCATTTCCCCTCTTTTCTTTGGAACCAGGAAGTATGGGGAATAAAACCCCTTCTCTCTCTGCTCCAGAGGGAGAATGTCTATAGTGCCCTTCTCTTTGAGGTTCGCTATTTCTGACAACAGTGCTGTCACTTTTTTCTCTGATGTCATTGATGTCCCCACTATTCCCGAAAAGGGAGAAGGGCAATGAAACTGCAGTGCATGACCTCTTCTTATTGTTCGCTCTAGCCGAGTAAATTGGGAACATTTTCGACGCCACTCCCAGTAAAACTGTGTGCTCGAAGTTGAGGAGTGTTTGCTAGAAAGGTTTCGTAGTCTGTTCTCGCCCTCCCCGCCGCTGACCTGTACACTAGAAGCAGAGGTACAACCCATGGGGGGCGATCTTCAGACACAAACGTTTTCTTTGCCCAATTGGAAAAGCGGGGAGAGATGCTGCTAAAAGACGAGGGCGGGCGGCAGTGTTCCACTACCGGCCCAGCCGTGACGTCATTGTTACAGCTTATTGACTCTGCTTGGAGGAGATCCGAGTTCGCCACAGCGTCGGCTGAAAGGCGTTCTCCCACAAATGTGTTTACTGTAATGTCTGTTATAGCTACAACTTCACAGACAAAACAGGTTGTTTGAGCTTAGGTACGGGACGGGTAGTTTGGTTACGTAAACGGTCCGAGTGCATAAATCCAAACTCTTCCCTTTTCCTGTCTCTCCCGAAACGTAAGAGTTGAAGGGAATGACACCCCTATTTTCTCTGTTTTAGAGGATCCATGTCTATAGCGTCCTTCTCTCGAAGGGCTGCTTTCTTTGACAACGAGGATGTCAACTCGCCTGTCTGTTAAAAAAAATAGATTGATCACGTAAAGACGGGGAACTGGGTTTCGCTGTCTGCCCAGACACTTCGTTCAAATCAAGCCCAAGTAATTTTAATACCCGGCGCGACTGTAGCTGCCATGTTAGATGAAAGTATACACATGTCACCAACTTTAGGTACCAAGAATTAAGCCGCAGCACTTTCGGGAAATTTGGCTCATGTTGGAAAAGTACGAATTTGCTTTACAGACACGTTCATGGGTCCCACTGGACACTCGATCTGGGACCCGATGACTGTGCCGCTGATCTCTTGTGGCCCTCTGCTGTGCTGTAGGGGCTGCTGCTGCTGTTGCCGCAGCCATTGTCTGGTTTCTCTTAGCCGTCTTCTGCTACCTCAGCATTAGAAATGTTCGTGGCTCCAGTGGTGATCTTGGAGATAGCCACAGCTAACAGGACTAGGTTTTTTTGCAGCTGCAACCGCTTGCACACTGAATTGAAAGCACCTGTCGAACAACTGGGCTGTAAACCGACCCTTTAGAGCAGTGAGAGATGGCTTCCTATCTAGCCACTGACTCTCTGTAGGAAGGAATTTAGGAGTCGCCTGTATGACAGCCTATGTTCTCCCCCTCACTCTAGTGAGCGGAAAATAGGCTCGGGCCTGAGCCTTCGCCATGCGCGGCCATATTTTGCCAGAGTGGGCAGAGAAGGTGACTCAGGCTCTGGCTCCCTCACTCGCTCTGAACATGGCCCACCGGTCATGGTGTCAAACTATTCTGCAGGTGGGAGTGGCCCGAGGGGGATTCCCAACCTCAGTGCCGCTCCCTCAATAAGGCCCATGAAGTCAGCCCTGAGAGATGGCTTAGTGGTGGGGATGAGGCAGGAGGCCTCAGAGACATAGTCCATGTCCTCCTCACCTCTGCTGCTCTGGCCCCAGGGGACACAAGAGAAGCTAGCCTGGGTCAGTTGAAGTGCTGGGGGGCCCACTCTACTGACCACATGCTCCTCCTCAGATGATCTCTCTCCCGCAGACCCATCAGAGTCAATTACAATAGAGTTGAATCTAATCGAAAAAGTCAGCACACTTTTGTTTTCAAACAGTTATATGTTTTGCAGTAAATCAAATTTACTGCCGAACGTAATACATGCCTGGGTTTGGTTTTTCCACACTACACCATGGATGGTGACACATGTGTATGTTGTTGTGAAGTAGCCATGAGTCCTTTGCCAACTTTTGGAACCAAAGTGAATCTATAAAAGAGCAGTTCATTTGGCTGCCGTGTTTAGCTGCTACTACTACTACCTTTACTCCTGTTTTTTAAACTCAACAGTTATCTGCAGATGAGCAAAATAAGCTCAGAATGCTCCCGACTCCAAGCATTGCAAAGCAATAATGAGAGCCTTGCCTTTCAATATTCCTTGACTTTTGTGACTTAATGATATCTTAAACAAAACATGTAATATAGTCATTAAATCCACCTATCCTGATGTTGGACGTACAAATGTCACATCCATATGTCACATCAGGTGTCCGTGATCATTTGGGTCTCGGACACCTGATGTTATTTATTGCCCTTTATTGCTGTTTTCTTAATCACCGTTTCACCTTTCCTAGTGTATCTTGTTGTTGTTTGTTTTTCTTCTCTAACCTCAGGATGTGTCCCTTCCGACTTCAAGATGGCCAGAGTGACTCCGCTCCTCAAGAAATCGTCTCTCGACCCGTCGGATGTCAACACCTACAGACCCGTGTCCCTCTTGGCCTTCCTTTCCAAAACGCTTGAACGCGTCGTAGCTGACCAACTGTCCTCCTACCTCTCGCAGAACAATCTCTTGGACCCTAACCAGTCAGGATACAAGACGGGCCACTCAACTGAAACAGCGCTGCTCTGTGTAACTGAAGCCCTACGCAAGGCCTAAGCCAACTCTCCTCTGTTCTCATTCTACTAGACCTATCTGCTGCTTTCGACACAGTGAACCATCAGATCCTGCTCTCCACCCTCTCTAACCTGTGGATCTCAGGAGCGGTGCATTCCTGGTTATCCTCCTACTTGTCGGACCGTTTTTACCAGGTGGTGTGGCGAGGCTCGCCGTCGAACATGTAGCCCCTTGTCACTGGGGTCCCCCAAGGATCGGTCCTAGGCCCTCTCCTTTTCTCCTTATACACCCGGTCTCTTGGCTCTGTCATATCCTCTCATGGCCTCTTCTATCACTGCTATGCAGATGATACCCAACTATTTTTCTCATTCCCACAGTCTGACACCCAGGTAGCATCCCCTATCTCAGCATGTCTGACTGACATCTCGGCCTGAATGTCTGCACACCATCTGAAACTCAACCTAGGTAAAACTGAACTGGTCTTCTTCAAAGGAAGAGCCTGCCCGCTCCAGGATCTGTCCATTACGGTGGACAACGTCACAGTCCCCGCTAACCAATGTGGGAAAAACCTTGGCGTGACCCTTGACAACTCCCTCTCATTTTCTGCACACATCAAGGCGGTGTCCCGGTCTTGCAGGTACATGCTCTATAACATTCGGAAAGTAAGGCCGTATCTTACGCTGGCTGGCCTCCCAGTGCAACTCACCCCTGCAACTCATTCAAAATGCAGCAGCCCGCCTGATCTTCAATCTACCAAAGTTCTCCCACGTCACTCAGCTGTTCGGCACACTACACTGGCTCCCGGTCGATGCACACATCCACTACAAAACCATGGTGCCAGCCTATGGGGCAGTAAGAGGAACCGCCCCCTCCTACATCCAGTCACTAATCAAGCCGTACACACCCACGCAAGCACTTTGTTCTGCCACCTCAGGCCTCTTGGTAGTGCCATCCCTACGGGAGGGCAACTCCCGATCTGCTCAGTCTAAATTGTTCTCCGTGCTTGCCCCGCAATGGTGGAACAACTCCACTCTGGAGATCAGATCATCGGACTCTACCAATCTTCAAAAAACTTCTAAAAACCTTCCTATTCAAACTGCACCTCCAGTAGCTCCATGAATGGAGCTCCACAACTCTTGCCTGTTCGAAACTCCACTACGGAATCATTCCTCTACGATCATCACCCATTCCTCCTCTCCTAACACCAATTCTATCTCTAGCACTTCCTCCTGCACCCACCCAGGAACAACGTACTTTTTGCTTTTTTTAGATGTGTGTTTTAACTATATGTGAAATACCTGCACTTATTGTAAGTCGCTCTGGATAAGAGCGTCTGCTCAATGCGCAAAATGTAAATGTAATGTTTTGATTTTGTCCCTTTGGAAAATTGTTCTCTCTTTGTGATTGAGTTTCTGTTGTTACATTTTGATTATCTTATTGAACATGTCCCCTGCACCTGAATCTTGCTTCTTTGTTTATTGTTACATCATATTTAACGTCACCATAATTATTTACACATAATGTCAATTTTTTTTATAGATATTCTTACTCTTGAGTTTTTGCAGTTAACAGCTGCCATTGAGTAAAGGCAATCAACTGATTAATCCAAATTATCCCACTTTGCAATGATAGGTCTGCATTTTAAACAAGGCTGTTAATCATTTTGTTCTAAATGATTTAATCTCTCTGAAATAAATATAAAAAATATACATTATTTATATTCAGACTTTATAAGGCGACCAAATGTAGCATCCAACTTGGCCACAATGCAATACTTTTTTAAATGTTGAATCTTATCACTATGGGGTTTTATGACTTAGTGCTTTTGTTATATTCAAGGCCAGCTAATGGATAACAACACTAATAAATTTAACTGGAAAACACAAAAAACTTTGTTATTCATTACTTTTAGTGTTTCCCCCTTCAAGGACATTGTAATAATCTTCTAAATCAAAGTCGGAAGAAAAACGTATTGAGGGGGGCTAAAGGCCAATTTCTGTTTTCATATTTCATAAAGATGTCTTCACTTCCTCTTCCTCCTCACTTTTCATCATGTTTGTGTGTGTAGGTGGCCTCAATGGGTTGACATGGATCTCTGCGTTCATACTGCAGGTACTGTCTCTCCTATCTGATCTGGCCGGCTCCCAAACCCCATCTGAAGCCCCGGACCCAGCAGCCTCCTCTGGGGACACCCAACTCCCCAGCCACTCTCAGCAAACAGGAAATGATCTGTCTTCAGCACAGCCCCTCAGTTAATGGAGGTAAGAGGTGAGGAGATCAATTAGGTGGTGGGTCGGTGGGGGGGGGGAGAGGCATCCACGTCCTCGTTATTACAATTAAAAGAAAGAAAACTTGGTTCCCGGAGGTAGTCCAGAGGTCTAGGTCACTGCCTCTGCTGCACAGTGTGAGTTCAAATCCGGTTTACTGGTGTTATAGAAATAATGTAAGCCCTCCACACCCTGAGGCGTAAACAAGTCAGTTCAACAGTATAACCCGAAGAAATGGGTTTTCCAGCACTGTGGAATCATTCCTCGTCCTATATCCACATCTGATACATGTAGTGAATGGAGTCTTAAGAGTGTGAAGTTTCTCACATATGTTAATGACCCGTTGATCATGTTCATTAGGTGCTTGGAGTTCCCCTCTCGATTCTCCCCCTCTTTCTCCCGCCCTTTCCCCCATATGGAGGACATCCCATAAGGGTGTCAGGTCGGCACAGGCGCTGAGAGAGGTGGCAGTTTGCAGGCACCTGTAATTTGTTTAATCTCTGATTAGGCGACAGGAATGTGAAGAGAGACTGGCTTTCGTGACAGCATCGTCTAACACCTCAGTAATCTGTCATTGCAGAGACCACCACAATTACGGGCTGAGTAATAACGCCTGCCCAGCACCCACTGGTCCACTATCTGCTTGAAAAGAAACTTAAAAGGATACACTCTTGGCTGAATTTTTGTTTTTCCGGTTAGTGTGAAAGATCAGCTAATGCCATGACTAGGGCCTGAGTATGTCAAAGAAAGTTGTGGCAATTATGGATGGATGTTGCATTATTCTGAAATCAGCACACCGTAAATACATATAAATACAAATAAACACTGTTTACCCAGATTGAAAACATTAGTGCATCACATGCTTTTTTATTTTGTCTAACAACATGACATTTTGACAACTTGATACAAATACACGTTGTTTAAATAAAATGGCAACTGTAAAGTTTAATGAGGTACAGACAGAATCATTTTACTGCTATTTTTATGGCCATCTTAAAAACATTGTGGTTCTGGAGGAATAAAGATTAAACAGGGTAGCTCAGGGAATTTATTTACAATTTTTTCAATTATACCATTTCAGTATGTTAATTAACAGTTCCAGATATCATGTGTTTTTACTCAACAGCCTAAGGTTATTAATTAAGTAATGTGTTTTGTCTTACTTTATCAAACTGAAAAATTCGTAATTATTCTTATGTTTTAGCTCGAACTTAACAAAACATATTTTTTTCAGAAAGACCTTTCAGAAATTGTGGTTCTGTGCGGTTGTTTAAAAAAGAAGAAATTTAAGGGACATGGTTGTTTCAAATATAACAATCTATAAAATGGCCAGTGGTGTGATTGGAAATGTGGACTGATCACAACTGTGTTCAGGTCTTATTTACATAGGGGTTAGATTATTATCAAAACCTATTCATCCTTTTAATCCAACGGATTGCAAAAGCATAAGAAACAGCCCGAGCAACATTTATGAAGTTATGTATGAAAAATGTAAAATTATTTAAATTGTTGGATAACTTAATTTAGGCCAATGATATATATATATTGGGTTTTATGTGTTCGGGATGGTTAGAGTCCTAAACACTTTACCCAAAGTGTAGATTGCACAGATTGATTCCTCAACTAAGATCCTCTGACTCTAGCCTTCTTGTAGTCCCTAAGCACCGGCTAGCTTCCATGGGGGCTAGATCGTTCAGTGTTGTTGCACCAAAACTGTGGAACTCTCTCCCTCAATCACTCCGCTATGTCTGTACTCTATCTGAATTCAAAACCTTACTCAAAACCCACTTATTCTCTAAGTGTTATTTGTAAGTTTGTATTTAACTGTTGTTGTCCTTCTGTGTATTTTTGGTGGTAATGTTTGTTATTATTGCTTACTGTTGTATGTCCTGAATTGTAAAGCGTCCTTGAGCCCTGGAAAGGCGCTATATAAATAAAAAGTATTATTATTATTATCAACTCATTAAAATGTGCATGATCATTTGCTAAATACAGTTTGTTCATTTTACACATTTTCAAGGGGTGATTTTGTAATAATCTTTGAGTTGCGAAATTGACATAGTAATATAAATATGCTAATTATAAATATAATATAATGGGCACTCCATTCAATCTGTATCCTGTAACAAATAATGTAAAAATAATGAAAGCTCTACCAGTTATGTATTCTGCAAAAATGTAATGCATCTGATTTCCTTACAGTATGTTTTGTCAACCAATAGCAAATGCAGATATACTCCCTCCATTGGTCAAATCTTATAATAGCATGTAATTTTGAACTTCGGACTGAAAAATTTTCAGCAGACTGACCTGACAACGCAATGCAAGTGGCAGCAAAACCATAGACATTAAACTTCTCCATCCTACCTTTGAACTCCAAAGTCTGCATAAAAACAAAATAATATACTGAAGGTGACCTTGTCAGCTGGTGACTCCTTTTCCAGGAAAGATCCGGAGAGACTTGTGTAGAAAACAACTTGTCATTCCAAATGCATTAGGCAATATATGAATACAAAACATATATAAAAAATTTCAATGTCCCAACAAACCTATAAAAATGCCTATACCTCCCGTATGGTTTGTGAGGACATTCCAGATGTACAGAGTTCAGTGGGAGTGGTGAAGCAGTCTAGAAGTCCATGGATAGTCGTGTTGTCTTTAGTGGCAGGTAGTAGACGTATCTATACAAAGCTGCCCTGATGCATATAGTTCCTCAGTCTCATCAAAGGAGTGCAGTTTACGCCGTGGACCCAGTAGGTCACAGGCATATGAGCTGAATGGCTGTCCAACGCAAGAGTTAGGAAGTTTGTCGTCACGGCACAGCCCTCTTGTTCCACCAGCCTCATCTTTCCAACAAGTCCTCCAGGCCGGTTCCTGAAATACCGTTCACACATGACACCAAATGGTGTTGTTCCCTAAATTCCATATGGTGGGATGATAGTAACAGGTTAATGCGGGAAGCGCTCCGTTTGATATAATGACGCCGTCGTCCTTATAGGGAGCAAAGCCAGAGATTCCGTGGCTGCACTTTAAATGGCCTTCTACATCCAAATGTGTTGCACCAAGCAGAGAACTGGGTGCCATTGACAATCTCAACGTCTATGAGAAGTCCAGCGGTCGGATCATCATAGTTGTGGCTCGTAGCGAGTAGCTGGGACCCTTGAAATAGTGCCACTTGATGCCATTCAGCTTCCCGACGTGTTGCCCTTGGGTGAAGTACATTCCATTGAGGTTGGAAGGTCCGCAGGCGTCGTACCACCAACCTGGGCAGACCAAAGAATGGAAGGAGAGAAGAGGTTTGATACCAACAAGATGCTGAGAAACAGAACAAAAGGAAGGCATCTGTTTGTATGCAATGGTATTGGGTTGTATGTAATGTTGTTGGGTTGTATGTAATGAGGTTGGGTTGTATGTAATGAGGTTGGGTTGTATGTAATGTTGTTGGGTTGTATGTAATGTTGTTGGGTTGTATGTAATGTTATTGGGTCGTATGTAATGAGGTTGGGTTGTATGTAATGTTTTTGGGTTGTATGTAATGGTGTTGGGTTGTATGTAATGTTGTTGGGTTGTATGTAATGTTATTGGGTCGTATGTAATGAGGTTGGGTTGTATGTAATGTTTTTGGGTTGTATGTAATGGTGTTGGGTTGTATGTAATGTTGTTGGGTTGTATGTAATGTTGTTGGGTTGTATGCAATGGTATTGGGTTGTATGTAATGTTGTTGGGTTGTATGTAATGAGGTTGGGTTGTATGTAATGTTGTTGGGTTGTATGTAATGTTGTTGGGTTGTATGTAATGAGGTTGGGTTGTATGTAATGTTGTTTGGTTGTATGTTTTGAGGTTGGGTTGTATGTTATGTTGTTGGGTTGTATGTAATGAGGTTGGGTTGTATGTAATGTTGTTGGGTTGTATGTAATGGTGTTGGGTTGTATTTAATGATGTTGGGTTGTATGTAATGTTGTTGGGTTGTAAGTAATGAGGTTGGGTTGTATGTAATGTTGTTGGGTTGTATGTAATGGTGTTGGGTTGTATGTAATGTTGTTGGGTTGTATGTAATGTTGTTGGGTTGTATGTAATGTTGTTGGGTTGTATGTAATGTTATTGGGTCGTATGTAATGAGGTTGGGTTGTATGTAATGTTGTTGGGTTGTATGTAATGGTGTTGGGTTGTATGTAATGGTGTTGGGTTGTATGTAATGTTGTTGGGTTGTATGTAATGGTGTTGGGTTGTATTTAATGATGTTGGGTTGTATGTAATGTGGTTGGGTTGTATGTAATGTTGTTGGGTTGTATGTAATATTGTTGGGTTGTATGTAATGGTGTTGGGTTGTATGTAATATTGTTGGGTTGTATGTAATTGTTGTTGGGTTGTATGTAATGTTGTTGGGTTGTATGTAATGTTATTGGGTCGTATGTAATGAGGTTGGGTTGTATGTAATGTTGTTGGGTTGTATGTAATGGTGTTGGGTTGTATGCAATGTTGTTGGGTTGTATGTAATGGTGTTGGGTTGTATGCAATGTTGTTGGGTTGTATGTAATGGTGTTGGGTTGTATTTAATGGTGTTGGGTTGTATTTAATGATGTTGGGTTGTATGTAATGTGGTTGGGTTGTATGTAATGTTGTTGGGTTGTATGTAATATTGTTGGGTTGTATGTAATGGTGTTGGGTTGTATGTAATGAGGTTGGGTTGTATGTAATATTGTTGGGTTGTATGTAATGAGGTTGGGTTGTATGTAATGTTGTTGGGTTGTATGTAATGTTGTTGGGTTGTATGCAATGGTATTGGGTTGTATGTAATGTTGTTGGGTTGTATGTAATGAGGTTGGGTTGTATGTAATGTTGTTGGGTTGTATGTAATGTTGTTGGGTTGTATGTAATGAGGTTGGGTTGTATGTAATGAGGTTGGGTGGTACCTAATATTGTTGGGTTGTATGTAATGTTGTTGGGTTGTATGTAATATTGTTGGGTTGTATGTAATGGTGTTGGGTTGTACGTAATGTTGTTGGGTTGTATGTAATGAGGTTGGGTTGTACGTAATATTGTTGGGTTGTATGTAATGTTGTTGGGTTGTATGTAATGTTGTTGGGTTGTATGTAATGTTAATACTGCGACACAGTGAACTCTTAACAGCTGCGGTTGCAGTTATTGAGGCTTCATTACAAATGTTACTGTAATATAGGTGCCCAGTGGGTGTCAGTACCTGTTGCCAACCCTTTTGGGATCTGCTTACCCTGAATGTTGTTTCGGGAAGGGGTAGATGTACGTGAACTCATGGTCACATTTGGAAAAGGCACTGAGATCATTACATTCCTACTGACGATGATTGTGCACAATACCCTTTTTTAATGTTTAACCATTACAAATGTAATGTTTACCATCTAGCTGATTTCTACTGTAGATCTGTTGCTTTTTTCCCAGTTTTTACTCTACATAGCACCGAGAGCAACGGAAACTGAGCTAAACAAATCTTTCACTTTCAGCTCAAACTGACCACGCGTGTACACACACTCAGGGCTTAGAGTGCCTGCGGTCTCATATGACTCGTATTGGCTGACAAGCACTAATTTTAGAATTACTGTCTGAATCATATAAAGACTCCACAGTGTGTCTTATGTGTTGGCTTGCTTTTGCTTATTTTGTTTGTTCTTTAGTGTCACTCCTGTACAGTGTCATTTTTCCCAAACTCATTTTTGAACACTGGAATTTCAGTTTACTACGCATGTTAAATTGGAAATAGTCAGTGCTCTGTTAAGCACGGCGCTTTATGGTAAGGCTGATTGGTCAATGCTGAAAATATAATTTCCTGAGATTCGGGTAGAATCTCTTGCCATCGTTTGCAATCGTTTCACAGCCCAGGTAGGTGAGAACTGTCATATGTAGTAGGGTCATTACGCTCATTAGGCTAGAGAGTTAGTCATTTTAATTCTCCCTGTTACTTGCCCCATGGTAGGTGCTCGTTTATTACCCATTTATGTGCTATAGTGGCACTGTGTGCAAAAAGCAGTGCTGTAAAGTCCACATGCCTCATTGTGCCTCATTGCTTTAAATGCCCCAACTACAGAACCATGTTGAAGGGCCCAACAAGTAAACTGTTTGGAGCTACAGAATGAGTGGGTGAGGTTAACCTATTTATTTAATTTACAATGTGACTATTTTGTTCTCCGTCTTCCAGTTATTTGTATATACATCACTGTAGTAATCCCTGTAGCAAACAAGTGTCTATATTTAATTGAAAAATTACATCTCGTCAAATCTTTCTGTATTCATTACGCTGCTCGCATAACCAGGAAATGCCGTACTTGCGAGCAGCTAGTGCCCAACATACTGTACCACAAAGAGTGTTTAGACTGTGCCATTTGTCTCCCTGGCATCGTTGGTATGCCGCGATCATAATTTGAACTACTCGCCGCAATGACCCAGCGGTACTCACCCCCTGTGAACATGAGGGCACATTTACACATGCAGTTGTCATTGTCCATGTCTTTGGTGCTGAAGTCCGCACCGTGGATCACCAGACTGCTCTGCTGGCCCGCCGTCCCACTGTGACTCTTCAGGAACAGCCTGAGAAGAGGACAAGGAAGACCAGACGGGGGACCAAATGGAAGATGGGAATTAGAAAGTGTATGGAGAGATGAGACTGCAAGTGACCTCCAGAGTGTTACACACAGAGTGACTGAGAACATCTGCTCCACAAACAGTCTCCAACTGGATCAACATCAATGAAATAAAGAGAAGGGAAAAAAGAAAGGAGTGTAGACAGAGTTGTCTGGGAAGCACGTTTTCCTTTGGCTGGGCTCTGACGTTTACTGTGTAACAGGAGCAAAGATCAGGCTATTGAAGCCCTCAGGCAAATTGGGCAACATACATCCCACTCATCACAATTTATGAATCGTCAAAAAACCGTTGCATAATATTATTTACTTTAAAATAGAAATATGAAGTATCCTGTTTATTATAGATAAATTGTACATATATTGTACATAATGTCCACATATTGTCCATTGCACAACGATGAGTCATTTAGTTTCAGACATTCTGTTTAGACAGGCATTTCATTGTGAAATATCCTTTTCATGTTTTTTTTTGATAAATTGGTGAAGAGTGTGGAGAGTGAGCTGCAAAGGGTTCAGGTGGGAACTGAACCTGTAGACGGCGATATGCGTGGGTCTGTAGACGGCGATATGCGGGCGCCTGTAGACGGCGATATGCGGGCGCCTGTAGACGGCGATATGCGGGCGCCTGTAGACGGCGATATGCGTGCGCCTGTAGACGGCGATATGCGTGCGCCTGTAGACGGCGATATGCGTGCGCCTGTAGACGGCGATATGCGTGCGCCTGTAGACGGCGATATGCGTGCGTCTGTAGACGGTGATATGCGGGCGCCTGTAGACCGCGATATGTGGTCTCCTTCGTGAGTCATTAATCATCAACAGCTGTCTATACCGCAAGTACCTTTCTCTTTTGATGTAATTTTGATGTCAGTGCATTTAATTAATCGCTGTCAGTACATCAGCCTTGAGTTCATGAGTTAATAACTGAAGTACAAAAGTAAAATACCTTTTTGTACCGAAGTCTGTGTGTCATGGTTTGTATGCGTCGAGTCCTGCTGTGTTCATATTGTATATTCCTTTTAATCTGTTCATTAAAGGCTGACCCTGGTACAGCATGGCGAGGCATTCTCACGCACATGATCCCCCCACACAGGTCCCAGTCCCAGCTTAGATATACAATGTCCCTGCTTGTGCGTTTGTGTAACCCACAGGCGTCTCTCCTGATTTAATACTGTACACTATTACATGTCATCATGCTCTTTGAATGGCAGGCATAATAAGGTAAAACATATATTACCCTAAGTAGCTCTGGATGAGAGCCTCTGCTAAATGACTAAAACGGAAATGTTACTGCTTGTGGAGAGAAAGGACATTAACGTAAATACGTTACAGGATGGGAGGCCGATTTGCAGGCTGGCTCAGTCAAACCTGAACATGTGGAACCTGTAAATCATCCAGGGCCCCGGCAAGAGAAGCAGTGAACCAGTGGGCATATACAGGAGGTGGAGGGGGGCATATACAGGAAGTGGAGGGGGGCATATACAGGAAGTAGAGGGGGGCAGCATCCTGGATGCCCTGTATGGAGACTCAAGGCTAATATTGACAAAATCCGGAATCAAAAAATGTATTCAGTGATCAAATATAACGATTTCAAACCGTTTCCTTAGAGTCTTTCTCATCAATCCATTCAATCATAACCACACTGTAATCATCACTTCTTCTTTCTTGTCACGAATCTTTAAACAATTCTTGGAAACTGTAAATCTCTCTTGGTATGACAGCAGAAATGCTGCAGCGTTGCACCTCTGTATCCTGCTGTGATCAACATAATTAGGAGCTTGTGGTTGGGCTTGCCCTTCTCTAAGCCACAAACTCACACACCTTTCTCTAAGAAAGACACATTCAGCGGTTGTTTAATTGGGACAGCAGTGTTAGAGTATAAAAGATATGTAATAGTCTACAACGATCAAAGTAGTATTGGTAGCTTGAATGGTAAAACAAATTCTGCCACATATTATTTCAACTGTGTTATGTGTAATTATCATTATTGCATTAATTACAGTTATACACACTGCCAGTACCAGTTTTAGAACACCCCACTTTTTATAATTGGGTGTAATTTAAACAGTTTTACCCCCTGTGAAGAGGCCAAGTGCCCCCAGGGTTCTTAGTGCCCATGGTTGGGGTGGTTGGGGACCACTTCAAATAGTATATTGCTAACTCAACGGCGAGAATAGGGAAATTAACAAAGGAAGAGAGACAGACCATTGTAACCGTTAAAAGTGTAGGTCTTCTCGGAATGGCAAAGAAAAATAGGTGTCAGTGATGCATTTTCCTATGCCATCAAAAGGCACACAGAAACTAGAAGAAAATCCAGAAAGAGGTCTGGCAGACCCAGAGCCACAATAGAATCTGACAACATGTTTTCAGAGAGTTTTTGTATGGTTGAGTTGTTGTACGACTGAGTAGGCGTAAGGCTGGTTTTTCAATGACACCAGCTGTATAAAATGGAGTAAGAAAAGTGATGGTCTGGGGCTCTTTTGCTGTAAGTCGCTCTGGATAAGAGCGTCTGCTAAATGCGCTAAATGTAAATGTCAGGGGTTCATTTTACAACAGGATAATTGCAAAAACATACCTTCAGGCTATGTCAAAACTAGAAGAAGTGTGACCGAAAAAGCAACCTACAAGCTCAGCATATTTGTGAGAGCAACATTGTTGGGAAAAACGTTCTGAATAACTGAATTACCAATATAGAAAGAATGCTACAATTGTGTTTTGCTCTCATGTTTGCAAGAGCTGGCTACTTTGATGTGTCAAAATTGTAAATGTAATTTTGTTTAACAGAATGATACATAGCCATGTATATACTGTATATTTTCAAATAAATAATATATTCCAATGTAGAATTTTTTTTTTTTGTGTGATTATCAATGAACGGCATGCAGCAGCTATTCACAATGTCTGAGTATAAGCTTGTGGGCCAAAATGTTTAGATGAGTCCGTTCCATGGGAAAGTTAGTAAACTATTATTTGCTCCTCATGTTGGGCAATTTGTCTTTACTCTTCTCAACAGCATATGCTATTATTAGTTGCATTTGGGACAGGATGTTCATTTTATTCATCAGCAGTTTACACTGGTGAGTCATAACATTATGCCTAAATTGCTGTTGGTCCTGTTTGGGGTGCAAACATTTTTGCCGTCCAGCCGAGACATGGACTCTACAAGACCCAAGAGGCATCCTGTGGTATCTGGCACCAAGACAGTTGCAGTTGATCCTTCAAGATCTGTTCTCAAACCATTTTCCAAAACAATTTGTGCAGTGTGGCGGGGCACATTATCCAGCTGAAAGAGGTCACTGCCATCAGGGAATACCGTTGCCATGACGGGGTGCACCTGGTCTGCAACAATGTTTAGGTAGGTGACACGTGTCAAATTGAAGTCTACTTAAATGCGTGGACCAGCAGAACATTGCCCAGAGCATCACACTCCCTCTACAAGCTTATCGTCTTACCACAGTGCAACCTAGTGCCATCACATCCATCCATGTGATGTTATAGAAAATGTGACTCATTGGACTAGGTGACCTTTCCCTGCTCCTAGGTCCAGTTCCGATGCGCACGTGTCCATTGTAGTCGCTTTTGACAGTGGACAGCGCTCATTATGGGCATTCAGACAGATCTAACCGTCATTAACATGACTTGTGCCACAGTAGACTTTCTATCAGTTTATTCCTGACAGGATAGCCTGGCACATTGTGTGGTTTCTCCCTTGACAACTGTCGGTACGTACTCAACACTGCTGACTGGGAGCACCCCAAAAGCCTTGTCGTTTTGTCCTGCATCCAACACATTCTCGATTAGTCCGCTTACCATCTAACCAACCCAGACCTTTTTAGGAGATGATCAACGTCCTTCGCTTCACCTGTGAGTAGACATAATGTTTTGGCTCATCAGTGTATACTGTCATTTGGGTCATTTGTGTATTCAGTAGTGTAAAATTACATTATCGATCTACATTGTAGATAATAAAAATGTCCTGTCATTTGGGTCATTTGTGTATTCAGTAGTGTAAAATCACATTATCGATCTACATTGTAGATAATAAAAATTTCCTGTTTTCCTGTCCTGTAATTCAAACACCCTTTTATCAAACCTTGATCATGCCCTGTTAGTGACTGACACAACTGCTTGGTTGTGGGGTTTCAAGTTATAGTCCTGAAGTGGAGACGTTTTCATCGGACCGGGGGTAAATGGTGTAAGTGTGTATTAGTGTATGTGTGTATTAGTGTATTAGTGTGTGTTGAACAGGTCGTGGTATTGAGTTCATGGTGGTATGCCTGTAACTCTACTGACCCATTTCTTTGTTCACAACACAGAAGTCCACACCAGATACTCCGCTTCAAGCTTGTACCACTCATATCACAAAATACTGCTTGAGTTCCTGCCAGTATAACTCCTGCTAATTCCCCAACACGCATCCAGGATGTAGCCTGCTACTGCTCTGATAAAAAACAGACACGGCTGTGTATTTAGGAGACATTTACAGAGTCTTAAGACCGCACATGGAAACACTGCCAAGACGCGTCACGAGAGGGATTTTCCGCAGTGACACTTGTCTGACCTTGAAATAGATTTTGTCTGTATTTACTGGGTGTGCTGTCTGTTTACTAGCCAATTACCAGATAATCCAAGCCAATAGACGACTGTGTTATGTCATGTCGAGTTCCTTGTGTGCGCAACTGATAAGTCCAATGCAGAATTATCAGACTGAATCAAGAGGAAGACATAGTATTCATGTGAGAGTTCAGGGTTTTTTTCCCACCATCTCGGTTTCTCGGCAGACACGTTCAGTGTGGAACAGGCTGTATTTCATCTCCAGGGTCAAACATCTGCACAACCGATGCTGGCTCGTACAGCTGCTGAGGGCCAGCCGAGATGATCTGATTGGCTATTGTTGCAATAACTAGAGCAAACGAGATTGGCCAAGGCTCATTTATAAAGACAACCTTGTCCGGGGCTAAGTTGGGCTTTCTCAGTGACACTTGGAGGGAGAAATTGTTGGTGTGTTTCCCTCTCATTACGCTAATATCATTACAGTTTGTTAGTGATCATGTCATTATTATCATTTTGCCATATATTTATTTATATTTATTTATTTATTATCATTTTGCCATATATTTATTTATATTTATTTATATTTATTTATTATCATTTTGCCAAATATTTGACACACATTAATTGCAGAGCACACTCGGGAAATGACCAAAATTAGGTTTTGATATTGGGCAGATTACAATAACTTACTAAGCATGCCCAAAATGTATTCACAGCATTGTTGATGAGCTTATTAAATTAAATGGATTTCAAAATAGGACTATACCTTGACTAAACCCCATAATCAACATGCAAATCAATGTTTGAAACGTCTGTGAGGCCACTCCAACATGTACAGGTGAATGCATTGGGGATATACCATTATTAGTTCAAAGTCTTTTTACCTACGAGACTTGTTTAGAGAATATAACGTTTTAACACTGTGCTATATTGGGGCACAGCGCTGCTTTAAGATAGCACGCTGAACATCTCAAATCTTCTCTTTCGTTTCGACCGGTGGTATCATGACAACCGGAAATGTGCATTTCTGCAGATTCGTTTAGGCTCAGCCTTTTGCATGCAACGCGTCCAGCAGTCTTATTCCGGTCATTCTGTAGAGGAAACCAAACCACCCAGGCTCAGCCAGCCACAGTCAAGTCAAGAGACTTGCTTCCACTCTGGCTGGGAGGACCACCCCTCCCCCGAAGTGCTATAAGTCACTGGTGCCATAGGAGTCTATACATCAAGGGAGCTCAGTAGAGGCGACATTCCTCCCCAAACACTGCAAAATAAAGAACATCATAAATATGTCTTTCTTCTCCTTCTAGGCGAGACATGTCAGACTCTGGCTAAACACACTTGGATAGACTAGGGCCCCACTGACACTTTCACAGCTTGTCTGTTTTATGCCTGCCACGTCCCATTTCAAAACACACCACGCTATACAAATGGGGGCCTTTAGCTGTCACACCTCATTGTGTGAACTGATATTTTAGGAGATTAGGCCGGAACCGTTTCAGGCACATTTTTTAGCATGTAGCCTAAATACGTTTGCGCCTTTGTCATATATAGAACGCACGCCTGAAAACTCCACAATGTCTCATATATTTTGAGAGGATTTTTTTTTCCTGATACAGTTTCACTAAATGCCATTATCAGTAAATGTTCGATATATTTCTTCTATTTATTTTTGTGCATAATGTCACTAATTGTGTTCGTCGTACAAAATTGCTGTCTTCCTTCACTTTAAAGACACATTTCAACATAGCATGCCGGCTTCCTGTTATCCCAGTTCGGGAATAAGGCTGGACATGACCGGCCTGCCGAGGTCCAGGGAATGTGGGCGTTCTACACCTGGCAGTCATTAGACCCTTGACCCATAGCTTGATTGGCTCATAGCAGAGGTTAATCACCATATTCAATGCATCACTTCCAACCGGGCCACAGAGGTGTCTGGCTAAAGCACGACGTGGAACGCAATTTAGAAAGATAGCGAAGACAGACACACAATATATAAAAAGAAAGTTGTTTCCAATCATGGTCATTTATTACAAATCGACTATAATGTCTATCATAACGTGCAACTCAAAGAAAAAGGTAATCAAAGATCAGAATAATACCATTGTACATCTTCCCACCTAAATCATCTGTCCTTTTATGATTCACAACATAAAGTGGAGAACAGCTATAGTACATTTGATTTATGTAGTACAGTATTCGGCCATCTTGCTTTCCCACTGTAACGAAAGTTATGAAAGGCAGAATACAGTCCAGATGACTGTTGAATTATGTTGAGCTGTTGTACTTATGGCTATTGGGAATCCCATTTTGGTGTTGGGCTCGGACAGTGGGGTCACAACCAAGCTAGAGAAGCCCCTCTGCCAAGTTCTCACAAGTCCCCGAAACCCTCACATCAAATACATCAGAGGAGATTGTCCAATTCCACCTGGGATTTGTCAAATACCATATGAATAAATCATGGGATTTAAAAACTTTGGCTGGCGACAGAGGAAATATATTGAATAAAGATCTAATGGTTTGTCAAAGAATGAACACATTCCGCTTTTTTAAAACCTCTCGTGTCTAAACATATGTTGAGCAACTTATATTTTTTACAAAGTTCTATTTTAAAATGTTCAAGAAATTCTGGTTTTATTCAATGCCTTCTGCTCAGATTTAAATCCTCACATGCAACATAAAAGCATAAGTGCAATGAAATATTCTGAGACGCACATTCTCGGACTCAAACAAACATGAAATTCCAGTCTCGGCAAAGATTCTGTTTGTTAAAAAGATTTAAAAAATCTAAAATGTAAGTAGTAGACTGGATGGCGTTTTCTTTTTCAATAGCTTTTAAAGATTCAGAGCGCTTCTTTAGCCTTTGTCATGTGACCAATCTTGACCCCTGACTGATGGCTATCTGTGAGGAACATGAATGAGGCGCTATCTCATGCCCTCCTGACCCCTATAAATACATTCCCTGACCTCCCTGTCCACCACACACACAGTCCTGAAGACAAAAAACGAATTTCTCCTTTTAGTCGAACTGTTACAAATCAAGTTTTTGCTGACAGCACACTTTCCAAAAAACACATGGGTAACAATTCATCTAAAGGGGACTTTGTTACAGTATATTTACATATGCAGTTATGAGATTGCTTTAGCTGAAGTTTTAGAAACAAGATGAATAGTAATGCAGCATTAGACACCATTCTAAAGAACAGGTATGGTAACTAGATTTAGCTAGATAGTCACGAAAAGTTATGTATAAGGTTACTGCTAGATTGTTATTTGGCTAGATATTATTTTTGGTCATGCATACCAATATGATGCATAAACAAATCTGCCAATTTTAACCTGCTCGCTGACACAAATCATCAAGTCGCAGATACATTTGTGGACGTTTTTTCCAAAGTTTTTGGTTGAGATGGTAAGATTACGTTAGCAGGCTAAATTGTATTGTATTAAGGAGAAATTGGCAGGGGTAAAGACCTGAGCAACTTTGACAAGGTGCCAAATTCTTATGGCCAGACAACTGGATCAAAGGATCTACGAAACAACAAGGCTTGTTGGGTGCTTCTGTTCAACAATGGTTAGCAGCTAGCAACGGTGGTCCAAGGAGAGACAAACCACAAACAAGACAGGGTGTTGGGCGTCCAAGGCTCATTAATGCGCGAGTGCAGCACAAAGGCTATGTGATGATGGTTACGGGAGTCTGCTTAGTGATGCACCATGCAACTTACAGACTTGTAAGGTCTGCTGCTTATGTATTGCTGCCAGATATCATAGGACACAACCTCCAGGGGTATTGTACAGTCAATGATTACAGGGAACCAACAGCAGATTTGGTAGATAATGGTTTGGCTAATCAGTGTATATAATGAATATTAAGGACTTTTAACCATGGAGCAATTTGTTTGATTTCTTAGGAATTAGAGCAATCAACATGTAGAACGTGCTTGAAGAAAAAATGTACTATATAATAAATATTAAACCATACACGCATATCCAACATAATGATACGGGCAATGTAATGTCCATTATTCTTCATTCTTAATTTATCTCTTCAAATTCCTCAAATATTCTTTCTGTCTTCATTACTTTCTGCTCGTCTGTCTTCCCTCCATATTATACCTAAGTGTGTCCTTGGCCTCAATTTGAGGCCCATACTAGAAACATTGATAAACAACTGTTATCAAACTAATGTGTTGCTACGACGGCGATAATTACACCGCTATTTGCAGGTCATGACTAAATTACTGCAATCCACCATTTCAGTTACAACCCACAATTGCAGCCTGTTATATATACTGTTCCTTTGTGTTGTTTACAAAGAGACGTAACTTTAAACAATTATGGTAACCTGATTCCCAATACAGACAAACTAGGGAGAAATAGGCATTTCACAAGCTTGTGTGGTCATAGTTTAGTGGTGTTGTTCTGAACAACAAGGTCAGCCTGTGAAAAGACTTTTCATCAACAGTATTTGTGCGATATAAATTAGGTAGTCTTGTTAACTTTGACCTGAAGTTTTACATTGTACTACTCTGTATGTACGTACATTGTTCATTTAGGGAACAAGTAAACATTTTATAATGTGAAATAACAGAAGATTACAGCAATATGGATAAAGAGAAGCAGCTGCACACTCAAATTGACATTATGAATACAAATTGCATTACCTTGGTGAAATATTTCCAATAAAGTTGTTTTTAGTCAGATGATAAAATAATGACGAAAACTATTGTCAACACGATCATCAAGTAGGCTTTAAAAACACACTCAAAATGCACAGACCCTTCGAAACATCTGCGACAATCCCATAATGCACTGCACATTCTGTGAAATCTGAACTAGATCATCTTACTTATCCAAATACTTGCCAATGTTTTGAATAGAGGACACCTCAGTGATGATATATAGCTTCAATAGCTTAATTATATTTGATGTATTATGCTTATGCTGAATAAAGCTGTGTTGGCTAGCCTTTTCATTCGGTGTGTTTTGGAAATCATTAAATCAGGCGTGTGAGGGACTAATAAAACTGATAGACCTTGCAGTGTCTGATTTAGATTAAAGAAATATATTAATACAGTTCTCTGTGTAATAATAACACTTCTGTTTTAACAAGACATTTATGTGTATTCAGTATGTGTGTGTATGTTTATTCAGTGTGTGTGTGTGTGTATATGTGTATTCATTATGTGCATGTGTGTGTATGTGTATGTGTATTTCGTATGTGCATGTGTGTGTATGTTTATTCAGTGTGTGTGTGTGTATATGTGTATTCAGTATGTGCATGTGTAAGTATGTGTATACAGTATGTGTGTGTGTATTCAGTATGTGAGTGTATGTTTATTCAGTGTGTGTGTGTGTATATGTGTATTCATTATGTGCATGTGTGTGTATGTGTATGTGTATTCATTATGTGCATGTGTGTGTGTATATTCAGTATGTGCATGTGTAAGTATGTGTATACAGTATGTGTGTGTGTATTCAGTATTTGTGTGTGTGTATATGTGTATTCAGTATGTGCATGTGTGTGTGTATTCAGTATGTGTGTGTGTGTGTGTGTGTCTGTATTCAATATGTGTGTGTATTCAGTATGTACATGTGTGTGTATGTGTATTATAAATGTGTGTGTAAGAGTATTCCGTATGTGTGTGTATGGTTTTAGTATGTGCATAGTGCATGTGTGTGTGTGTGTATTCAGTATGTGCATGTGTGTGTGTTTTCAGTATGTGCATGTGTGTGTGTATTCAGTATGTGTGTGTGTGTGTGTGTATTCAGTATGTGTGATCAGTATGTGTGTGTGTATTCAGTATGTGTGTTTATTCAGTATGTGCACATGTGTGTATGTGTATTAGGCAGAGGTGTGGACTCGAGTCATGTGACTTGGACTCGAGTCAGACTCGAGTCATGAATTTGATGACTTCAGACTCGACTCGACAAAATGTACAAAGACTTGCAACTCGACTTGGACTTGAACATCAATGACTCGTGACTTCACTTGGACTTTTGACTCGAGAAGACTCGCTACTTCCCATGAAAACTGGGGAAGAAAATGTTCACAAGGCCGCGCCGCTCTCAGTTTATCTGCATCTGTGAAAAAAATGCATGCAGAGAGCCCGCGCGCTGCCTGCACAACATCCAATCACTGTAGTCCCACGTTGTTTTGATTGGACATCCAATCACTGTAGTCCCACGTTGTTTTGATTCGACATCCAATCACTGTAGTCCCACGTTGTTTTGATTAGACAGCATCCAAGCAGGCACATTGCAAGACAACTAATGAAGCACAAGCAACAACGCGCCAGTTGGCAAAATGATACCGAATATAGTTTCGTTTGGCTATAAAAACTACGAGGTAGTCGACAAAAAAAGAGTTGCAATTTGCAAAACATGCGGGTCGAAGATTACAGACGGAGCTTCGCACGGGCACGCTCACACGCGTCTCTATGGAGTCATTCCAATTATATTATCAGGTTGGTCCATTTTTTTTTTTTTTCCAAGTGATAATTTTGAGGAGTGAGGATTTTATTAATGACATGTTTAAAAAAGTTCAGGCTAAAAGGACCCATGTCTATTTGAAAGTTAAACTGTTTTGCAATATGAGGTTAGGGCTGGACAATAATTCAATATCACTATATATCGCGGTAAAAAAAATCAATAACGTTGATATGATTTCTAAACACATTTTCGATATTTCAATATTTTTGCTGATCTCCAACACGGCAAGTTTAAGCTACAAAATGAGCGGCCATGACCGCAATTCAAACGTGACTGAACGAGCTTCTATAAGTGAGGAGAAAGCAGACAGTTGATATGAGAGGAAAGACTAATTCAGTGGTAGGGAAGTGGTTCAGCTTTCTGAGATCTGATAAACTTCAGGTTTCAGCGTGATGCTAAATGTGCCGGAGAATGAGGGGCTCAAAAGCGCATAAAGCCAACATAGGAGCTTGGATCTTCCGCGTTGACTGGCCCATGACGTCATGATGGACATGCGCTTTTGAGCACTCTCATTCTCCGAGCATGTTGCGACATGCGCGTTCATGAGCTTCTCTCTCGTGTCTCTTAAATCCACGGTCACGTAGCGAACTCATGAACTCACCTCTTCATTGTCTAACATGTTCACTAACTTTAAACGATATGTTTATAAGAACAAGTTTTGTTGCAGGAAGTTTTGTGTAAAGAATAATATAATCAGCCTATGTTATTGTTTAAAGTTAAATATATTAATAAGGTCAGTCTCAGAGTCAAATTGCTTATTTGACTTTTCTTGTTTGTATAAAGGTTAAAATCAAATAAAAGGTGAACTTTAATTTATTTGTTCCGTTTTATTTCTAAAATATTATTTAGTTTTATAGGAGGAGGCTCAAAAGACTTGGCAAATGTATTTTTCAGAAGATTGTATACAGACATTCGTTGTGGGTGTTCATGGCATTTTTTCTGAGGCTTTTATATTGTTCATATCGATATTGGAATTATATCGTATCGACCGAAATTAAGAAATATATCGTGATATTAAATGTTTCCATATCGTCCAGACCTAAGGTCAATACAATACAGGACTGAAGTTGCTGTGCATTGTTCTAGTGCAATATGCTGTTGAAATACAAGCATTTTTTGTGAAATAAAATTTTCTGTTTTTTACTGTATTAATGTCATTGTATAAAAAGAGGTTTAAATAAATACAAATCTCACAGACATACATGATTTGTATAAATTCTGTGGTAAGATGACTTGAAATGACTCGAAACTAAAATGGTAGGACTTTGGACTCGACTTGAGACTTGTTGGCTTTGACTTGTGACTCGACTCGGGACTTGCCTCATCTTTGACTCGACTTGACTCGGGACTCGAGGGCAAAGACTTGAGACTTACTTGTGACTTGCATAACAATGACTTTGTCCCACCTCTGGTATTAGGTATGTGTGTGTATTCAGTGTGTGCATGTGTGTGTGTGTCCAGTATGTGCATGTGTCTGTGTGTATTCAGTATGTGCATGTGTGTGTGTGTGTTCAGTATGTGCATGTGTCTGTGTGTATTTAGTATCTGTGTGTTTTCAGTATGTGTGTGTATTCCGTATGTGTGTGTATTCAGTGTGTGCATGTGTGTGCGTGTTCAGTATGTGCATGTGTGTGTGTCCAGTATGTGCATGTGTCTGTGTGTATTCAGTATGTGCATGTGTGTGTGTGTATTCAGTATGTGTGTATATTCAGTATGTGCATGTGTGTGTGTGTTCAGTATGTGCATGTGTGTGTATTCAGTATGTGCATGTGTGTGTCTACTCAGTATGTGTGTGTGTGTATTCAGTATGTGTGTGTGTATGTTCAGTATGTGTGTGTGTGTGTGTGTGTATGTATTCAGTATGTGTGTGTGCGTGTGTGTGTATTCAGTATGTGTGTGTGTGTGTATTCAGTATCTGTGTGTGTGTGTATTCAGTATCTGTGTGTGTGTGTGTATTCAGTATCTGTGTGTGTGTGTATTCAGTATGTGTGTGTGTATTCAGTATGTGTGTGTGTGTGTGTATTCAGTATGTGTGTGTATTCAGTATGTGTGTGTGTGTGTATATTCAGTATGTGTGTGTGTATTCAGTATGTGTGTGTGTGTGTGTGTGTATTTAGTATGTTTGTGTGTGTGTATTCAGTATGTGTGTGTGTGTGTGTGTATATTCAGTATGTGTGTGTGTATTCAGTATGTGTGTGTGTGTATTCAGTATGTGTGTGTGTGTATTCAGTATGTGTGTGTGTGCATTCAGTATGTGTGTGTGTGTGTGTATATTCAGTATGTGTGTGTATTCAGTATGTGTGTGTGTGTGTGTATTCATTATGTGTGTGTATTCAGTATGTGTGTGTGTGTGTATTCAGTATGTGTGTGTGTATTCAGTATGTGTGTGTGTGTGCATTCAGTATGTGTGTGTGTGTATTCAGTATGTGTGTGTGTGTGTATTCAGTATGTGTGTGTATGTGTGTATTCAGTATGTGTGTGTATTCAGTATGTGTGTGTGTGTGTGTTCAGTATGTGTATGTGTGTATTCAGTATGGGTGTGTGTATTCAGTATGTGTGTGTGTATTTAGTATGTGTGTGTGTGTATTCAGTATGTGTGTGTGTATTCAGTATGTGTGTGTGTGTATTCAGTATGTGTGTGTGTGTATTCAGTATGTGTGTGTGTGTATTCAGTATGTGTGTGTATGTGTGTAGTCAGTATGTGTGTGTGTATTCAGTATGTGTGTGTGTATTCAGTATGTGTGTGTGTGTATTCAGTATGTGTGTGTATGTGTGTATTCAGTATGTGTGTGTATGCTGTGAGTGAGGATGCATGAATGCTATTTGAATGCGTCTCCATCTGTATCGGTGTATTCCAGTAAAGCCCCATCGCCGGGGCCCTAGAATAATTAGATAGAATGACTATAGGCATATTTCTCACGACAGTCATCTGCTTCTTAGTGAAAACAAAAGCAATTTGAAGAACTTGACACATTGAAGTGAACTGAAAACAGATTTGGAACTGCGCACCTCTGGACGTTTCTTATCCAGCGTTCCTGAGAACCAGTGACGATAACCGTAACACAAATATGTGCAAGAACAAATCTTTTTACCGTGATCAGCAGGGCAATTTGAATGCTCTGCCTGGCGCTGGACATGCCAACAACTGATATACTCAGTCCTTCCCAAAAACTGAAGCCCACTTTATGACCAAACACCCCTCGCTGCCTTAAAGACACAAACAAGCAATTTTCTTCAAAAGAACAGGACATTAGTGTGTATGCATCTCTTTGCTTATTCAAGTGTGTGAGGGAGAAAAAGAGGGAGACAGAGAGGGATGAAGGGAGGGGGAAAGCGTAACGGAGAGAAAGAAAGAGGGAGGGTTAAGGATAAAGTGCCAAGGCCACATCGTTTCAGTCAAAAATAATTGACTTCAAGTGCAAATAAATCACTATTCCTGTAATGTGTTTAACAGATAATGTATCTAAATTCGATAATCCTTTTGTTGCAGGAATTCTTCAGCACTGCAAAATTCCCGTCTATTTTTGCCCCAAAATGTATTCATCATTAAAAACATTGTCAGGCGTTTAGACAGACAATTCTGATATAAAAAGATCCGAATTGCAAATCTAAACATTGCCAACAATTTGGATTTCTTGTTGCTGCAGGCTTATTTTCTCTTCTGTGTGTAACCAGGTCAAATTAAGATATGACATCTGTAGGCAGGGTAGATTAACCTGCACCTTGAATTATGTCCTAAATGGTACTCTTCTACACTAAACAAATCTTGCAATGCCGAATATAAATCCTTTCTCAGGGAGAAAACCATTGCCTACCTGTGGTTAGGCTTAAATTATAAGATGTTAAAAGTGAACGCAGTTACCCAGTACTCACAATGGGACATATAATCCCAAATATAGTCAAAGCAAAGTTGTTGATTACTCCCTTTAGCTTTATTCATAAAATGTATTTTCTGTAGCCTGGTCCAGCAACACTTTAGGAAGGGAACTATTCAATGTCCTGGCGTTATTTTATCCGATATTTTGGACAGATTGGAAATGGCCGTCACATCACCCAATGCTTGATATCACAATTGGTTATAAAAAATCTGTGGAACACCATTAAGGAATTATCAACTTTTCTGACATTATACAGTGCCCAAGTATTCACAGCTCTACACTTAAAAAAAAAAAGAAGAACAAAAATAGAACATGTACATAAGGATTAACTGCTTTTGCTCAATACTTTGTTTGAGCACCTTACGTCTTTTTTGAGTATGATGCTATAAGCTTGGCACACTTATTATTGGGTAGTCTCTCTCATTCTTCTTTGCAGGACCTCTCAAGCCCCATCAGGATGGATGGGGAAGGTGCACAGACATTTACAGATCTAAACAGAGATGTTCAATCAGGTTCCTGTCTGAGCTCTGGCTGGGCCACTCAAGGACATTCACAGACCTGTCCCAAAGGCGCTCCTCTGTATTCTTCGCTGTGTGCTTAGGGTCATTGTTCTGTTGGAAGATGAACCTTCGCAGCAGTCTGAGGTCCTGAGTGCTCTGGAGCATGTTTTCATCAAGGATTTTCTGTACATGGCTGCTTTCACCATTCCTTGATCCTGACTAGTCTCCCTGTTTGTGAAAAATATCCCCACAGCATGATGCTGCCTCCACTATGCTTCACTGTAGGGATGGTTAGGTAATGGATTGGCTAGGTAATAGCCTGGTTTCCTCCAGTTATGACACTTGGCATTGAGGCAAAAAAGTTCAATCTTTGTTTCATCAGACCAGAGATTCTTGTTTTTCCTGGTCTGAAAGTCCTTCAGGTGCCTTTTGTCAACTCCAGATGGGCTGTCATGTGACTTTTACTGAGAAATGGCTTCCGTCATGGCAAAGGCTGTGAACACTTATGTACGATGAAATTTCTTATTTATATTTTTATTCAAAAGAACATTCTTCACGTTATCATTATGGGGTATTGTATTTAAACAAAAAAATGGGAAAAAAAACATTGCCGCAGTGCAGTGAAGGGGATAATGCCCTGGATAGGGTACCGTCTTTTAAAAAGGTGTCCTTTAGGAAGAGTATGGGTCTTAACCTTTAATATCCGAACTAAAATTCTAATTTGGCCCATGTCATCAAGTCCAGCTGTCCATCTAAAGCTTCAGATTGGCCCCTTTCATTCTCTCTCCAAAAATGCCAGCATTTAATAATGTATGCTGTTATGTGTATGAATGCAACAACTATTTTTTTTAAATCCATATAAAATCCCCCAAGGTGAACGTTCTGTCGTTCGCTCCCTTAGACAGACAACTAATTGTTAAACCGCCTCTGTAACATCCTCCCAGGTTGTTGCAGAAAAAAATAGGTTCTTCATCAATTTGCCTGATTAAATAACACATATATATGACAAAATAATGAAATGAAATAAAAATCCAAGCATCTATTGCAGTTAAAAGCAGATTGTGTAACTTCTTATTGAATGACCATGAGAACATTGCCATGAATGACAATAAATACCCTCTATGCATGATATATTATGACATATGCATGATATATTTTGACATATAAAACTATTACAATGGAAAGTAAAGTCTTAATTTTTTATATCAGTCCATAAAGTAACAACACCAATTCAAGTCTTATCAAGATACACACACACACAAGATATGCAGTTCGTTTAGTACCTGTAGTTACGTTTCTCGCTGTCAATGTGGAAGCGGTCATACTGGGAGAAGGCCGTGTGTCCATCCCAGTCGGTCAGTTCCACGCGGAGGGCATACTGCCTCTGGCTGGTCAACAGGTATATCACCTCGTTTCCCAGCCAGTGCTCTGAAGAAACCTTCCCGAAGCCCTACCACAGAGAAGAAAACAAAGCTTGAGTCCTTGCCGGGGCCCGTTCAGAACCTAACAGTAAATTACATGATACATGTCCCTCACTCTTTCCAAGGTCTGCCTGGAAGAGATGCAATCTCTCCTGCCACGGAATTTGTATATATCGTTTTTGTCCAATGACTATCACCAACCTTTTCCGCGATGTAATCAAAGATGACTGTGCTGCAGGATCGAGTGTAATTTTGACATGAGACTGGGCTATCGTGTGTGACATTATTAATGATTGTTTAATGCGGCCAAACACGACGCTTAAAGCAGAGTAAGAACAGCCCTACCTGTTCATGAGAGCATGAATGAGGACCAGTTGAAAAAGGCTGCACATTTTTCGCCCTTACTCTAGTCACCCTATCCAAAGCGTGTTATAAGTCCCCGTTTATTACGAACGTCAGAGAAATAACCACGGACATATGCAACACCATGTATGGCTTCTCACATCATTTGAACAATTACAATGTTCACGTGCGGTCACAATGACTCCCAGCGTATTGAAAATGCTTTTGACAGCGGCATGCAATTGTGAGTATTAGAAAGCAAGACGACTTGATGGCTTAAAGAGATGTGTGGTGTGTGGCTCTGGGCTGTTCCAATAATGATTGACGTGAGGTGTGGGTGGGGGGACGTCTGTGTTTTTGGCAAGGACTTGCGGTGATTAGGTGACTGGAGGGGGTAAAGTAAATATGGGGCATTCTTCTAGCCTGAGACATGTCCTGCTGTGTGGGTGGAGGGAGAAAGTACAAGGGCCATGGCTCTAACTCATTCTGACTCCTGATATTGTTCCCACTTCTGATCGACCAACTTTTTACCATTGGCCAAAGTCTCCACTTTCTGTTTCACCACCGAAAACCTGTCGTGAGGTTGGGCTGATTGAGCTCTACTGATTATCCCATGCCTTTTACACGCACAGCTGGCAGAGTGTGTCTACTGGTCTGAGCAACACGATATCACAGGTTTTTCTTGAAATAGACACAATTTTTGTACCGGAAATTTGTGACATGCACACGTAAAATTTATTTTTTTCGTGTCCTGGACAGGATTAGTTTTTTTGTGTACAGGACACGTAATATTTAGGACTCCACAGAAAATTGTCACGCACACACAAAAAACCACAACAAAGTTTTTGGTCAACAAACGTTTTTGGTCAAATAACAAATAAGTTAATCGAAATGTTAGGTATTGGTTAAGGTTAGGGCAAGAGTAAGAGTCAGGCTTTCCTTTAATATTTAGAGTAATAAAAAGAGTTATATTCCAGAAAGTTAAATCCGTCGCGTTTACAATTCAAGCTACGCCCACTTCCTGGTTGAAATGCAAGTTGAGTCAACCAATCACGACACTTGCTTTCAACAGCTCAAGGAAATCGTGTCCAGGACACGAAAAAACTACCTTTTACGTGTGGATGTCACAAATCTTGGGCACAAAAATCGTGTCTATTTCACGAAATCTCATGATATCGTGTTGGTCTGAGAGGGCGCATTGAGAATCTAGTTAGAGTATCGTTGGATTGAGATGTATTTTCTGTGTACAATCCTGCCTCTAACATTTACAAGACATTATTCAAACACGATTTTGTTTCCTCTCCTGTTTCTTTTTCCAAACAAGAAGGGAATGGCATTAATTAGACATAAATCGCTTATTAACATTTTTTTGACATGCATTTGAAAAGATGCAGTTGAAAATGGGAAGAATATTACTCAGAGTGTCTAAAGCGAGAATGAGGAAGATGTAGAGTGCTCTACATCAGGACAAAGCAAAACCAGTCCAATGGGAAGGGCACATTTTTGGGGGGTTTCTAACTGGTACTTCATTGCACTCAGCTGGCATTTCAGGTCTGATTCAGTCACTTTTTAGAAGCAAAGGATATAAACCAAGTTTCTGAGTTAAATTGCCCTGCTTGATATCTTTCTGGAAAACAGAAACAGGACCTCAAAATTTGACTGAAAGATTTATGAATCCTTCCAAGTGTATTGCGTTTACACACACAAGCCCAATGAGACCATTTTTATAACACAGTAAAACAGTATCAATCACCTCCAGGTTCCTCATAAAAAGAGGCAAGAGGCCCAAGGGCCAGTACTGTGTTGGCCCCCATTACCCATGATTCCACAATGTATTCTTTGGCCGGAGGGGTGCCATTGCTCCCTCAAAACTTCTAACGTGATGGATCAGACCCTGTGTCTGTACCTCTTTGCCTTTCCAATAATCCAACCCCCCCTGTCCCTCAGATGAGTCATGTCTACCCTCTGTAGACAACACATTAACGCATGTCCAGATCCAAATTGTTTAAGTGGGAAGATAAGCAGAATCGTTTCTGGGATCCAGGAAGTAAGCGTTTCTTTGTCAAAAACAACAATCAACAACTACGTTTGTACCGTGCATATGACAATATATACATGAAACAAGTAACTGTGCAACCCCATGCCGAAGTTTTCTAGCTAAGCCAATGCGCAGAAAGACACAATTGATACTAATGGTTTTGTGATGCTACACTAAGCATGTACATGGCAAATTGATTTTTCTTTTTTTACCCTAGTTCCGTGATGCTCTTTTTGCGGTTGGAGTTCTAAAGGGGTAGTTGTTTATCAAAGCGTGCTTCCTCCTAGCGAAACTCTGTCAAGCTGTTCTGATCTTATCTTACTTCTCTCTCAACCAGTAAGCGATGCATTCCATTGCCAACAACAACCACAACTGAGCTTTACGGGAACCACACTAAACTAGAGCAGTCACAGGAGCGCGGAGACAATTTGCACTGCGTTATACTGGCCCCTTGGGTATTGTCGGTATGCCGCAACTAGGATTCAAACACCTGACGTCAATGAGGCATTTGTACTACGAGATAGCAACTTAAGCCACTAAGCCACGTGGACAATCAATCCCAAGGCTCTGGTTTAATGCAAAGCTGTTTTCATTGACTACAGCTGGTTGGTTGAAAAGCTATTTCATAATGGATCATCTGCTCAATTATCTACGGAAACAATACTGAGAAAAAAAGCTTTACCTTTCTGTCAGTGCGTAGACTAATTGATTAAACATTGGTCAAATTTGAAAGTCAGTCTTTTATACAGATAACAAGATGAAATTAGGAGCACCCCTAATTTCTAGATTCATTTGTTGTTAATCTGTCTCTCACTGTTTAAATAATCCTACCATTAAAATTATAGACTAATCATGTCTTTGTCAGTGGGCAAACGTACAAAATCAGCAGGGGGTCAAATAATTTCTTCAATTTGACTGTATAACCATAGACTATTAATGAAAATGTGTTTTTTAGGTTTGGTTTTAAAACTTAACTTAATTAACATAAGCAAAAATACAATATCACTATTATTTATCAACAGTAAAATGCATATCATTTGCGTAAGTGAATTGGGTAGATTCACATCGTTCGTTGCTCGGGTTCAGAAAGGATCAGTGGCAGAAGTTAACGAGTTCCACAGATTTGACAAACGAGGTCCCTAGCATGATTACATATTTAAACAAACGTATTGTTTTTGGACTTGGCTAATGCTTCTCTGTTTGGAATAAAAAACAACATGTGTATGTAAGGTGCTGGCTTGGGTTTCGTGCCAGCCTCTGACACTCATGCTAGTGGTTCTAATCTGAGGGAATCCCACCCAGTGCGCAGATGTTCCTGAGTTACAGCTGTGGCCGCCGAATCGAGCACATCTGGTAGTAGTGTTCTACACGGGCCTGGCCCACTTTTAAGAAGTTAGATCAAAGACAGACTCCGAAGAGCCCTCTCATTTGTCAAAGTTTGCTAAAGCAAAGGGTGTGTGTTGAAAGAGGCTCCTCTAAACTGCACTGGCTTATCTAATGACTAAAATGTTGCTGAGTCCGGTTATTGTCACTTCTTTGCTTGCCTTACCATCTTATATTCCTTCCATGTTTTCTGGAAGTCCACGCTGCCGTCCTCTCTGCGCTGGATGATCGTCCATCCACCTCCAGCCGTCTCCATGTTACAATACACCTAGAAACATGGACTGTCGTTAGGTCATCTTGTCTCACTTGTTAGGTCCACGTCCATGTTCACGGTTCACGGTTAAACCAGCAGGGAGAAACCATCGTTCTGAAACAACGCCGCATTCCTTAACTTGGGATTCCTTTGGGTGAATCATTGGTCCCTGCCTCGTCCTGCCTATGAATCATCCGCGGGGATTTGAAGTGTTTTTGGACCTCCTCCTCAAAACTTAATCAGCGTCTCCTGATCCTCCGACAACTCCCTAGAGGTTATCCCAATCACAGGCCTGGTTCAGATCAAAGTGGTGGAGGAGGCTAGCGGAGCCGAGCTGGACATACCACTGGACACCCCGGGTGGAACATGGCCCTCATAACCCTGGCCTCTGTCCTGTGTAAGTTGATAACACAGGTATCTATCTGCCGTGCCTCTCTTTGTTTGAGGTGCAGAGGAGGTCTGGAGGAGGTCTCTCACCTCGGGCCGAGACCTCAGCTGAACACACAGCGCCTGGCCTGGGTATAATTACAGAGGCGCGTCCCCAGACAGTCCTTCTCCGAAACCCGGACACAAGGCAGTCCCTTTGCTCTGACCTATTTCTCTCGCTCCCCCACTGACCTCCCCCTTAAACCTCCCTGCCCTGCGTCTGCGGGCGGGTGGCACCCCATTAAGGTGGGGAACACCTGTTTCACCCCTTCATCGCTCACAGCAACCTCTTGTAAATCCTTGCCCTCAATCACGCTGCCAAGTGTATTTTGAGCTTTTGATTATTCGCGAAGCTCGGAAGCAGCCAATATACTGTGTGTCATAGCGACCCCAGCACCTATTGGCTGTTCTTCAGAGCGGTTAATGTCTTTAGCTCTCTTGGATATAGTTGAGGCTTTCCCTAGTAACAAAAACACACTAAGCTCCATTAGACACCAGTCAAAGGGCTGCCTGAAGGAATTAAATTGTTTTCACATGTTTGAAAGTTAAAATCTGTCTACTTACCTTTTTGGTGTCCTGAGCATTGATATGTACAGTGTAGACTCCATTCTTGTGGAAGCCAGCTTGGTACAGATCGGCACAATCCCGGAACTTCTTCTCTTCTTCTACCCGTTTTGTGCTGTTTGGGACTCCTGAGGAAAGATTGTTTGCATGTTTGAATTCTCAACTTCATTATGGACCATTGTGCTTTGAAATATTTCGCAAGTACATTTCAGCAGAGTTAACTGTAAATACACATTTACAATGCAGCTTCTAGAAATTACATTTTCTGATTGGTTGGTGTCAAGGGGGTCTGTTTAAAATGAGTTACCAAAATTTATGACGACTGTTACTTTCTTTCGATCTGCATAAGCATACTTTGACGTGAATAAGTGAATGGTGCCATACCACCAGATTGATCTGTTATAAGGTCACACCATCAACGCACAATTAAGGACCTTAATTAGGCAATAAGATACAAGGAGTTGAGGTACTAAATGGCCATTAAAAAACTGGCTTTTTCAGCCAATTAACATTTGGATCGGAAGGATAAACTAACACAGTAAAACAATTTTAATAAAATTTAATATGATGTTAGGATCATAGGCTGGTGTGATAATATGACCTGTTCTTTAAGTCAATTAACCAAACATTCTGTACAATGCCGACTTAAAAAAACGGAGTTGATGGCACAACTAACTTAACGCATTCTGAGGTTTTTGTGTTTGCACTTGTTTTGTACTCGTTTTGCACTGGTTCTGTACTTTTTTTGTACTCAATTTGCACTCGTTTTGCACTGGTTCTGTACTTTTTGTGTACTCGTTTTATACTTGTTTGCACTCGTTTTGTACTGGTATGTCTGTTTGGATCACCCCTATTTAAATAAACCATGAACTACCTTCAGTTTGGTTTTACATCATGTGGTGGGTTTCTACTAAAATCAAAATTGACAGTGTCTTTTTATCCCGATTACCATCTTTACATTCTTAAAAAATAAATATGTAAGAAAATTGACACAGAAGCTGAGCTGCAAAGTCTCTGTGTGGGTATCCACATGGCTCATGATAAAAATCTAAAGGTGAACTTGCTGGCTTAATACCATGAGAAAAGTAGCTTGTCAAGTGGAGGATCTCCTGTCCAATGAGAGACGCCCTGTCTGAATTTGACAGGCTTTCTCAAAGGGGCAGCTGTATCTATTTCCATCTGTAGATAATTATCGCTGCGGACAAAATACTACAAGATATAAATGTCAAGTTCCTGTTATAACAAGTGTTTTACATTTACCCTCCCAGCCCTTGTTATATCGATGAAAATTCCTTTCGATTAATTTTTTTCCGCCTCAAATGAACGGGCGCATCTCAGTTTTCACACTATTGTTTTTACTTTCAGAATTGTTTACACGAAGGAGATGTCACAGGCAAACCAAATGTGTCAGGGGTCCTTAGACTCTGCTTTGATCTCTCTCCCGCGCTTGAGCGTGTAGCGGAGACACAGGCGTCTCGTTAGCCTTATTATTTTGGCCGTTTCGGCGACGTATTGAGTGTCTGCGACAACAGTCTCCGGCCGTGACAGGTTGACAGAGTGGGACCCTGCGCTTCGGAGTCTAACACAACAAACGGTTGACCCCGTCAGGCCACAATTTACCTCACGCTGGTAGATGCTGAGACGCATCAGGGAGGCGGGACTAACCAGTGTCAAAGGGGAACTTTTCACTCACAGTCCATCACACTGAGGACATATTTCGCAACGGCACCGCACAGTGGCTCAAAAAATATATGTTTCACAATATTTATACATACAAATATGTTGTGGTTCAGCGGGGACTTCAGTGGGGGGGTCATGAGAAAAGGACAGTAGGGCTGGGGTGTTTCAATAAATCAGTAGTGTTGCCAAGTTAGCCTGTAGCCATGGATACACAGGCTCGGACACAGAGCTATAAGGACTCTACATGAGCCCAAGCAGATGTAAGAAGCTCCTTAAAGGGTTAAAGGTCCTTTATGCATCCTGATTGATCACTTGTAGACCCTGAAATCAACACATGTAGACAAATGTACAAAAACACGAGTGTTTTATCATCCCCACTGGGCTCTTAAAATAAAATAATATGTAAAATAATGTAAATTGGTGTTCACACATTTCCTGAATATGACTTCTGAACTTAGTCAGGGTTGTCTAAAAAATGTTGATAATAATGTATACAACAATTACATTTTTGTCATTCAATACTCTAATAATGAAATACTGGTGACGATTAGCTGATTGTCACAAGTACAATTCTTTTCAGTTAGACTTGGTAATGCAACATAATAAAACGTTAAATTAAATCCTGACGCAATCCACTGTATGCTTACACATTAACATTGTTAATGTCCTAAAAGGCCTGCACAAACAGTGTGATCTGTATACGCCATTTATGCATGACATTTTTAAACATTGCCTAGTACCCTAGAGTCAATGCAGGGAATTAAAATGAGCTCCTACTGCCTTTAGCCATGTTTTTCCTGGCTGTTAATATGATCGATGCCATTCATTATGTGGGATAGAATAACGGAGAAGAAAATCATATTTATCGGCCAGAGAATTTTTTAATTCCAAAACTGAGGTCGATGACTAGTAATAACAGTTGTTCCTGGCTCATTGTGATAATGTTTAGGCAATAATGACAGACAATAATGTCAATAAATACTGGCGTTAGGTCAGTGGAATCTGGCAATATCATATACTGATGTACCAGAGTATAGTAGATAAGTGGAAATGACATTGAAAATGTAAATTAGCAACAAAATCAAAATATATTTTTAGGAAAACCTCAGTAATAAGGTTTATGGGCATTTTCTAATTGTACCCCCCTTTTTAAATGGTCTGGACACAGGAACTGTCTGTTGAACCCGAGCATTAGAGGAAATGCTAGGGCTCAGTTTTCAAAACAGAGTCTAACTCAAGAAGACGCCATTCTTTGGCCCAAAAAGCTAACCCTCTACAAACAAAAACACAAATCCATTTGGCAAACAAACAAATCCTCCCAAGAAAATCCTCGGCCGTAACTGAGCTTCATGGCAGATTTAGATACCTTTGGGGAACACCGGGTTTGCGACAGGCGATCAGTTGAGATCTACCTACCCCTTCACCTCTACTAGACAGGACCTCCCCCAGGAGCCATTATTGGTTGAATTATTCAGGCAGGGGTGAAGAGGGTGACCCTGGCGCCCGGTTGGCCCTCATCGCCACTGTTGGAGGAAGGGACCAACCACAGAGCCATGTTTCATTTCACTCTCCTCTTGTTAAAGCGGCCACCAATCAAGGCGGTAGGTTTCATGCCTGAGTCACCCCAGGAACACTCCTGGGGGAGTGTACTGACAGGGGGATAATATGGCTGATTAGGTGCAAAAGTTTCAGAGGCGTTTGCCAAATGAATAACTGGAAAATAATAAATCATGGCAGCCTACATGGCAGGACTTATTGCCTCGTCAGTAATCGACTTTTTCTTCAGTTCGCCGTTAGCCGCTAAGGCATCTTATCACGAAGCACACAGGTTGGTTAATATGAGCCATTGAGTTCAGTGCTTAAATGACAGTCAAATAACATTCTGCTGTAAAGAATTCCTACTGTCGCTACAAGGATTAGTTAATATGAGACAATGAGTTCAGAGCTCAAATAAAAGCCAAAGAACGTCCTGTCATAAAGGATCTCTACAGATGCTACAAGGATTAGCTTATATGAGCCATTAAGTTCAGAGCTCAAATAGCAGCCAAAGAACGTCCTGCCATAAAGGATTCCGACAGTAGCTTGTGACGCCTATGCCAGGACATTAAAGCTATCGAGTAAAACAATGTGATTAATACACTTGTTAATGAAGCCCTACAAATATCCTCTCTTCAAGTCTCCTGTGTCCGTTTGTGCTCATTTCCTGATGGAACGGGGAAAAAACAAGACCCAATGTGGGGTCTTCACAGCAGGAAGTAGCAGATGTGAACAAGGTGCTAGGTTTCTCTCAGCTCCGCCGATCAGGCCTTGCCATTCACACACAATCTCCTGTGACCGGACGTAATCTAAACCAGGCATAGGATTAATTAATTATTCTTTTGGATTTTAATATGCCGTTGAGATGGAGGGGGAGCAATGAGTTTAGTGCATCGACTAAAGCGGCGGGTCTTGTAGCCTGGGGGAGTTCCTAAAGGAATTCCCCGGTCCCTACTTATTGCCACTGGGGGAGACCCAATGTTATAAAAATGTAGATTGCTCAAAGCCATTGCGGTTTTAACATTTTACTAATGCGTTAATCCCCGGCCTACGATCCCACGGATAAGCGTGGTGAGCCATTGCCATAAGGAGACAAGAGAGCGACAGGTGATTCTGTGAGAACAACCACTGTGAAGGGACAGTACCATCCCCGTCTCTCGCAACGATGGACCTTAGTGACAGTTTATCATTTCAAAGAAAGCCAGAGTATAGGGTCACGACAAAATGACAACAAACATTTCGAATAACGTTCGACTTCAGGGTAGCCCGAACAATCTTATTATTCTTGAAACGTGTTCATTTTAATCTTGCGCCTTAAACAGGTGCCAAGCATGGGTTTGACAGCGCCACTATGCGTGTTGACCTGGTCTGAGTATCTTCACGTGAGTGTGTACGGTTGAGATCTTTGGCCGTACCTGTGTCCTTGTTACAGAGACTGATCAGGTTGTGCACGGTGTCCATCATCTCTTGCTGCTGCCTCTGGAGAGCGCTGCTGTTTCCCGTGGCTCTAGTCAGCTGGTTCTCCAGCTCGCGAATCACTCGGCTCTGCTTCCCTATCAGGGCCTGCAGGCTGCCCTTTTCCTCTCTTAGCGTTCCCAACTCCTCATGGTGACGAGACTCCAACTCCAGGATCTTCTGCTCCAGGAAACTGGTTGAAAAAAGCAGACATCGAAAAGTTACTCACTAACTTTTCGATGTCTGCTTTTTAGTGAGGCCTTATGTTAATAGAGAACTGTAAGCTAAAGCTATGGCTAAAGGAAGTCCTCTATGTATGATCTGCTGCTTTAAGTTTTGTACTGAATTACATCCCTTTCTATGTCATGTTGTCTCATTGATAGCATTTGAATTACTAAAATCTACTAAAGCATTTCCCTTTTTCCCTAGTGAGAATTTTGTTATAAACTGTATCTATGGCAACACGTGGCATGGGAACCTATAAACATGATGTACTTTGCAAACAGGAAATCGTAAACATACACATTCAAAATGAAGTAAACCCCTAACTGTATCCTATGCCGTTTAATATTACTATTACTAAGTCTGCTTTCACGCAAAATTTCCTCGTTAAAGGAATCTGTGTATATTAACCTTGAGGGCAGTTCTTTCTTTTTTTCTTTGTCATTCAGGAAACTGTTTTACTGTATTTACATTGAAAACCTGCGACAGCTAGCTCATAAATGGACAATGTGACAGTTCCACTAAACCAATCAAAAAATAGACGAACGTTAAATAACAGATATCAAAGAACCTCCCGGAAGTCTGCCTATAATGTATAAGTTGAGTATCAAATCAAGTGTCACATAGGGTTGGTGTTGTTGATTTACCTGTTCTTGTCATGTAGCTTGCTGATCTCGTTGGTCTGCACCAGGAGCTCCTTCTCCAGCTTGTTGGTGGACAGGGAGTTCTCAAGCAGCTGAATCTCTAGTCTAGAAGTTTGATTCAAAACCTGCCGAGAGATTTCATGTTTAATGGTGTCCTAGCTTCATTGAGTGTAGTAACAGTCAACCTGATATTTTTTAACTATTCCAAGTTGAGTGACTTTATAATTGGGCGATTAATTGTCAGTATTCCTGTTAGGTGCATGTTTAAAAATAACTAATAATCTCGAGATAATCGTACTGCACAATTGTTCTTATATTGACGTAACTGTGATCGAGTAACAGGGGCAGTGGGTGTGGTACCTGCGTCTCCACATCTGTTAGCTTGCGTGTCTGCTCTGCTGTCTGGTACAGGAGGTTGGTGCCCATCTCCAACATGGCTGCTGTGTGGTTATGAACGGCGTTCTGCTGCAGTTGGGCCATCTCTGTTCTCATGCTCTCTTTTATGTAGCCCTCAATCTGAAGAGACAAAGGTTCAGATGGATGAAACGGAGTGCATGGAAAATGCTGAGAGTGCACGCACACATCTTTGAGAGCATCAGTTGATGATGAACCCCTGTTCAGCACTTTCAAAAAGGAGATTGGTGTGTTTAAACATTCAACAAATTAAAGGGATTTAATTCTTAGAAATTGAATTATCCAGCTCGTTTTAATTAAAGGAGGACATGCACAGAAAATCCACAATATGATTGTGTTGTGCAATTATTGTGTTGTGTTGTGCAATTATTTTATAATTATAATAATCTCTCAAATGGACATTTCAAATACAATGTTTGAAATTGAACAGAAATACAGTGTGAACATTGTTGATGTTGTGAATGACTATTGTGGATGGAAATGGCAGAATATTTATGGAATATATATAAGCATAAATAGGCCCATTATCAGAAACCTCAAGTCCTTTGTTACACTGGCATGTTATGTTTGGTTATTCAAATTCATCATTTTAATTTCATTTAACAAATTGATCATTAAAAAAACGTTTGTGAGATTATGTTACCACATCTGAAAATGGTAGTACTGATTAACAAGCATTAACATTGGCTTTCTTTATACTAGTTGAGTATTTGGAGCACCTGTAATTGTGGGTTTGATTACATGCTCAAAATGGTCGGAAACAAAGCACTTTCTTATAAACCTGTCAGTCTATTCTTTTTCTAAAAACCAGGGAAAACCTGGTGCACAACTGAGCAAGAGAACAAATATACTAGCGTCAAGTTTGAGAAGCAGATGCCTCACAGATCCAAAACGGGTAAATAGTACCCAGAAATCACTAGTCTCAGTGTCAACAGTGAAGAGGCGACTCTGGGATGCGGTTTTTTACACAGAGATGCAAAGAAAAAGCTATATCTTAGACATGCCAATAGAAAGAAAAAATGAAGACAGGCGAAATCAAAGGATGGACAAATTTAAGTTTGAGGTGCTCAGATTACATAGGAGAACATTCGTCAGACGCAGACCAAATTAAAAGATGCTGGAGAAGTGCTTGACGCTAAGCATGGTGGAAATGTGATAGTCTGGGGGTGCTTTGGTGATGGTAACGTGGAAGGATCTTGAAGAAGGAAGATCATTTACATTTCTGGCTAGAATTTCCCCCTACAACAAGTCATTACATTAAAACCCAAAGCACAGCTCAAAACTGTGCAACAACTATTTAAGAAAGAAGCAGTCAGCTGGTATTTTGTATAATGTAGTGGCCAGTACAGTCACAGGATCTCAATCCTATTGAGCTGCTGTGGGAGGAGCTTGACTGTATGGTACATAAGAAGTGCCCATCAAGCTAATAAAACTTTAGGGAGGTACTTCAGGAAGTATGTGTGAAACCTCTACAGAGTGCCTTAAAAAATCGACAACTAGAATGCTAAAGATCGACAAGCGTGTAATGCTGCAAATCAAGGAAAGAAAAGTTTGCAGGACAAAATCAACATTTAAGTCCAATCATTATTTCTAACGTTTCCTATTCAAACTCATTTTATGTATGTTTTCATGGAAAACGAGGAAGTGAAAGTGGCCCCAAACTTTGGAACGGGGGTGTAGGTGGACCCAGATGTAGGTCATTAGCTCAGGAAGGAAGAGACGACAATGGATAGATTTCTGGTGCTTATCTTGGAAGCACTCTTTCATCCCTTATCTATGAAGTGAATAGATGACAGAGCAGAGCCCGAGCTTGAATATGTGATTAATGTGGTTTAACCATCAGCATCGGTTCACTTAATTGCACTGGTATTTGGCCTGTGTCATGCTTGCCCATATGCACTGACACTCTCTCAACATTTATTGTTGAACTGGACGTCCATATTTCATATAACGTATTAGCTGTTTGTTCTAATCTCACAGGGAGCCTTTTTCTGCGTGCTCTACAATATTGTGTCACATGACAAAAGTCCCTAACTCAGCAGCTGCTCGGAGCAAATGCACCTATGTGAACGAATCAAACGGCGCGCGCGCACGCACACAAAGACGCCAGCCGGCAAGCATCTCACAAGCTCCGCTTATCACTCGAGTGTGAAGGAAAATACATCCAATGCTAAAGGAGAGCAGTTTTGACTAAAGTGATTTCCATTAAAACTCCCTCAGTCCTGTTCCCGATAACGACGGCACTGGGATAGACCAGCCTTTCACGCTCGAGCCGAACCCTACGTCAGCTAGACAATCAGGGGAGAAATGATTTGTTTTTTTCTTCATCATGCTTATTTTAGTAAGTGCATGAGTGGTAGTTAAAACTAAAGACTCGGGAAGTTTATGCTTTAAAGCTTTAAACGTTTATTATGTGTGAGTTCAATCACAGTTGCATGATGCTGCAGTCACACTGTTGCAAATGCAAGTTCGCGGAGGAGCACAACGGTAAATTGATCGTTTGGCGTGGCGAGTTTTAGGCAGTTGATGTATTTGGTTTGGACACAGAAACATTGACCACACACTTCCTGAAGCAAAAGAACACAAGTATACTTGGCTACAAATTCGCTAGCAGAGTGACTAGACCAAGGTCATTTGAGAGAAATCCCTTTAATGTTTGTAACATATTTAAACGATTGGCAGTTACAAAAAGGAAAACACTCCACTGTCAAATTATTTTTCTATGTAAATGATGGATTTCAACATTTGATAAACCAGAGAAAACAGACAACAACAGAGACAGACCAAAGACAGTTCCTTTCAATTCCGCGACTATGACAGCTGTTGGCAAATGCCTGCCACTTGTAATCAGCGTTTAAGTCTTATAACCCTCTCTTGGCGTTTGTATAAACGATATGTGTGGCATTCTTTCAGGCCTGCTTTCCGATACAGTAAAGCTTTTGGCTGTAAAGTGCAGCAGGCTGATTTGAGTTACTTTCCATTAAACTTCCAAACCCCAGCACAAGAATTTCAATGAACGTGAAGAGCCTGGATGTGACATGGCTGGAGCTCTGATATTACAATGGATTATACTTGCTTATAACCAGGATTCAGTTTCAAAACAGTCTTACTTGATAACCTAAGGCTCATTGCATAACTTATTACACAAGTGTATTTTTGGAGATCTGTGCCTTTAATAATGATCATAACGAAACACAGTACTTGTAATACCCCAGAACACATTCTAATCTTCTAGTAGTTTATAATCTATATAGACAGACATATGTAAATGTGGCCAAATATGCCTTACTTTCGCCCTGTCTAAGTCACTTTGAGACACCATGTTGGAAGTGACACCAGTGACCTTCCAGAAACGTAAGCTTGCCGCTCATCGCTCATGGCTTGTGTCCCAGGGAATGTTTCAAATTCACGACTCAATCTAGCTACGTTCATAAATGGAAAGTACCAAGTAGAAACTGGATTATACAATCATGCCCTATCATGTACAAATACCACCTGGGAAGCAGTAGAATAGCCAAATGTATTTGCATCTACTGCAAAATGACCATTTTGTTTTGCAGACAGTATTTCGTGTTTGACCAGTGAGCAATAGAAGGCAACATGTGTCTTTTCAATACAGTAGGTGAAAGTCAGTAGAGACACTTATCAGAGAAAGTTTATAAACCCTTCATCGTTATCCGTGTTTATAAGTATATATATTACGGTGAGAGAAGTTAAGCGCAGACATGCTTACACTACACTCTCACCATTACAAATAACAGGGCAGGTTAATATTAAATGTAATAGGGGGTCACTGCGAACAAGTTGAGGTAAGCCATGTCTACGGTTTCAGATTCAACCTTTTATTCTGACTGTATCGTTATCGAAGCTGCTCAGCATGAAGGTGTTGACTAGATACCACATTGCACAAGTTATATTGCCATGCTACAAATGTTATCGTAAATGTTTTCTTTTGATATGTGCACACTAAAAGGCCCCGAGAACAATGTATTTTCGTAAGCTTTCCGTAATAGCTTTATATAAAATAATTATTCATTGTGTTTGAGCTTGAGAATCTGTAACTGTCTCAAATTCGTATGTACATTTTGCTCTTATAATTATTTGAATTATTATATTTAAGTTTATTTAAGGAACACTATTACTCTAATCTAATATTTGACTGATTGAAACCGGAAAAAACATTTTATTACAAGACAACTGCCCACAGAAATACAACATATTTTAGCAATTTTTTTCCTGGCTTTTCCTTAGGTGACAAAGACGATTTATTCTTCAACACATTCCAGAAGGTGCAATAACACCGACGCCTTGCTCTGAGAACCACCACTTTTTACATAATCACTGTAAGCTAAGTGAAACTTCACGTTTACCGAACTGCTATTTGACACAAAACCATAAAGATTTAAGGGGTTACGGTCTGGAGGGCCTTCTAAATCCAGACCGCCTGTAGCTCCACTAACGACACAGGCTGACACGCTGACCTCCCGCTGCAGTATTCAAGGCTCCTTTAGAGCACTGGGCGAGCCGCAAACGCCACCGCGGCCTTGTGTTTAGGTCTGCCCTGGTTGTTTTGCAGCTTTATGAGCTGTGGGGAGTGAGGCTAAAGCTCCCAGTAAATGATAAAACAATCTGTTTTCCGTGGTGCGGAACAATATTAGGACAGCAGGGCCTGAGGGATGGCTCATCATCATTTTGTAAAGTATTCTTTATGCTTGCTATCGTAGAAGGCTATTCTTTTAAAATGTCAAATTTCCCCCCGTGAAAATGGATGAAAATCGTAAAAATCGAAAGCAGATATGCAGTTGCAGACTGACGTCTAGATATCATGGCAAAGCTGTCTGGCAAAGTGAAAATCTGCGAGACTTACTACGATCATTGTAACGGACCGCTATGATATTTACAGTTTTACAGGCCGTTAACGTTCGTAGCTTTCCAGCCAGGAGGATGGACGGACACAGTTAGACTCGATAGCTGGTTTTCTAAACAGCAGTGGTGCTGAGAGACACTGCAGAGTTGAGACAGACAGTAGGCCTGGACTGTTTTAACACTTATTGGTATAGCTAGGTTGTAGCCTAGCTTATCTGTGTCTCTCTGGGGATCTGGGTTGCCTCTCCCACCAGTCACTGATGAACCCGAGAAACTGAGAAAGCTTCCACAGTCGATTAGTACCTCACAGGGTGCCCTGACTTAGAAGGGTAAAATACTTTCAAATTACATGTAAGCAAGATTTAACATGCTCCCAGAATTTACTAATGGTTTTAATGGGAGTTTAGATTATGTCAAATGACTACTCACCCCTCGAGGCTGCATATCATTTTTAACTAATAGTCTTTGCAGCATGGATATAACTCTCATTTGTCTTGCTTCGACCCCAATATACTGGATATGTTTGGGTTGTTGGCGCTTAAGTTTAAGACAAGGGTGGGACTCTGAGTTGATGCAAATGCAAAAAGCAAACAGGGCTGAACTCATAGTTAACCTCTGAACTGTCCCCAGACATTTATTCGTTTGCAAAATGCCTCTCTTGCCCACTCTCTTTCTAACACACACACACGCACACACACATCCTCTGCCTGAACACCCTAAATCTTCTAAAGTGCAAAATGGGGATCGATCAAAAGGCCCCTGGTTGTCTGTAATGGAGGTCCCAGTGTGCTGGTAGGTGGTCTTGGGCTTTCACTGTAGTCCAGCTGGACGCAGATTCTAGGGCTTAACTCATCCATGGAGAGAGTGTTACTGCCATACTCAGAACGCTGTCTCTGTCCTCAATGGCACTCTTTTCATTATAAAGTACACTAACTTAGACCAGACACTGGTTAAAAATAATGCACTTTATGTGGAAAAGGTGTCATTTGAGACCCAACAAGTCCACAGCCAGGACCCACTGTGGTCCTCTGTGTTTATCTCTCGTTCTGTTACAATGCCGTTATGTTGCCTTGAATTTCTTATCCTGTTCCAAAGTTCTAATTTCTTTGTGTACACAATCTGAAATCAAACCAAGCATCTTAAACCCACATGTACACTATTGGCTCGATACTCTGAATGTTTGCATTTGAAATTAAATTAAAACTGTGTGGGTGAAGTACAGATTATTTTATTTGTGGCTATTCAGTTACATATTGTTTTCAACATTTTCATTTGTACAAAGATTATTGGAAAAGACAATTTGCTTGACAGGTATTTTGTCAAATAATTAGCGCAGGCATATGTAGAAGTGCTTTCTTATTGGTACGTTGTGTGTTTGGCTTTGAGGTCTGCAATTGGTGTTCGTCAATATGAGCACCAAAGCATCTGAAATATGGATCTAAAAAATAGCCATAGCCTTAGCTTACCAGATCAGATAGTATGCTGAGAAAAGTTTCATACACCGTATCTGTGAATTACGAGGAACTATGAAATATGGCATGGCCAATTTGAGTTTTTCAGGGCCAAAATACTGAAGACTGCAACACAAACGATAACATACAAAAATCTTCAGGTTTGGCAGAATACAGGCCTATAGAGGGAGGACTACGTATAATAAGATTGTCGTTTCTAAAAGTAAAAACAATATGTACACAACTAAAACTGATTTGGGGCGAAACTCAAACTTGGGTGAATACTTCTATGTACTTGATGTTTTCTTTCGCATGCAAAACCCTTACAATCAGATTTAAATTCCTGCAAGGAAATTGTTGTTCATGTTTTTAAGCAAATGCAGATGTAGATATTTAATTGTTAAGTCTCATTAGATATTATCATATAAGGATTATTTTTTTGTTTGCATTTTGCAAAACAAATTTCATTTTCAAGAACCAATGTAGACAATTCACTTTTTGAACTTTATCAATTTCAATAAAATCCAATATTACGAATATACCAACAAAAAAGTTATACGGTACAGATTTTGAATCAAAATATCAAACTCTATTTTTCTGCACAGACTAAAGGATTGGATTCCCCTAGATTTCTGGTCAGATAGTGAAACTCAAATATGCCATCGATGCAAAATTCAACATATTTGTTGATGAAACATGTCGGATATTTATAAGTATTTATTTATCTTTGTTTTTGTAAGACAAAATATATTTCATGTTTTAGTAATGCAAACGGTTGGTTATATTCTTGGACATCAACACATTTCAATCAGATTAAAATGTTTATAAAACCTAGACGAAGGTCAAACAGATGAAAAAAAGCCTGGGAGAAGTAAAACTTTATCTGAACATATGACTGCCAAATTGTTTTGGTTCCTTTTGTGAGATATGATCCTACCTCATCTATCAAATACAATAGTTATTACAGTATGTGATCAAAATATTCTTCCGGTTAAAATAATTTGCTTATCCATCAAGAATATTATCATAAAACAAAATCTCTTTTGTATAGTAAGACGATCTACACAGCATCATGTTCTATACAAATGTATTCTCCACAACCAATGTACATTTTTCGTTTATATCTAAGCTATATAGCAGATTATTTTATCCCCCCGAAGAACAAACCCAGAACCCTGGCATGGGTAGAATTATACAAACTGCCTCACAGAACGTATGACAAGCTACTACCTCTTTGAGGACAATGACAGATGAGTAGAATGTGTAAGACAGGAGCAAGCTTCAAAGAAAGCACAAAAGAAGGTAACATAAGTAAGCAGCAATACATTTTTGATATCCTGGCATTAAAAAAAAATTAAATTAAATAACTTGAAACTTGAAAAATGAGATGGAGAAAAGTGTTTGCTTTAAATTTCATCTCTGCTCTCTGAACAGCCGCGGGGATGCTGTCCAACAGAAATGTTTACTTTTCCCTTTCTGATTCGGGGGCTGTGATGTGAAAGGTTTGCTTGTTTTTACAATCAAGATTCTGAAAATGAATTTTTAGAGTTGGTCTAGACAAGGATTATTTGGGTACTTTGTTTGACCAGTGGCAACGCACTTATAAAATCCCAGAAAGGAGAAGAAGTTGTGAAAAACCCATTCATGGAAAGAGTATATCATTTACTTAATTAAATTATAATTAAATTAGTGGCTATTACTGGTAATATCTACATTTTACTCATCTTATTCCTTCTGTTGAACATTCATATCATTATTATTCATGTGAATTCATCAAGAGAAAATAAATATTGTTTGCATGTATATTTGCTCTGTCAAAGCAGGCTTTCAAATTACCCCAATTAATAATGTGTATTTGGACGTATGGGAGAGGAAATACATGCATTCACCCAAGACATGGAATGTGGAAAGGAAGCAAAACAACAAAACAAATTAAAGTTGAGTAGGACCCCCGGTACCCAGCCACAAATGGCAGTTTTCAGAAGAACCAAGGTTGGGATTCTCTCAAATATGGGAAAGTTTCTATTTGGGTTCAATCCAACTAGGAATGGGGCCTGACAACGGTTTAGTAATGCCTTTGGCATTGCCTTTTCAACCTTCCTAGCACTAGAACACCCAGTACCAACCCATGGGAGGTGAGAAATTCAATCCAAACATTTGTCGGTATTTCTCTATCCTCTACCGCATTTCAGACAGAGATTAAATATTTTTTTTTCTGATCAAAAGTACCCAGACATCCATATGGTTATAATGTTAGTGATCTCTTATAATATGGTAGGGCTATCCCATGACATAATACTAACCACTATATTCCCACAAGACCATGCTAGCCAAACATCGATAAGGGCTGCTGCCTATTCTAATCAAAATGTATCCACAAGTTGCCTACGTCCCATGAGGCATTGCGTCAAAAGTGGGCGCGACTTCCGGTTCGAAGTAAACAAGCCGGAGTTGACACTCATTCCTTCATTAGTTGACCGTCATTCAAGATTTAGCGATCCAAACTTAATGATGTGGGAACACAACCTCAACGACATTAAAAGGGGTGATATAACAGTACCTTTACCATCCGCGGTAGATGGTTGGGAGGAAGCTGTAAGCCATAATCATCAAAATTATAACAAATTAAAGGCTTGAAATATCTCACTTTGTAAGCAACGAGCCTATAATAATATATTAGTTTCACATTTTAAGTTGAATTCCTGAAATAAATTAACTTTTCGATGATATTCTAATTTTTCGCAAATGGTCTGTAGATATTATATATAACATTAAATGTTAACTAATAGAGGAAATTAAACTAGCATCTGTCACTGTGTACCATTGTGCCCGCCAAGCTAGTCACAATAAAAGTGTATGCAAGGTAAAAACATCAGGTTACCTTCATGGCAGTTTTTCATTTATTAATAATAATTAATAAAAGACAAAAAGCTAGTTGACATTACATTAATGCTAAAATACCTGTTGTTATAACATGTCGAATCTAGGTCGGCGTCTCTTCTCCGGTTGCTTCTCGTAACCCAAAAAAGAGCGTTTTACAAGTACACAAATCTTGTTTTGCAAGTACACGGATCTTTTATTGCAAGTATACGAATCTTTTATTGCAAGTACACAAATATTTTTCTGCAAGTAAACACAATTTCTGCAAGTAAAAGGAATCATCGTTACAGGTACACAAATCTTTTTTTACAAGTACCCAAACCGTTTTTTTACGGAGCTTCGTCTGGTGGCACTGATTTTACTCCATACATGTCGTCCCTGAGCTCCGTAACGACATCTCTCATTAATGTTTGCGACTTTAAAAAGTAGAAAACTGTACTCGAAAAATACCCTAACCTCTTCGCTATGTAACACAAAATACCGTTGATTTACTACTTCCGCCACCCCATCGGAAGTTTCACCCACGTTCTATTTTACAGTAGTGCCCCCCGGAAACAGGTGGATAGGCCTTTAATCACAGCGATTGTAACATTCAGCATCACGTCCGTGTTTATCTTCTCACTAAACATCCCACTAAGTGAAGAGTCGCAAGTTTATAAACTATTTAGTCATTCAGCGTTCACCATCGCAAGCAGAAAAAAAAGTTCTGCATAAACTCCCCGAAACAACCTAGCCGCACCCCCCCCCACCCACATCGCTATGGAAACGGTACATCACAGAACAAGCCGCACTATTATAATCAGGTCAAACTTATAATCCATGTCTCCCTATCTCGCTGTGTAGGTGAGACTGGGCCGTGCATCATCTGTCGCTGTGTGGGTTTGCACTGGGAACAGTGGGCTTTGATGTCCAAGGTCTGCATTGAATGAGGTAATCACCATGTCATTGGGTGGAACGGGGGGGAAGTAGGCGGCACGAATGCTTAGTGGCATGGAGGCCGGAGAGGTACTGGCCTGGAACCGCCCCCTTTACTCTCTCAGTTACGGTTCACGCTGAACAACGCGAAAATTAAAACAAAGTAGCAAGACGAGATGTACAGTAGCGGTTCAGCAGATGTAAATGTTTTGGTCTGACCTCAGCTCATGACATCGTAACATTGGGTGAATGGGAGCTAATGGCTGTTAATTCAGTGTAGCTCAGGTAGTTAGTCTGACGCGTGTTAAAGTCCCGGGTTCATCCCTTAAAAAAAGGAGGGACTGGAACAAAGAGCACCACCCCGCTCTATCTTGTAAAATGCATAACATCCATCCCTACGCGCTGGAGAAGCTCATGGCCCTAAATCATAACACATCCACAGGCAGACTAGACCTGCTGTGCACAGTAGAGCTCTATCTGAAAGCTGTAACGTCATCACAACCCCGCCTGGTCCTCTCTGGTCCAGAGTGGAGCGGTTCGGAGGATACACAGCACCATGTCGCCAAACCCCCAGGCTTTCATCTGTCTGGACCTCTGTTTATTTTAGCTTTCGCCAACTGAAGTGCAGAAGAAGTGTGTGTATGCACGGTGACATGCAGGGGAGAGATCAAATGATCGAAACCAGCGCAAACCCACAAAGACCAAAGTACTGTAGGACCATTATCCATTTGCTGAGTCGCAGGATAAGGGACTCTAGGGGCTTTTTCGGCCAGATTACGGTTAAATTAACATGCTTTGGTATGATAGATGACACAGATTTATTTTTTTAAAGTGCTTTTTCTCAAATGCCTTGGCCTTTATTATTGGATCACTAGCTCGATTCAACTGTAATATAATATTATTGAACTGTGAAAGGTCTTGAATGATATAAAAATATCTAGCAGATGTTTAGCCCTGACATTTGGAACGTAACATCACAGCTCTTCCGAAAAAGATCTCATCTAACTGTCAATTGCTCACCATCAGCCGCACTCAGAGTCCTATCTCATCGCAAGCTCCTCCAGTCCACCCAAACACAGCCCCTTCAGTCCCGCTTAAGGATTAACTTCTCCCAAACTCAAGCTGTAACTTCTCCTGGCAGCGATGTGTCCACTCATATAAACATCTGCACCCATTTATGACTGAACACAGGATTAGCGCTCTATTCGTTTCCCAGCTTCAGCCATATGTTTCGCGGTTGTCTTTAAAGTGATCCTCTGGTGGTGGTCCGTATCAGTCTCGCTGTGTCCAAATTTCAAACCCTGAACTACTGTTTAACTTCTTTTTAGAAGTATCCCTTATTCCAGAAAATTCACTAGAAACCTGTTACAGTATCACTGTTTGAGAGGTCAGTTTTATCCTGAACCAACACTTTCTCTCATAATGTTTGAACAGTGCTGTTGGCAATAGTGCTGTTGGGAATAGTGCTGTAGGGAATAGTGCTGTTGGGAATAGTGCTGTAGGGAATAGTGCTGTTGGGAATAGTGCTGTTGGGAATAGGGCTGTTGGGAATAGTGCTGTTGGGAATAGTGCTGTAGGGAATAGTGCTGTTGGGAATAGTGCTGTTGGGAATAGTGCTGTGGGGAATAGGGCTGTTGGGAATAGTGCTGTAGGCAATAGTGCTGTTGGGAATAGTGCTGTAGGCAATAGTGCTGTTGGGAATAGTGCTGTTGGGAATAGTGCTGTAGGGAATAGTGCTGTGGGGAATAGGGCTGTTGGGAATAGTGCTGTAGGCAATAGTGCTGTTGGGAATAGTGCTGTAGGGAATAGTGCTGTTGGGAATAGTGCTGTAGGGAATAGTGCTGTAGGGAATAGTGCTGTTGGGAATAGTGCTGTAGGGAATAGGGCTGTTGGGAATAGTGCTGTTGGGAATAGTGCTGTTGGGAATAGTGCTGTTGGGAATAGTGCTGTAGGGAATAGTGCTGTAGGGAATAGGGCTTTTGGGAATAGTGCTGTAGGGAATAGTGCTGTAGGGAATAGGGCTGTTGGGAATAGTGCTGTGGGGAATAGGGCTGTTGGGAATAGTGCCGTGGGAATAGTGCTGTGGGGAATAGTGCTGTTGGGAATAGTGCTGTTGGGAATAGTGCTGTAGGGAATAGGGCTGTTGGGAATAGTGCTGTAGGCAATAGTGCTGTGGGGAATAGGGCTGTTGGGAATAGTGCCGTGGGAATAGTGCTGTGGGGAATAGTGCTGTTGGGAATAGTGCTGTTGGGAATATGCTGTTGGGAATAGTGCTGTAGGAAATAGGGCTGTTGGGAATAGTGCTGTTGGGAATATGCTGTTGGGAATAGTGCTGTTGGGAATAGTGCTGTTGGTAATAGTGCCGTGGGAATAGTGCTGTTGGGAATGGTGATGTTGGGAATAGTGCTCCAAAGCTTGAACTGTATTGTGGATTGAACTTTGACTCTCATTTTAACCAGAGTCTAATATTAAATTACAATCAGATGAAAGAGATAAGAGAGCAGGCGCTCTATCTACATGTTCACCAGTTATCTCCAACTTGCTCTGCCAGGCTCAGCCCTGGTACTGTGAGGAATGTGAGAAGCCTGGCTTCAGGCCCAGACAAGGCTAGCATAGTGCTGGACAAGGTTAAGACGTTCTCCAGAACTATGTGTGTGTGTGTGTGTTGTGTGTGTGTGTGGGGGGGTACTCAAACATGTCCCACAGACGAGACAAAACTATACACTGCACTGCAAGTGCTTATACGTACCCTGCCATACTGTTACATGAACCTACATTTGATATTGGCGATAAAACGTTTTAGGTCAACAACTTTACCCTTTCTCCTTTACTTCAAAGACATGGAGGAAATACATGACTACGGTCCTGACGAAGTGCGACGTGGAATCCTGACGTGCGATTGGCTAATATTATGACAATGTCGCCAGGGCAGAGTAAGAGGAAAAACTTCATCTAAAGATTTAGTTATGGCCATGGTAATGCATTGCAATTGTTTTTCTGTTCCTCAATAACTTTATTTTCTTCCCTTAGAGCCGGCCTGCTGCATAAATAATTCTAATAATGATTACACCAATCTGCCAAAACATTACGACCAATCACACCTGAAGCGGAAAAACTTTAACCATCAACAATCAGTTGTCTCAGTCAACGTGTTGGATGCTAGAGAAATGGGCAGGAGTAAAGACCCGAGTGACTTTGACCAGGGCCATTTTTAATGTTGTCTTGGCTGTATGGCAATAATTGCAGCAATGCACAGCAGCCATTTTGTTAAATATAAGTTAGTTATGGGCTAATGACTTTGAAGAGGGGCTAATTCTTTCGTAGTTGAAATTAAATTGTAGGTGCTTAGAAATATGATGACTTGCTAAAATGGGGATATATTATATGCAATGTATCCAAGATCCTGAAAAAATTATAACTCAGTCAGTAAAGAAACAGCTAACGAAGCTAACGTTAGCGATTCATGCTTGTGAGTTAGCTAGCCAGTAATGTTAGCAAACTAAAATCTGTCAAACTTGCCTCATTCAGCTATTGTTACTGCGTATATAATCAAACTGCTGACATTAACATGATATGAAATTATTAACAGAATATATTCTCACAAAATTTTATAGGATTTCGAATTGTTGCCATTTTTGTATCACTAGAAACAAAATATATTCACTGAGTTAATAATCATCCATTTTAGGGGAGGTGGAATGTTATTATCTTATGCTGACTCAATGCTTTTCATCTGTTTCTACTATTCCACATCAGGCCAACATGAGGTCAAAACTTTACATTGTTTCTCCAATGGTAAGTTTAGCCCTCATGTCAGCTTGAAGTGGAATCGTAGTAAGTGTTTCTTTCTTCGGTCTCTGGGCCTCACATGCCACCTGGCGACTGAGTTTTTAGTAATAGGTCAGTGGACTGTGTGTGACCTTTCTCTCGGTCTCACTCTACATACCTGAGTCTTGAATAGTTATCTTTTTTGAATAAACTTTAACATTTTTCTCTTAGCTTTCAAATGTATGACCCTAAAGCTTATTGTGGTGTGGGGTCTGCTAACCAAATTGCGCTCGCCAAAAGACTAGAACCAGACTTGCCTCTCTCCATACCTTGAATTGCTTTTCTTCATTCGTTTTCCCACAGGGCAATTGCTTTTATTACTAGTTATGCATCCGCTGTTCTGTTCATTTATTGTCCGCCGCTCCACTTTGACAAACATTTCCATTTATCTTTTTCATTCCCAATTGAGATGTTTTTATTTGTAATCATGGAAACGTTTAAGAAGCTGAACTCTTACATAAGGTGAAATTGTGTCCTCTACAACGTTGGCAAGCAGCCCGAGTCCTGACAGACAAAGGCAGCCACTCACAATGAAGCATCTGTAGGACACAACCTCTAAGGGGAGTAGGGCTTAATGGCAGTGTATAGGGATGGTTCATGTATTTCCCCTCAACTCCACACTCAGCCTTATCTATAGAATTAACAATTGTCAGATGGCAGATGATTCGGATGCAATTTGTGAGGATAAACGCCATGGTGACCAATTGGCTGAACCCAAATAAGATAGCAAGAAACAACAGCTCAACATCACGGCACTTTCTTTTGCCACTGCATACCAAAGAAGCAGAAATAGAAGGCCTACGCCTTCACGTCTTTTCCTGTGTTAGCTGCACCTTGAAGAGAAACAGCTGTAATGGAGGGACAGATTAAAATAAAAGCAGCAACTCTTATAGGGCCTCGTAGAATTTCACAGGACTGAAACAAACCCTGAAGGATTTCCAAAATACGAGTTCATAAAAATATGACAGAAACAAAAACAGGCAAGGAAAAAATGACATTAGTTTTTTGCTGTATAGTATATTTATACACCGCTGGTTTTGTATAGGGTGTAGATTTTAAATCCCGTAGTAATACATTAAAGTACAGTTTTATAGCACCATTATTTGAGCACTGAGTGAAAAATCCCTTTAATGGTATTTAGTAGTATATAGTATCACAATATGACCACTATCTTACACTTGGATCAGAACCACAACTACCATCTCCATTTGGGTCAGAACAAGTCACCCATATCATGGAAAGACATTTGCCAAGACATTGCACTGTATGCTGAGTGAGTTTGGCAATGCTTGCAAGATATAAATTATACACATAATGACTTCCATTTGCTTGCCCAAAATAATATTATTTATGTCCATTCCTTATACAGACATAACCATTAATCCAGAATAAGTTAAAATGGCACTGAGAACCTACTGAGCCGGTTTGACATACTGTAAGCCTAAAGTATACAGAAGAGATATTCACATCATGTTGCTGCACATTCACTTACATTTATCATACCTATGGTAATCCCAGAAATACATACTTCTGAATATGGCAAAGTAGCAATTCCTCATTCACACCTCGTACTTGTGAGTGCAGATCAGTAAGTGCAGTTTATTTTTGACCTATGTAACCAAGGCCTGGCACGCCTAAGCAAACACAAAAGTCTTATTGCAATTAAAAGTAGATAAATCCTGTACAAAGTGCCCACCAGAGGGTGATTTGGATAACGAAGGCAGGATATTGCATGATGCCTCTTGGAGAGACTCATGGGAAATTGGGGGACCCAAGACCACAGGCGATGTGCATCGTCAGGGTACAAGAGTAGGGCACGGTTTCGGAGGAATTGTCTGCCCAATATCAAATCTTCAACAGGTTCCAGAGGGCAACGATTAGAATGAAATATGATCTCTGGAAAAAAAATGAAAAATAAGTGAGCTGCCATACTGACTGTGACAAACATACTAAATGCCCCTGTTCCTGAAAATGAAGAACTTTCACCATTCTAGCCTTGATACTCTCTCAATGAGTAATAGACTTCCTTATGCTGTGTACTCCCTGGACATACATATCTGAAACAATTTTCTTTTTGTCTTTTCTGCTAATGCCAGTAAAACAAATAGGCATTAACGGAAGCAATAGCTGAACAGAGCGCAGTCACTTGTTGTCATTTTGTGGTATTACAATTTCAGCGAGGGACAGGAAGGAAGAACTTTCCAGAATGTTGCGCATCCATTAGCTTGCAGCATCATCTGATTGTTAGTTTTGGCCAGCGTAATTGCCAAAAACAAACTTTGATACAGAGGAAGTCACCCCTAAAATAGCATGGTCTTTCCTTGGCTCTTTAGGAATGCTCTGTGGCCTTCTGAAACAGAAAGACTCACTTCTTGATGTAACAACTGCAAAGGGTCAAGGGAAACTAGGAACTACAGTATCTTAAAAAGTATTTGTCCCCTTTCAGTTTGTATTCTGTTTTTGCACATTTGTGTTTCTAGATCTTTGAACAAATTCGAATATAAAATAAAAAGAAACTGAGTGGGAAAACCTCACACTATCGCTCCCTTACACTGGATCACTGTCTTGCTAAAACCCTGTCTGTTTGCACTCAAGGGAAATTGTGAAAATGGATCACTTTCAATCCATAAGAAAGAAAACGCTTTTTTTGCCTATTTGAAATGGACCTTAGTCCGAGATGACTTAGGTGGTCACTGAAATATTGAGTTCAGTGTGGTCCAGCGGTTTAAGCAATTGACCCCGGTACACATATCGCCAGTCGGAGCGGGTTTGAATCCGTCCCGCTGACCTTTGACCTCCCTTTCGTCTGTCTTCCCTATCTTTCCAACACTGTCAACACTGATCTCTTAATAAAAGCTCAAACATTACAAAAACAGATACAGACGATGTTTCAGCAATGTTCTGGGTGGATAATTATGTTGTTGGAGAGACCTGCCTCGTCTAGTTCATTCTACTGACGTATGCTAGCGTGCAGACCTTTAAACGAGCTTCTGGTTGTTGGATGTATGGGTTTATTCCACGCACCGATTTACTAGCAAATACTCAGTTGAGCAATTGTGATGTGATGAACAGCGTACCGTCTTGGCCACATGTGCATTGAATGACTCGTCTGGCCGGGGAGTTGCTATGTAGTACATCACATTGATGCAAGGATACACAAGTAAAGGAGAAAAATCGGGTAATGTTTTTTCAGTGAAGAAACAAAGTGCAATAAAACTTACCGTTGGACTGCTTAAGATCTACAGAGTGAAACAGAAACGTGAACTGGATTGTATCTCTCCAGTTGGTCATTTATATTTTGAAAGTTTCAATGCATCTGGAAGTAATCAGGTAAGCGACACCAAACACCTTACCCCGAGTTATTTGAAATATGATTTCATGTTTTCGCTTAACGATCTTTACACTCTTTACAACTGACCATGCACTCTTCCCTGCCTTAATGGACGGTTTGGCGTGGGTACGCAATAAGCGGTGTTTTCCTGCAACAAATACCAAAGCATCTCAGGCAATCGGACCCAATTCCCAGTTCTTTACAGGCCTGCTCGGGAGGTAATCCTTGGACAAACAGAAGCCACATTTGACTGGGCAGGAATGTTATCTGTTGCTGATCTTCCTTGGGCCACGGCAGACCTCTTCAGAAGACACGACCGGGACATCCGAGGGATTCCCAAACATCTGCATGCCGCATCCCCCCCCATGGCTCCCAATCATTAGGGTGGGTGGGGTATTCTATGTGGGTGCTTTCATAGGGGTGACTGGGCTAGCATTATGGCTAGCTGTCCTGTAGACAAGGCTAACTTGATTAAGATAGATAGACCGGCTGGGACAATTAATCAACGGTCAGATGAAAAAATGTTAACTGCGTCCTTATGTTGCCGGGCAGCCATAATTAGGTTTAATTATTGTTGTGTGCTTCTACATCTTAAGAAGTCTTTTACATTTGCGTCAAAGGGTAAATGTAACCGCTTTTAAATATATATTGTTGCCACTTTCATGTTGACAAGATGACTGAGTTATATGTCTTTAGAGAAGAAGAACGTATCAGTGAAAAAACGTGATGTAATAGCAATGTTGGGGCCATAGCTTTAACACACCGCCCTACAACTGCTGCTGTATTGGAGCGTTGAAGTCTATTGAACAGAGGACCACAGAAATGTTCTTGCAAATCTATTTGATCTTAGAGTAAACTTTTAGTGGAACAGAACAAACCTAACATATGATGGCTCACTCTTATAGGATATTGCCGAACTGCAAACGCAATCAACAGCTCTTGGAATGAAAGTTGGGTAAAAAACGGTGACACAGAGAGTGTTGAGAAACCTGCGCTAAATGGTATTCAGAGGGTTGTCAAATTACCTCTTGCTAATTAATATTGATGAGGCGCATGTCTTGATGATCTTCAGGTCAATTGATTCCAAAATTTTTGACAAATTTAACAATACAAAAATTGTGCATTATGTGTGCATTTATTTATTTCTCCTTCATGCCAAGCATATAAAGACAAAAATACATGATTGTGTGTTTAAACAATCAATCCAGTTTTGGCACCTAATAATGGCACCTAACAGGAAAGTCACAACATTGTAAAAAAAAAACTGCTGATGAGTTTCGGGGGTTGTTTATTTGATTCATGTATTTATTTCTGAGAAATAGTCGCTCTTTTGCGAGACAGGGATTCTTAATAAAGCTAAGGAAAGCAATGAGGTTGCCAAGTGATATCAGTCATGACCTCATATTTCTGAAGTGATTTACGTCACATGAAACCCTGAAAACCTTGTCGCTTTCGAATACAAATATGCTTTAATATTGAAATAAAGGCATACAACCCTTTTTCATTAAATAATTAATTAATATTCCCATAATCTTATACAAAAGCAAGTCTTCATTTGGATGTGAGGGAGTCTATGTAAAGTTAACTGGTGATACTCAATTAGAAATGTATATAACTTATAATTGTTGCCTGTTATTTATGGCAAGTCTGTTGAGCAGCATATTTATTGGTAGCAATTGTTTTCCAAAGTATAATTCTAAGGGCACTGCTTTGCAAAATAATCTATTTCTGTTTTATTGAGTATTGTACTTACACATACAACAATGGTGGCATCATATTTACCTGTTCAGAATCCAATATGAAAATGACCCATTTAAAAACGATAAAAACAAATATGCCTGTGTAAGTACATACCCAATAACGAGTCTACATCACCTCGTAAAAATATAATTGATGCATTTTATATTGCTTTACTATACTGTACTGTCTGGACTAATGGCCAGTTCTAAGGAACAGAACATAGAGAGAGCATTCTTTCTGCCTGCTCTCAGAGGGGTCTCTTACTGGCTTCCTGTCATTAAAGAGACAGCACTCTGGAGAACTCTGGGTGACTGACATATTACTAGCAGCACTTTGTGACGGACACAGCACGAAACTTATCTGGACAGCTGTGGAATTTGCTCAGGGATAACAATGTTTTTTGTATAAGCACATAGTTAATTTTACTAATATAATTTTATATTTTAAGTTTAATTTCTCTGATGTTAATCCATTTTCAAGACAAGAGCCTCTCTTGGATCTTAAATATAATATATATATATTTATAAAAAAATATATATATTAAACAGCTCTACTGCCATAGAGCATAGAAATATGTTGTTGACAACATATTTTTCGACAGATTCCAAATCTAAGAAGATGATCTTCAAACACGACATTTAAGTGGTGTACCAAACACCAACAGCACAGAAAACCAAACTTCAAGACACACTTAAAACGTATACACAAAAAACACCTGGGTGCTTTGACCTACAGTTCAAATGACAAACTTTCGACTCTCATTCGGCACACATTCTGCTAATTACACTGTGAACACTTACTTTCTGCAGCCACTGAGTGTAGTTTTCCATGACATTCTCCAGGTGTTGGATCTTCTGGGTCGCAAAGTCCTGTTCCCGCGGTGGGGCGTCTCTCTGCAGTGCGTTGGCATTGCCAAACTGTGGGGCTGCTTTACTTTGCCTACAGGAGTTGCCCCCACTTCCATCTCCCTCAGGAAGGATAAAGGTGTAGGTGCACTGTCCATGCTGGAGTCTGTGGTACCTCCGACTATTACCACTACTACTACTACTACTACTAGCACTACTACTGCTACCACTACTACTGCTACTACTACTTCTACTACTGCTACTTCCACTTTCTGTACTACTACTACCTGTGCTGCCTGCACTACTGTCAACACCTTTCCTTTGCTCGCCTCCAACGCAGCCCACTGCCACCAAGAGGGTTGCCAACGACACTAAACGGCAGGCAAACTTATTCCCCAACATTCTACCAGCCTGGGAGACAGGTTGAAAAGAAAAGTCGTTGTCTTGGTCCCTTTTCGAGTTTCTTTCCACACACCGGTTTTAACCGCGGGCCGGCGTTGCTTCGGCCGGAGCGGAATCAGAATGCAGTGAGGAACACCGTTGACGTTGAACATGCGTCGTCCATCCCCGTGCCGGACCTCTCACTGGGAGGATGTCTGGAGGGCATCGCCGGTGTGTCCATGCGTGTACGGGCACTCACACGTACGCGAGCTCAGGAGTGCTCTGTGTCCGGTCAAGAGTCAGACAGAAGTCAGGTCGCCCGGGGCTACCCCGCGTGCACGTGTTCTACTGTGACAGCTTGTTTACATTGATGATCCTCACTGAGACAGCTTGCGTGTGTTGCATGGATGTCTACGTGTGTCAGGTGTGAGTGAAGGCGCATACAGAGGATAATCTCATCAGACCTCCCCCTTGTGTCTCTCCTTTGCTCTTCCTTCTGCCTCTCTGCTCTGGTTTCCCTGTGTGACTAAATGGCTGGTGTGAGGCTCAATAAAGAACAGCACTAGGCTTCCAGTACACTCTGAGCCTGCCCCTCACGCAGACCGCAGAGGAATGTGTGTAAAGACGAGTCCGTCTGTGTGTGTGTGTGTGCGCGTGCTTGCGTGAATGCATGCGCAAAGGACCCCAGCACAGAGGATGTGCTCAAACTGCAAGGATTGGTTTACAAGCTCTCTGACCTCAGGCTTGTGATGTGGCCCGCCCCCTTTGGTACACAGTCTGTTCCCGTCTCCCCGGCACTACAGTAAACAGCGCTGGACTCTCACCGGCCACCACTCAACCATACAACACATGGGTTCACAATCCTGATAAGATAATAAGAGCTGCTTACTTGTTTATTTGCACAATTCATTCATTTTCAATAAAGCTGGGGATGTATGCAAGGTTTTAAGACACATACCGGTTTGAGTGAAGTGATTCAGCTAATTTTCCGTTTCTCCCTTCGCCATAAAATCGCCAATACACGGCGCGTAACTCTAGAATAGCTGTCGAAATTCCGATCTGGGAGTTCTGCGTGATTTCCCGAGAGCAAAACCAATATCCAAGCGCGAGTAGATAGATGAGGAATGTCATCATATGGGGCATTCTCCGGTGAAAGGCCCAGGTTCAAAGGTCAAGTCCCTATTATGGACAGTACCCTGACATCCCTATGACTCAGAGCACGCTAGCAAAAGATAGAAGCCCGGGCCCTTATCACTTCACTGTGGTCCAAACTACGCTGATGTGAGTGTGATGAAGTGTGTGTATTCCGTGATAGCTGGGACAAAATCATGTTGGGCTCAAAGTGTGGGAGAAGAGGTGGGGTGTGAATTAATGCACGGAGGACACGGAAGATAAGAAAGCCCCAGAATAACCCGGGCTAGCGAAGACACAAAACATGTGCAAACATTTCTGGGAATAGCGCCCTAAATTCAATGTGAACTAGTGTGGCATATCATCGAACTGTGTGTGTATTTATTCAAAACAACTAGCGTTGCCATAAATACTAACTTAAATGCCATGTTGTCAAATGGGATATACTATCAAACGGATCTCTGTATACATGCCTAGGCATGACTCTACATGCCAATACGTGTCCTCAATCATATTCCGAAGCTGAAATACAATTTGTCATATCAGAAAGCATTTTTATTCCAGCTTACATTGGCATACTCTGTGTCTTTTCATAACAAGCAGCAGTTTCCTCTACAGAAGGAAACACACAAGCTGTTCGTATTTACAGCATCCTAATTGAGTTGTGCAATCTCCGATCTGAATTCTCACAGGAATGTAAACATCGTTTCAACGTTACTACAGTCATTTTTTAACTATTGAGGTCCCAAGTGCCTCTTCGAAGGTGAAAAAGAAATTATTTTTCCATTGAGCAAGGCTGTTAACCGTAATTGTGTAGTGTGATCACAATGTGGAAAGTCCAATTTGGAGCTGTGTGAAGATGACAGTTAAAATCGCGTAAACTTCGTCATGGGTACTTGCCCTCAAAGCTCTCTAGTTTAACTAGTGATGGTCTTAATTACATTTCTGCTCAGTACCAGTCAAAGGTTTGGACACACCTAATCATTATTTTTTTTTTACCATTGTCCACGTTGTAGGATAATTGTGAGGATATTACAATTAGGAATTAACTGTGGAATCTAGCATTGAACCAAAAAGTATTAGGCAGCTTAAAATGCATTTCATATTCAAGATTCTTCAAAGCTGCCACCCATTGCCTTGATGACAGCTCTGCACAATCTTTACATTCTCTAATCAGCTTTATACATTCCATCACATTCCAAATACATTCCTGGTAAGCTTTACTATCCTGGAACGTATTTCAATTAACAGATGCCTAGTTAATTTGTGTAATATCTACTCATCTTAATGCATTCGAGGCAATCCGTTGTGAGTTGTGTTGTGAAAGTGTTGGTACACAGAATAACAGTATAATTCCTGTCATGCAGTAGTTCCTAATATGGCATGAACAGCTCAAATAAGGAAAGAGAAATGACAGTCCCGTCATTACATTATGACATGCATAATAATAACAAACCTTTATTTATATAATATCTTTCGTACAGCTTATGCAGCTCAAAGTGCTTTACATAAATAAAAGTTTGAGAAATAAGAACAAATGCACATAAATACTTTGTTATTCTTATTTTTTGGTAGGGTGTTCCACAGTTTGGAGCGGATTGTGACTTTAAATTTCCTGCGAGTGAGGTTTTGTGCCCTTTGATCGTTTGCAGAATAATATCTGAAGGTCCTTATTGGAACATTAGGCCTGAGAGAATCCGTAAGATAGGCTGGCCCTAGGCCATTTAAAGTTCATAAAACATCCTGCTGATGACTGGGAGCCAATGTGATGACTCCAGAACTGGAGCGATGCCGCTTTTTGTTAAAAGTCTCGCAGCAGAGTTCCGAACAAGTTTAAGTCTTTTTGCATATTTTTTAGTTTATGAAGGGTTTTACTTTGGCAATATTTCTCAAGTGAAAATAGGAGGTTATGTTCATGGAAGGACTGTAAGGTACGTTTCCTCATGTAAAACCGGAAACAGGCACCCATGATGACTACCAGAGGAAAGGAAAACCCAGAGGTACTCCTACTGCACGTACACGATGTCAAGCCCTTACACCCGCCGGTGCTTCGGCCCCACAACCGCTGCAGGAGGATACCAGTGTCGTGAGGAGGGCCCGCCGTCTAGGATGCAACGGCAAGCCGGATGCGGATCCGGGAGCGTGAAGAAGCCCCAGCAGCAGCTTGGAAGTCTTGCACTGCTCCACTGTCCAGCCATGGGTTCTCGAGCGGCAGGTAAGACTACAGAGTTCTCCCTACGGAACCATGGGCTTTGGTGGAGCTCTGGGATCGGTGGCAAGCAGTGGTGTTTAAGGGCTGTTCAGGGCTGATGGTGCTGCACTAAATTGCCTGCCCTCCACAATCACCTGACCTCAACTCAACTGAGCAGAGCTGTAGTACTCGAGACCGGTCTCGGTCTCGAGACCGGTCTCGAGACCACTTTTTTAAGGTCTCGGTCTCGTCTCGGTCTCGGTTACATTTGGACTCGGTCTCGACTCGGTCTCGGACAGTAAGGACTCGTAAATTCCGCCGAGACCAGCGTAGAAATTATCGCCCACAATTTTTTCTAGCAAAATATTTAAGTATGACATGTAGAGGCTGTATTTCCATTGGCTGTATTTCGTCCAGAGTCAGACTGTTTTTTTCTGATGTGGGTTATCAGAAAAAATGTGGGTTATCTACTTTTGAAGAAAAGCCCACCCCCAGCGTCGCTAGAGCGTGCACCCATTCACGTAAATACTTCAATCTTAAACATATGCTCGATCATGTCTGCACAATCTGCCATTATATTCGTTTTGCCTATATTCAGCACATTGAGCACAAATAAATAATTTGTCCGAAAACACACAGCGGTTAGTAATTAAAATACATATATAATGTTGAAAAGCTACAGCCGACGTCCTTCCATGACTTTTCCTAAATACGTGCATTTTACCTTGTCCCGTTTTCAGAATTGCAAAATCACAAACCGAACAATATATAAAACTACTATTTACATGTTTTTTGATACCTAAACTGCCTTCCTGTCGCCAAAATCCCACGCCGCTGGGCGTTGGTACCCTAATTGCGGTACCCAGACACCGATCACACTTCACTGAGCCTATGATGGCAATGGTTGAATGGGCGATACACAGACAAATACTACGAGAACACATATAGACAATAGTCTGATTGGCTTGGTTGAACTATAAAAAAGAGGTACGTTTATAAAGAAATATGTTTCACTAAATAAACAGAACGAATTCCGCCAAATACATACAGCCCCATTCATGTGTCATGCGCCTATTGTACTCAATAATTAATAACGAATGAACCACAGTGTATTCATATAGCCTACAAGAGACTTCAACAAAATATTGTTTTATATCGACATTAAACGAATATAAACAATAATTATTAATAGGCTAACTACAAATGGGCGATAAATGAAATTACTCATGCACACAGAAGGACGTGGGACATACATAAGTCCGGGGGGCATACGGCAGAAAGAGCATAAAACTGGAACGGTTATGGTCCGATCTATATGAAACTGAACCCGTTTTGGTCCGATCTTTATTAAACTGGACCGGTTATGGTCCGATCTATATGAAACTGAACCCGTTTTGGTCCGATCTTCATTAAACTGGACGGGTTTTGGTCTGATCTATATGAACACTGTGCGCAGTTCAACCGGGTTAGTTTGCTGCTGTCTCATGTGCACTCGTAACAAGACTAATGAACACTGTGCGCAGTGCAACCGGTTCGTTTGCGTGTCCTGCTCAAGCAGACAAACAACTGAAGCTGCGTGCCGACTGTGGACAGAAAAGTAATTATAAATAGATTTGTTTATCGGCCAATCATGCGCAAATCATTTTATTGCAAGTCGCTTGTGATCTAAAATATGTTAGCATTTACTACATCAACATAGGACATACAGTTTGATGGATTTTCATTTATTCGATTTTTAGAAATTTTTATATCATAGCCTGTGCATTTTAAAATCATGGTTTTATTTTCGTATTTTATGGTTACATAAAACAATAAATAGGCCTACATACTCTTTTAATAAAATTCATTTCATTCAGGATGACAACAGAGTAGATGATCTGATGCTGTTGGTCAAGTGTTTTTTTTACATTGGTCAGTGGACCAAAAACATGTAATATTATTTAGTGTTGATATGACTGGTCTCGGTCTCTGCCCCCTTCGGTCTTGGTCTCGTCTCGGTCTCGGCCCCATTCGGTCTCGGTCTCGGTCTCGTCTCGGTCTCGGCCCCCTTCGGTCTCGGTCTGGTCTTGGTCTCGCTTTAGGTGGTCTCGAGCACAGCTCTGCAACTGAGATTGTTTATACTGCAGAGTGAAGGAGAAGCAGCCAACAAGTGCTCAGCATTTGTAAAATCGCGTCTGAGACTACTAGAATAAAAGTGACTGCCTCATGAACCTTGTTGAAAGAATGAATGTTAAAGCATTTTAAATAATCTTAAATATAAATGTATTGATTTGATAAACACTCTTTTGATCTGCCTAATACTTGGTTTCTATACGAGTCCATATTGGGCAAACGAAGGACATTTATTAATGAAAATATAAACTATTACAAAAAGAACACTAAACAAGACGGGACATAAGCAAAACGTAAGAAAATAAACACTGACAAGACCCAGTGGGAAAGGAAAAACTGGATAGTGTTGAGGGAAACGGGCAATAACCGAATAAAACAAGTGTCCATGCGTCACACAAGGGAGAGGGCGTTGGATTTCACAGGAACGGGCATCTTGTAGTGCGAAGACGTGACACGTATGTGTTTATTATATTATAGATATTATGTGTTCACTAATATCCTACAATGTGAAACATAGTGAAATAAAGAAATAGCTTTTAATGTGTAGATCTGTCTAAACTACTGACTGGTACTGCAGGTTATTTAGCAAACTATATAGGGCAAACATTGGAATTGGACAGATTCCATTGCAATATCTACATGAATGACCATTAATCTAGAACATAAATTACCCGCATTATATTATTATGAGGCGTGTAATGACTGGCCAGGGACAGGTCATGCCTTGATGCACCTACAATTCATCAAGGCAGAAGCCTGTTTTTTTGGACCAGCATTGCACGCAACTATGCTGGAGGCAAAAATAGGGTACTCTAGTGTGTGTGGTTACATTTGGCTTCTTTGATATTTGACAAACTTTGAAGAATATTTTTTACTTCTGAATCTGTCCCAAGAATATTTATTTGGTCGTCAGTTCCTTTTTGGCACAGGAATATATAATGTGAGATCGACACAATAGTAAAATGAAATGCCAACAAAAGTATAGGCAACTACACCATCATTCATGTCCCTTACTGGTATATTTTTGTATGTTAGCTGCTCCATAAGATCTGAACTAAGAAACCTTTACAGGCCACACAGTTATTCATGTGTCCAACGCTCTCTTCTCTTTTTTTTGATCACTCACTCGCTGAGGATTTTGGTCTTTTTGGATGTATTGTCTTCTATTTTTAATCTTTACCGTGTCGCTAAGCTGCAGATAATGGACCTCTGGTTTCCTACGTACATGATGGCCTGTCGACTGTTAATCTCACTTATGGTTGCCTCCCTTCTGTGACAGTGTCAAAGCAAAGCATTGTCAGTGCTGGTCAGTACAACTCATGCTTCAATCAACACGCAGATACGTTCTTACCTTACCATAAACTTGACCTGAACTTTGCCATCGAGGTGGATGGAAGGAAATAAGCATCTGCTTTGACAGCGGACAGAGCCCAGTGTCGGCGTTGAGTTCGAGGCCTCCTGGAACAAAGGGGATAACTAGGAATGGCAGCACGCTCAATCTAATGGTTCTGGGGTGTCACTCTTCGGGCCGTCTCGCCCTGATGACATCATCCCTCACGGCGTGTGTCACGTCGGGCCGTTTGAAGAATCACCCGAGGAATCTGCCGCACCAGGAATTAGTCCAAGGTGCAAGGAGGCAGACTAAACATGTCTGTCTCTTTGTCTCTGTGTGTTTCTCTCACTCTCGTTATGAGACATGTAATCTATAGAGCAGACCCAACCGGTGGCCCGTTTCCAGTTTCAGCTCCGCTGCTTTTTCTTTAACATTGATTACATTTCTTGAATTTCTACCCTTTCGTTGGTTGAGTGCGTTTCCTCGCGAGTGAATCTGTTTCTTTCTTCTTCTCGAGGATCCTGGGCTTCCTGAAGTTTCCCCGTGAACCTATGTGAGCACGTCACTCACAACACACAGGTGCATATAATCACGCACAAACACGTGTCTTAATTATCTTATTCTCAAGTGTGGAATGATCACATGGTGCTGAGTGCAACTATTGTGTTTATGCTTTACATCCGTTGACAGCCCTGAGGGACCGGACTTTGAGTCTTTCGGTCGGAGCACGGAATATGACAGCTCTAACCTCGCCTCAACACACAACAACACTAGCAGATGTTTGTGCAGGATGCTTGAATGGCATGGATGCTTGGCTATGATAAACGTGGGGCCTTATGTATGTCCTGATATATGTAACAAATAAGAAGTGTCATAACCTGTGAAACAGGATCAGAATTTAGAATACGTTTCTAAAGTCGCTATTGAGTGGTAACTCTGCGTTAAGGAATATTAACTTTGTGCCTTCTGTAACTCCTATTGTCTGCCTGACCTAGTATTATTTCTCTCACAATATGAGAAGTCAGCAATGTGCTAGATAACATAGGAATTTGTTTTGTCATCTGGATTTTTTGCATGACAACTGAATGAGGCGTCTTAAACTGCATGGCGTGTAGAGAAACTCTTTTAAAATCTTATTACGGTTTATAAGCAAACATTGCTATTTTTTGAGATTCCAGAATACGTGTAGACTATATGTTGTAAGACAAAATAGTGGCAACATTTTTGCTGCATTCAAGTACATTAAGGAGAGAAGTGCTAAAGTGCTGCTAAATCGAATCTGAGAGTCAACAGGGCCATTCTGCCAAAAAGCAAGTCGGTTAATTCTAATTGTTTCTTGGTACTTGGTTTTAGATCTTGGCCTCACAATGCAGAACAAGTACATTTTCTAGTGAATAAATCTCCTCAGCTTCAGCTGTATTCATCAGACTCTTAACAAATCAATTTGATTAGATCTGTCACAAAAGAGTTTATAATATGTAACACAAACCTGTCTTTAAAATTGCAATCAACAGGATGACTGACCCTGCGAGCAAACAAATGTGCAAACGAAAAATCTGATCTCCCATAGTTGTTAGGCAAGCGGAATCTGGCGCAATATGGAGATACCTGCCATGTCATAATAGCTAAAGCAAAGCATTGACAACACTAAACAATGTGTGTCTACCGTGTAGTCTGGTTGTAGAAGGTTCCAGGTTGTTCAAGGGAGCGTGGACAATCACTGGACTTCGAAGGCTATTGCATATCCAGAACACATTATTTGGATTCCCCTATAGGCAGTTAGCTTCTGTAATCTGCTTGATCTGGCTAGGCCTCACACCAGTGGCTGGGGCCATACCTGCAAGGCTGTTATCTCGGCAGGTGGTAGGAAGGAAGGACACATCAGAGATGTTCATAACAATACTCATAATAATATAAAGATATTTACTGTTTAAAATTTTTTAACAAAATCTTACAACTTGCTGCGGCCCCCCTGGCACCCCCTGGCGGACCCCCAAGGGGCCGCGGCCCGCACTTTGAAAACCACTGTTCTAGAGATTACACTACAAGTCCTACACATATCGGTATTGAGGTATTGTCCCATTTTTAGTTCCATTTCTCTTCATGCCATTATATATGCTAGTGATATTTTGAGCAAGAACATTCCAAACAATAGACAGAACACCTAACCCCTGTGGAAAGCTGATACCTGCAAATGTTGTTAAATCTAACGAAGGGCTTGCCTTTTCAGACCCTTACTGTAGTATACTACTCAGATGCCTCAATTGGTTTGATTTAAAAAAATAATCTGCTCATAAATACACTGAGATTTTTCTGACTGTCAGAACTAGTATACCACTCTGTCACTAGTATTTATCAGCCTTCTTCAACATGATCAAAATTGCAACCTATTTCCTTAGGGGGGAGAAAATTGCAATGCATCATTAATTAACCACAACTGATTTAGCTGGCGGTTCTTGGACAAGTCTTTGATTACTTGTGAAGTATGTGCCATACAGTCACTGATGGGAGGGGGATGCCTTTTGTCATCATCAGCCTCTGGTGCCTTGGCCAACATCGTACATTAGACGGACTTAACAAACCAGGCTATCTTCTTACTTACATTTCCTAATTTCCCCAATGGCGAGCAGTGTTTGCACACTTAATCTTAAATGCAGCCAGCGTGCTGCCATTTGTCACGTTGTATTTCCTTCCACGGTAATGGGACTCGTCGTTCTGACATGGGAAAACTGCATGACATCACCGCATGGCCTTTCTGGACTCACACTGCCAAAGGAATTAACAACAGTCAAACCGAGCAACCACCTATGGCACTTTGCCATTTGTCTGTTCATCTCGTAGCGACTCTCAGATTCGAACAGAGTTCCCCATCAGGATCACTTTATGCTGATACAAAAGCACTGAATCGTTGCGGAGACCTGGGAGTCACGCACAATACAGTTCATGTGTGCGTTCATCTACAGGCACATGGTTTCTAGGCATCGCACGTGCGTTTTCAAACCAAACACGGAGTAGAGGCGTAACGCACAGCGGCCTTTAAACCCCCTCTGATTAATGAGAATAGAGATTTGGTAAATCTCAGCTTTTCTTCCAGTGCACTCTCCATCTCTGGCTCACATGACAAATGGTTGTGGATGTAGATAAAGCCTTGGACAAGGCTGACTATGTCTGTTATTCAATTCGCCTGCCTGCTTCAGTCGTCACCTATGTAGGAGCTGTTCGCTGATTTCCTAAGCTATGACACAGCCAACACTAGAAAGCAGGGTTTAGTTGATTCTTCTACCAAGGTAATCCTTTAATGGAGGAAATGGGAGTGCAAGAACGTTCACAGTGTATTTAGCTCGTCAGGAGATGTTAGGACTCATGTACAACACATTTATCTCACATACCGTAGCTGTTGTAACCCCTATAGAAATTAATTTGCTATAGGTCTGTTTGGATTTCATAAAATGTCAACTATCCAGAAAACACATTAGCGTTCGGAAATGTACAACCTCGTCCCTAAGCTATTATGCACAGCACATATGAGTCTCGATCACTTTCCAGTCAAACGACGTAGCTGTGGGTCTGGGGTTGGGGAGGTGTAGAACTGGCAAGTGTTAGGAGTATAGAGATATTGTTATCCACACTGTAAGAAATTTCCCTGTAGAAAAACAGTAATGTGATGGCAGCAGGGTTGCCAGCTATTCTCTGTAATTTCTACAGAAGGGATACTGTAATTACAATTACAGTTGTTTTCTGTAGAAGTACAAAACAGGTCAATCCTGTTTATCCGATATAATACAGTAAAATGCTGGCAGCAGGGTTGCCAGCTCTTTACTGTCTTCCTACAGTAGCCATCCGTGTTTAGGATGACAGTTGTTTACTGTAGAAGGTCAAAACAGCTACATACTGTTATTCTAAGAAATTACGGTAAAGTGCTGCCAGCAAGGTTGCCAGCTCCTTACTGTCATTTCTACAGTAACCAAAAGTATTTAGAAGTACAGTTGTCATCTGTTGCAGTACAACACATATACTGTCAATTTAATAAAATATGCTAACATTTTATGTCATTTTACACAATATGCTAATGTACCAGATGAACAGGTTAAAAAAGACATTCCAAACATGTTAAAAAGAGTTTGATATGATATGATCCATTTATTTAGAATATATGTAAATGAAAAGGACA